>OZ024830.1:22854463-23006911 GCA_964016985.1 Anodontia alba | reverse complement strand
ACTTGCATATACTTCACATCTCAGACTAGTAGCGAACTGGGTGGACCCAGATCTGACGCCTTATCCCGCAGCGCTCAATCTAAGTCCACACTGCCCGCCAAGGCCCGTCTGTACCGTCTGTCCAAACAGAAAAGACCCATGTCATTCCATGGAACAGACCCATGCCATGCACACCTTGCCGCACAATCTGCACTGCTGAATATAAAATAAAACATTATACTTGTAAACACTTCACATCCCAGATGAGTAGCAAACAGGATGGTCCCTGATCAGACGCTGCTTTCCACAGCGTCCGATCTAAGTCCACACTGTTCGCCAAGACCAGGTCATGCCATGTACAGCAGGTAGCATAATCAGGGTCTGCACTGTTTCAAATATAGATTAAACTATATTACTACTTGCAAAAATTTTACATCCCAGATGAGTAGCAAACAGTATTCTTCACAGTCTATACATTCATATGAAACCAGTTTTGGCAACTTCAAAATAATCAGTTTTTTCGGTAAAAACATGTTTTCTACTATATATGGGGCTTAGTATTCGAATAAATAAATAAATAAATAAATAAATAAACAAATATTAGCCTCAAAATAGCTAATAAATTTCTAGTGCCGTATGCCAGAACTCTTGTCTATCAGAGATTCTTCTTCCCTGACACCATTAGGACATTACGAAAACACGCCTATTCAAATATATAGAAATTTTTACCTCCAGAAACACATAATTTTCAGATAAAAATATCTGATATTTTTCATATTTCTGCTCAAAACATAGATTGTGGGTACTCGTTAGAGCCGGTGAGGCGGTTCTAACGTGTACCCACAATCTATGTTTTTGAGCAGAAATAAGAAAAATAATGCATACCCCTGTAAACCCCAGTTTTACTATATAAAAGTGGGGTTTAAGGGGGTCTAAATTATATAGGCATATTTTCGTAATGATGTGGAACAGTCTTCCCCAATCAGTGGTCAGCTGTCCGACTCTTGACAGCTTCAATGTGGTGGTGTTTTTTTTTTTTTTTTTTTTTTTCTTTTTTGTGGGGGTGGGGATATGGTGTGTGTGTGGGGGGGGGGGGGGGTGGGGGGGGAGGGGGCGGGGGGGGGGGGGGCAGAGCATCAGACTACGTTTTATTTTTTATTTTTTTTTAGCCGTTACCTTTATGCTGAATGTTCCTGCACCACATGTGCCAGTACGAGAATACGCCTTCCCGAGGTGTCTGTACTTTACCGGAAGAAGAAGAAGAAACGAAAATTGTATTACATGTCTCGCAAATACGATGCCGCCAACGGTCGCAGTCATTACAACTTACGGCATGCTGACGTGTACCAACAACCTTACTACATGCAATGCAAAGATCAGACATTTTGATTTTATTTACTCGTGAAGAGAACTCAAAGACGAATGATGCTTAGAGGATTATGTTTTATGCTGAATAAAGTTATTTGTATTGTATTCTATGTTTTATGCTGAATAAAGTTATTTGTATTGTATTCTATATATCCAGTAATCGGCAGGTAAAAGGAAAATAGTACACAAAAGATAATTACCCTTAAAAATTCTTGTTGTCATTAGGTCCCGCAAAAACGAAAACAACAGCTCGCCGACAAAATCAAAAGAATTAAAAACAGTCTTCGATTAAAGTCAAGATTAAAGAACCCGTATCGATAATCATTTTTCATACCTACAAATAATCGGTACATGTTTAACTAATGTATCAATTTAGTATTCATCAAAATAATGACAAACAAATTACTTGACTCGTATCGACAATAGTTTTTCACACCCACATTAATCGGTACATGTTTAAAAAACGTGTCAAAAAAAAAAAAAAAAAATAAAAAAAATAAAAAAAATAAAAAAAAATAAAAAAAAATGGGTGCATCATAACAATGAGTAACAATATCTACCTATCTACCTTTCTCTCGAGACCTGTCTGTCTGTTTGTCCGTCCTTCCATCCGTCCAGTATCTATTTTTACGAGGTACGATTTAACCAAACTAGGTACGAGTTGACCAACTAGGTATGATTTGACTTGCGGGGTGACCAGACAACGGTCGGGTATGAAAGCCACGGCCGAGCTGCCGAGCCGAGCCGAAAAAGCCGAGCCTGCTATACTGTTTTCTTTTATTTGTTCAAACCAGTTTAAGATACATATTTCTTTTAATCTTATATTACCATATATGTAAAATGCTGTATTCACAATCAAAATTTGTACAATCATTTGCTTATATATAAGTCATTGATTTTATATCCAATTTTCCATTCAACAGGGGTATGAAAGCCACGGCCGCGAAAGGGATATGTTTTGCCCAGTTTGTGAACAAATTGTGATATTTTATAATCTGAGCATTTGATAGAGATTGCAGAAAGATATTTTTAAATTATTTTGAATCATTATAATATGCAGAAACTGTTTATATTCTTACTATTTTTCTTTTTCATCCAAATAACGAGGATCGGCAGATTCTAAAAATAGAATAGATATAAACTAAACGAAAATAACCGAAATGGCTGAAAGGGCCTAAAGGCTCAGGTGATCTAACAAAACAGTCATTTAAGACTCCACATCTATAACCAGTTTGATAGCTATTCCCATTAATGCTGGTCATCATACTGATTTTAGATGTTATTGTTAAGTTTAGGCCCTTTCAATGCTTTTGTTTTCCGTTTCCGTTATTTTCATTTAGTTTTCTCTGTTCTATATTTAGATCCTGCCGATCCTCGTTATTTGGATGAAAAAGAAGAATAATGGAAAATATAAACAGTTTCTGCATATTATAATGATACAAAATAATTTTAAATACCTTTTTGCAACCTCTGTCAACTGTTCTGATCATAACATATCGCCATTTATTCACAAAATGGACAAAATATATCCCTTTCGCGACCGTGCCTTTCATACCCCTGTTGAATGGAAAATTGGATATAAAGTCATAAATAAGCAAACGAGTGTACAAATTTTAATTATGAATACAGCATTTTACATATATGGTAATATAAGAGTAAAAGAAATCAGTATATTGAACTCGTTTGAACAAATACAAGAAAACACTATAACAGGCTCGGCTTTTTCGGCTCGGCTCGGCAGCTCGGCCGTGGCTTTCATACCCGACCCCAGACAACGGATTCGAGTTGACCAAAAAATGGTACGAGTTGACTAAGGTACGAGCTGACGGGTACGAGTTGACCAGTTACTATTTAACTGGTTTCCTGTGTTCTATAGAATATATATGCGAAGTATAGACTGCTTCACAGTTCGACAATTTACTATCGTAAAAATTGTTCTACGAGGTCATGTGGAGCAGTCTATGCGAAGTATTGAGCTAAAGGGTGAGGGAACCAGTCAAAGTTACTATATGCTTATAAGGGCCCTTTTCGTGCGTTGCGCATGTATTCGTTCTTCTTTTTTTTAATTAAAATCTCAAATGTTTGGATAAAAAATCGAAATAGGAACATTTAAATTTCATCAAACAAAATTATTGAACATGAAGATAACGTATTTTCAAACTGTTTAGTTCCTACTGTAGTATTAGGTGTAAGGTTTTACCCCAAATCGCGTAAGGTTATCCTGTTTTCAGTGGCTGTGTTGTTCGGTCGAAACTTGGAAGAGTTGGAAGTCAAGAAAATTTCACCTATGGGGCGAAACTTTCAGCTGTAGACTTTAATTTTTGCAATAAGGAAAAATATATGCATATAAACTAAACCTGTGTTACTCTTATACAGTAAAGAAAAATCAAGATATGGCAAAACTTATCTCTGTCTGTCGATCTGACGACTACCAGTACGAGAGAAGACAAATTCCTCTTATTGTGGACGATTCACTAACAGTAAGTGTCTCTTTGACAGCTGTAAGCGTTTACTACAGTTGAGTAGGTCTATTCGAAGTGCAGACAAGACATAGTAGGTTGGCAATATAATTAATTTAGTGAATTTATGCAAGGTCAGTATTACCCCACCCACTCATGACACATTATAAGTACCCACGGGCTTGGATTTAAAATATGTGTTTTATTTTTTCTATTTTGTATGATAACTACAATGGTGTAATGATAACAACTGACAGAATCATTAATTTTAGATAGAAGAATGATAGCTAAGCCAAACAAATGGGGAATTATGTTATGTACAGTGGCATTCAGGGTTACTGGTCAACGTACCTTAGTCAACTCCTACCCATTTTTGGTCGGTCAGTCTAATTACCCCAGCATACCGGAGGACACCCCAGGACACCTTTATTTAGTATTTATTTTATTTCATTGAACAACAAAAATGCCTTACATTGCTGAAAAAGTATAAAATAAACAAAATTTGGAACTTCCTTTCCTCTGATATTAATAATAGTTACACAATACACTATATACTCGTGTACTTATTATCAATCAGCAGTTCTACCTGTAATTAACACCCCAGAACACATTTAATATTGCTCAATAATGTTTATTGTCATAAAATCATAGAAGTTGTCATAAAATCATAGAAGTTAAATGCCTAAAAAGTTAAATAAATATAATTTGCAAGTATTTACCAACATTTTTATGTAAAGGACCTCAAATAAATGGCATGCTTTACTCTGCATAATATGGAATACAAATAAATATGTAATCGTCACCCCAGGACTTTTGTTTGTCCATTAAACATATTACTGTTTCCAGAGTAAATGAAAATCAAAGCTTACTACCTATCCATCAATCTATCCATATTTTTTTTTTCTGAAGCTAACAGGTACCGATTATCTCATTAATACCTGTAAATGCTACTTATGCAAACACCCGCTTGTTTGTCGATTTCTGATATGTTGCTAATTCCATAATGGCATTACAACAGAATATCCCTTTAACACCTAATAAACACCCCAAAGTTGACATTCAGCGAACATTTTCACTTTTATTTTTATAAGAATGTTAAAATATCAATTATTTTTAAATAAATGAATTCAGCGGGGATTCTCGCTCAATTTCTTTTTATATATAACTTTAATATGTTAATGTGAACTTCTGTGGTAAGGCTGTGCGAGTGCAAATTTACTACGTCCGTCTGTCAGTCATAAAAGCAATGTAGACCCTGATGAATTATCTGGTTCCAGTTAAGAGGTGTATCCAGAAACGTGACAGGATGAAAACTAACTGCACTGCCATATACTCTAATTAATATATTAGTACATGCAGGGTTCAAATTTAACTTTTTTGACAGCTTGCTAAAATTAGCAAGTGGCATTATTTTTTACTTGCTAAACCTTTCAGCCAACTTGCTTTATAAACATTGTTAAATGTATCTTTAAACCTTAGCACTCTGGGTAAAAATTTCAGCAGACATTTTAGAATATTTTTCTTAATTTCCCCAGAAAACAGGTTTTGACATTACATGCAAATTGTCTCCTATGGAGACAATTTGCATGTAATATCAAAACCTGTTTTCTGGAAAAAATAAGAAAAATATCATCATTGCTTTTGGAAAAGAAATTGCAAAACTTTAGCAACAATGCCTCAGCTTCTGCCAATTAAAGAGAATCTTTCCAACTTGCTATAATTAGCACGTGATGGAAATTGCAGCTTGCTTTTTGAGGAAATTAACCAGCATTTAGCAAGTTAGCAAGTGCTAAAATTGATCCCTGACATGTAAGCATTAATTCTCTACTTTACAGTGGTATTCTACTGAAACAAAACCTTATCATGATGACTGCGGGGGAAATTGATTAATTTGTATTTTATAGTGCACATTAATGTCCTTTCAAACAAAATTATACTTTTTTTTTTAAGTTAAAATATATTTAAAACGTATAAATAAGGTGTCCTAGGGTGTCCTCCGGTGTCCTGGGGTAATAAGACCGACCCATTTTTGGTCAGCTGTACCTTAGTCAACACATATCTTTGTCAAATTTTGGGTTAAGTTGTAACATATTATCTAATTTCAGGAGTCATTCTGCAAAGCTCAAAATAATAGGAATATCCAAATAAACATTTTCCTGATTTCGCCACAAAAATATATGGTTTGGGTACTCATTTGAAGGGCTTCACTGAGGCAGCTCTAATGAATACCTATAACATATACTTTTAGGAGAATAAGCAAAATACCAGAATTCATGAGGAAAAAAATAATCTGGATCTGTGTTCATTGTTTGCTCACAGTCATTGAATACCTTGACTTTAACACTTATCATGCTATGGGCAGATTCAGCAGATGACAAATTGGTGATATTTTTTTCCTAGAAAATAGGATCCGACACATCATGCAAATTATCTCCTACCTAAGGAGACAATTTGCATGAAGTGTAAAATCTTATTTCCTGTGGGAAAAAAAAATCAAAATGTCGTCTGCTGAATTTTTTAGCCAACATGCAAAAGTGTTAAAATACAGGAAACACTTCCTTGGAGACCTGACAAACTTTGTTCCATTATAGACTGAATATATGCAGCATCTGGTCAGGGTCTACATTGTTTACCACTCATCTGGCAGTCTTTAAGGTCATATGCCAGCAGCAGTTGTCAAAATATGGAAGGTCGTTGACTATAGATCATGCTGTGTTCGCTGTCCTCAGATCGTGGCTGACAAATTCAGTCTCAGAAATTTAACATAAGGGCCATTTGTCCAAACTTAACAGACCCACGTCACGTCGTGCACACCATGCAGTACAACCAAGGTCTGCAAAGGTCCAATTATAGAATAAAATATATTACTACTTGCACATGCTTCACATCCCAGACTAGTTGTGAACAGAGTGGACCCAGATCAGATGCCTTATCCTGCAGCACCCGATCTAGGTCTACACTGCCCGCCAAGGCCCGTCTGTCCAAACACAACAGACCCATGTCATGCCATGCACACCTTGCGGCACAATCAGGATCTGCACTGTTCCGAATATAGAACAAAAGATATTACTACTTGCAAACACTTTACATCGCAGATGAGAGCAAACAGGATGGTCCCTGATCAGACACCGTTGCCCATAGTGTCTGATGTAGGTCTACACTGTTCACCAAGACTAGGTCATGCCATGCACAGCAGGCAGCATAATCAGGGTATGCACTGTTCAATATAGATTAAAATATACAATATTACTACTTGCAAAAATTTCACATCCCAGATGAGTAGCAAACAAAATATTCTTTACATTCTATACATTCATATGAAACCAGTTTTGGCAATTTCATAATAACATGTTTTCTAAATTTCTATGGGCCTTAGCATTGAAATAAATAAATAATAGTCTCAAAATAGTTAATAAATGAAAATTGTATTACTTGTCTCGCAAATACAATGCTACCAACGGTCACAGGCATCACAACTTACAGCATGCTAATGTGTACCAACAACCTTACTACATGCAGTGCAAAGATCAGACATTTTGATTTTTTTTAAAACCTTTGATACTCTTGAAGAGAACTCAAAGATGAATGATGCTTAGAGGACTATGTTCTATGCTGAATAGTTATTTGTATTATATTGTATATATCCAGTAGTTGGTAGGAAAAAAGTAAATAGTACACAAAAGATTAGTACCCTTAAAAATTCTTGCTTGTCATTTGGCCCTGCAAAAAAATAAACAATAGCTCGCTGACAAAATCAAAGGAAGTAAAAACATTCTTCAATTAAGGACAAGATTAAAGAACCCGTATCGATAATCGTTTTTCACACCTACATTAATCAGTACATGTTTAACAAATGTATCAATTAAGGAGTCATCAAAATAATGGTAAACAAATTACATGTACATGAATCCTATCGACAATCGTTTTCACACCCACTTTAATTGGTACATGTTTAACTAATGTGTCAAATAATGGGTGCATCATAATAATGAGTAACAAAATCTAACCTGCCTGTCTGTCTGTCCGTCTGTCCGACCAGTATCTATTTTTACAAGATATGATTTAACCATACTAGGTACGAGTTAACCAAACTACGTACAAGTTGACCAAACTACATGTGGGTACGAGTTGACTTGTGGGGTACAAGTTGACCAGACAACGGGTACAAGTTGACTTAGGTGTGAGCTGACTCGGGTACGAGTTGACCAGTTACCGCATGCAAATTGTGAAAAACTCTAAATAGAATTTTAACCAAAAACTCATATCTGCAGCTACATCTTTACGTTGAACCGTCACATGAGCATTAGTCAACAGATTGACTTATTACTCAACGGGTTGACTTCTGGTGGTAACGCTAGAGAGATGAAAACTAATGGTCAGTGAGAAAAAAATATAGAATCATAAGAATATTACTGAGAAATAATGTGAAATGAATACATTGTGAGTACATGGTTAAATATAAATTTAAGATTACAATATAAAAAGAGAAGGAAGAATGTTTTCCCAAATGCGTTTGGCTCTCCAGGCAAAGACCAATCTGCCTTCTGTGGTGGTGCTGAGGCCCTTACATCCCTGACAGCATATTTCCACACCTCAATGAGTTATTAGGCAAATGGGCCCTTAAATTTGCTTAGAAGGTTGTGTGTGTGTCGGGGGGGAGGGGTTGGGGGGTGGGGGGATGGTCAACCCCTTCTTAAAAGATACGAAAGATGGGGCCTCAGCCGCTGATGCTGAAGAGAATTCCACAGAGGAATGGTCTGGGGGCAAAAGCTGAATTTAAACAAGTCTGCAGAAGCGAGTACTGCCTGTATTTCTTTGTATGGGCTGATCTTGCCCTGGAAGGTAATTTAGTAAGGTACTCGTCTGCTGGAATGTTAATTAAGTTGTTAATCACTTTATACAATAGGGTTGGATGGGGTCACACACGACTTACTGAAATATCACCGAAATACCAGAATACTGTGAAAAATACAGGAATAGTGATACCTGTGAAAGACACACCTACTGAAGACACCAGTAATGGTTTTAATTAATTGAGAAACATTATGTCAACACAGGAAAAGGGAAAGTATTTTAAATGCAAATAACTTGCAAGTTGTCTTTGAAGTGTTGTCACTGATAAAATTGTTGATAGTCCGCTAATTCAGAGTTGGAATACACGTACCTGTGAAAAACATAAATAACCATCACTTGAAAAACAAACAAACTACCGGTACATAAGACTTTTATATAAAGCATATATCAATTGAATGAACAACTTGTTCCGATTGATTTTGTTGTTATGTATCCTGTATATAAAAATATATGCCCAGTAAAATAAATGACATGAATATCGTACTACATGTATGTAAGCATGTTACACTGTGCCAAACATTCGCCGAAAATATATTAAAGAAATTTAAAGCACGACTGCCTATCTCCATACGCCCAACACCGGGTTGTGAAAAGAAAATCTTAAGGAGTTCTTCCGCAGGTGGTTGTGCAGAGTCAGTTTAGGTGGCGTTGAAGGTGGGTGTCAGAATAAGGCTGACATTTTGGCTCGATAGCCGATATCCAAATTGGGGCAATGTAATTCAACTTCTTATTTAGTCTCCCATATAATCATATGCATTTTGCGACGTCTGGTCTTTGTCTACATTGTTTGCTCCTTAGAGTAAATACAGAAATTTGATCAAATCGAACCCGTTCAGAAATCATCCTGCATCCGTCTCTGATTTGTGAAAAAATGCTGTCCCCCATCCCATTTCCCATGGGTTGAATTATCAAGACGTGCAATTAGCTCCCTTTAAACAGTAACCCTACAGAGTGAGTGCCTTACCCTGCATTTACCAGGGTACATTAGTACTGTTACCTGCAATTTTGGGACATTTGCATTTTTAGTGGCCTCGGTGGCTCAGTTGGATGCGCCGTCCGACTGGAGACCAGGAGGTTGCGGGTTCAATCCCCGCCGAAGTTGGCAACATTCTTTCATGGAGATTGATCATGAAATATTTTCTACGATCATTCTCTCCCTTCTGCTGATTCAAGAAGGGCAGTTGTCAGTTTCTGGCAAAAGAATGTGCACAATACTGGTTAACCGCTTAGAGGACTTAGCCTGCCCAGTTAACGTGTGGTTAGGTAAATTGACCACGTTCGACATGACCCCATTGGGTTGACTGGGCCATAAAACCTCAACACAAACAAAACAAAATATAAGTGAAGATACCCAGAAAATGCAATAGTCACAAAGAAACATTTCCTTTGACACACATGAAGAAACCGCATGCTTGTAGCGGTAATGTCACATGAAATTGTGGAAATCGTGGCGGGAAACCGCTTAAGGAGAAAACCAAACTTATGTTTGTTAAATTATAGACCATTATCTCATCAGAAATGCGTACAAAACTGGCACGTATTAACAATTTAAAAAACCTACGTATAGGAACATATGCAAACAGTGTAGACCAAGCTCAGACGGGGCAGAGAATAAGGAAATGAAACTAATTTGGGGGAACAGGAAACATTGAAATTTGGAAAATACTTATAAGACAATAAGACCTATGTGACCAGAGAACTCAGATCAGCCTACACATTTGTGCAGCATGAGCTTCTATGGCCTCTGGGCATTTCAAGATCATCCTCCGAGTATACATGTATGTATTTACTTGAAGTTACCAGCTTGATTTGGGTGAGTCTGCGAAATGCCGAGATCCAACAAAATGAATCGGAAAAAGTTATTCACTCATTTGATACAAGTTTTATACAAAAGTCTTGTACAGTTCTTGTTTAAAGTGATGGTTATTCATGTTTTTCATGGGTGGTATTCCAGCTCTGAATTAGCAGATTATCAACAATGTTTTCAAAGACAACATTTCAAAGACAATTTGCAAATTATTTGCAGTTACAATACTTTCCCTTTTCCAATGTTTACATAATATTTCGCAATTAAGGCCAGTATTGGTATCTTCAGTAGGTGTTTTTCACAGGTATTCCTGCATTTTTCAGGGGTATTTCGGTACTATTCCAGTATTTCGGTAAGTCCTGTGACCGGGTTAGATGTATCTTATAGTGCCTTGACTCAAGAGATTCCCACTGGAGATGCTCAAGCAAGGTTGCAATGTTGCTGGTGTTTCTGTAGCAGTTCGTAGTGTACTGGGCAGCTCTTCTGTGTTCCATCTCAAGCTTCCGAGTCTGTTCCTTACGATGCGGGCTCCAAACAAACAATACTCTAAATTACTCCTGACCATGCTAAAATAGGCATTGGCTTTGGTTTCCTTACTGCAAGATCTGCGATTACGTCTAAGAAACCCAACCAAACTGACGTTTGATATCTGGCAATTCTGTACCCAAATCATCTCATAACCACTAGTAGTCAACTTGTACCCAACAAAGTCAACTCTTAGTCGATTTGTAACAAAATTCAGAGTCAGTTCAATTTGTAGCAAAATTCAGAGTCAATTCATAAGCACCAATTTTTTATAAGTTGATTTACAGTCATCAGGTAACATTGCGCGGCCCTTTATTTTGTGCACCCTACATACACAGCCTCTTTAAATATCTCTCATTATCAGTTTCAGTATTCTGGACACTTTGGAATTTTGTGTAAATAAGCTTAGAAAAGATGAGCTGGCAAAGGCAGATGTGTCCTTTTTGCGGAATTTTTTTAATTTAACATAAGACAGAAAATCCAGAATATTTCTGAATGCAGGCATGCGTTAATACTAGCCAAAGGCATACATGTTTTGTATCAAAACTTGCTGCATGCTTAGTTGTCATGCACAATGTGGTGTGACAAAATTGGAAGTTCATTTCAAGGGATTATCCCTGTTCACATTATTATTGCCCCATATGGTAACATACATGTAATCAATGACCTCTCATCATTGGAGGTACTTTAAGGAAATGTTGCAACAGTTTTCATTGTGGCTTTTGAATGATGCACTGGACTAAGTCACACACAGCCATGAAAACTTTATGTGCTCAGTGTCAGACTGCACCCTAATATGAATTTAGGCACTGCCTAGATACAGGCATGGCCATGAAAGCTAACCATAAGACTGATTCCAAGATTTTTACTTTTTGCTCCAAATGATAAATTTTACGCTAACAATATCCTAGTATAAGCGTCTCTTTAATTTTGATCAGTCATTTGGGAAGCAATCAGTTTTTAAAATGGGATATGCAAGTTACATGTAAGGTAGATTGTAGCTTTCCTGAGAAATACTTTTTAGGTAAATAATGTTAAATCGGCACAGCACATGAAAATTTGAAGAAGGAAAAAAGACAGAGAAAAATTTCAGCATTATTTACAGATGGGTAGCCTATTGGCTTAACAGCACACCATATATGTTGTGTAGAAACATGTTCACCAGTCCAAACAGAAGTGCTTCTCGAAATCTCACTAAGCATCAGAAGATTTAAATGAGAAAAAGGAACCCAGACTGTGACAGAAAATTTCCTCAGGTTTCATTTAAACACAGTTAAATGCATGCATATACATGTATGTCCATGTTTTCTATAGGCAGCCATGAGGCCTATGGTTTTGGTATATGCCAACAATTGTGGTACCGGGCCATGCCCATAATATTTTTGTATTAATTGTAAAGATATTGTTTATAATTGTTTTTATATGAAGCACAATAAATGAAGCCAACCTCGGTGGCTCAGTTGGATGCCCATCTGACTGGTGGTGAGGAGGTTACTGGTTTGATCCCCTCTTGGTCCAGCAATATCTTTGTAGAGATTGATCATGAAATATTATTTATGGCATTGTCTCCCTTCTGGTAATTCAAGAAGGGCAATTGTCAGTTTCTGGCGAAAAAATGTTGCCAAGTACATTGTACTGGTTAACCAAAAGTGTGACACGCTCGGCATGACCCTGATGGGTTGACAAGGGTGTAAAACCTCAACACAAACAAACAACAAGTGAAAATAAACCTTAACCCATGTACAGTCAGCAAAAGCTCATGCAAGCCCAATCAGCTTGCACATTCATGCAGTCTTTGTTTCAGGAATTTTATGCTCGTTAACAATATATAATATATATCAAAGATCAGAGAAGGCCTTGGTCAAACTAATCAGTTTTAACTTACAGTACAGCTTTCACGAAGGTTATATCGTTCGCGCTCCACGATAAAAAATTTTGCTCGTTAGCGCGAAACAAGCGTGGGATGAGCGTGGGTTTAGCGCGGGTTTAGCGTGGGTTTTGCGCGACGCGTGAAGAATGGAACGCGAGGTTACGTAATCGTAGCGCGAAACGTATTACTGGCACGAGCGTGACAAGCGTGGAAAGGATTAACGACAATAGTAAAATATTTCTATCACAGGTGAGTCTGTGAATAAAGATCGATTCACGGTACTTTTGCAGTAGATTTTGATCCAGAAGTTCTCATTCTGTTGACAGAAAACCACAGCACAATAAATAAAAATGCACATTATCTACATGTATGTGGACTTGCGCAACCTGAGCCGAGTCTTCCTTGTTTTATATCATTTTGTCCGTCGGGAAATTGAGATTCCCCTTCAACTTAATTTATGTCCAGTCGGGGAAGTATTTCACAATCTGGCAATAAAATGCTTTTTTTTTTTTTTTTTTTTTTTTTGTTAGCGGTTTAGATGAGTTATTGCATATGCGACCAGCATGTACAGCCCGACGTTAACCGGAGTTCCTTGGTGTAATTTGACGAAATACCTGGCCGATTTTTATTTATTTGTTTTTCCATCATATAGTACAGTCAGCGTGGAGGTTATATCGTCCATTCTCATGCGGATGCGTAAGTTGATCTGAGTCTGCACTAGTCGCAAAAGTCTCATTGTACCAAATGAGTTTTCCCAATCGCCGCACTCCGTGTCCCCAAAAATTAGGTTCATTCCCTTGTTCTCTAAAAAAATATTTTCCAAAGTTGCAATGATACGCCACCAGACGACGACACACAATTCTGGGACGTTCGCATTTCCAGAAAAGATTACAAAAATACAAGTGGAGATACCCGGAAGAAGCAACAGTCACATTCCCTTGCCCCGCATGAAGAAACCGCGTGCTCGTAACGGTAACGTCACGAGAAATCGAGGCGGATACAGCTAAGAGAAAAACAAACTTATGTGCGTTAAATTATACAGAATTTTTTTCGTCAGAACTGCATATGAAACTTGCATGTATAAAAAGTAGAACCTAAGTATTGGGACAGAAAGGCCTATGCAAAGTGTAGACACAGGTCAGACGCCGCAGAGAAAAGGGGAATGCAACTAGTGAGGGGGAACAGGGAACATGGAAATTTGGAAACACTTTTAGGACATAAGACGTGCGACCAGTGAAGACTCAGATCATCTTCTGATGCAAGGGCTGTCAGATTTTGCCGGTTGTGGTGACAAACAGGTATGTACATGTAAACTTGGTCGGCCTCGGTGGCTCAGTTGGATGCGCCGTCCGACTGGAGACCAGGAGGTCGCGGGTTCAACCCCCGCCGAGGTCGGCAACATTCTTTCGTAGAGATTGATCATGAAATATTTTCTACGGTCATTCTCTCCCTTCCGCTGATTCAAGAAGGGCAGTTGTCAGTTTCTGGCGAAAGAATGTGCACAATACTGGTTAACCGCTTAGAGGACTAAGCCTGCCCAGTAAACGTGTGGTTAGGTAAACTGACCGCGCTCGACATGACCCCATTGGGTTGACTGGGCCGTAAAACCTCAACACAAGCAAACATGTAAACTTCAGTTCTTGAAGAGATTACAAATCTCTGGTTAAATACATCACCGTTTCAGTGAAGGTTCAAATACGTTCTGTGGCGTCTGATCTGGGTCTACACTGTTTGCTCAGGCATGTCTGTCCGAATACGTAGAGTAAGTACGGAAATTAGATCAAACCGAACCCCTTTCAGAAATCGTCCTGGATCCGCCCCTGATTCATAAAAGAAATACTGTGTTCGACTCGTAAATTTCATTATCAAGGCATATGCAATTAGCTCCCTTTAAACAGTAAAACCTAGAGTGAGGGCCTTACCCCGCATTTACCAGGGTATAAATAAATATTGGCACTGTTATTCTTTTACATCATCTATATATTGAGAACATTAGGATTATTAAAATACCCAGAAAATGCAACAGTCACAAAGCAACATTCTTTCCCTTGCCCCGCATGAAGAAACCACGTGCTCGCAGCGGTAACGTCACGTGAAATCGTGGCGGGAAACCGCTTCGGGAGAAAAACACAACTTAATTTATAGAGCCTTTTCTCGTCAGAAATGTACACAAAACTGGCACGTATTAAAAAAATAAAGAACCTAAGTATTGGAACAGATAGGCCTATGCCAACAGTGCAGACCCAGATTAGACGCCGCAGAGAACAAGGGAATGAAACTAATTTGGGGGAACACGAATCATGACAATTTGGAAAACGAGACCTGTGCGACAAGTGAATACTAAGATCAACCTGCGAATCAGTCTTCGCTGTTTGTATGAGCTTCTTTGGCCTCTGGGCTTTTCAAGATCATTCTCCGAGTGTATACTTTTCTTAATTAAAGCCAATATTGGTGTCTTCAGAAGGTGTCTTTCACCTTCAAGCTAATGACAATTCAGATGAGTGAGTGAGTGTTTTACGTCCAACTAACAGTTAGGTCATGGAGAGGTGGGGGCCTTGGTTTAAAGTCTCATATGAAAGACTGAAGAAGCCTGGGATCGAACTCATGACCCTTGCATGGGTTACAAGGCGAGCAGCTTTACCACTACACCACCGACTCCGAGGCACCCTTTCCTAATATGTCATACTGTTAAATATTTTATAAATGGGTCGCAGATATTGCACCATGCCCCGCCACTATACTAACATCAAGCAAGTGTCATAACTCTGTTAATAAATTAATAAAGTTTCAAGAAAATACCTTGAATTGTTTTCAAGTTACAGAGCGAACACAAATATATTACAGAAATCACTATGATATTCTCGATGTTCAAAGGGCCATGACTCCAAAAGCAGGCTCACTCATCAACGTATATGAAAGAAAAGAAGGGCACTTGTCAGTTTCTGCTGAAATGATTAACAGCTAATGTCTGCCTGCCCCGGAAATGTGTGCGGGCTCGACAAGACCGAAATAGTTTTGACTGGGCCGTCTACGTCGGTACAAGGTTATTATGAATGAAGTATAATTTACGATGCCCGCGCCGGACAAAACCTACAATACTACAATGTATGTATGACCAGCAAAGACTCAGGTCAGTCTGTGCATCGACCCACTATATAAAGCAAGCTTCTTGGATAGCCCTGAGTCCACAGACGGTGCATACTGTATGATCATCGAAGGGTCTGATCCTCGGGGGCGGGGGTCCTATATACGGCATAGTACGGATGTGCGTGCCGAATAGCCCCCTTTTTCAGCACTGCCAGGTATATGATTGGCCCCCTTTTTTCAGCAAAAAGTATATGAATGGCCCGATTTTTCTGGTTTCCTATGTGAAAGGGCCCATTTTTCTAACATCCTGGTATATGCACATGTTTTTCGCTCAGAGATTTTGCGAGGCTGCTTATCCTCTTGGTATTACATGAATTTACTGTGATATTTGTGTAACAACCAGCAAAAAAGTGGGTACAAAAAATCAAAGAATAGGTCAACATTTTAGATGATCAAGTATATGAATGGGTCCGGTTTTTTTTTTTTTTTTTTTTTTTCAAAGGCGGGTATATGAATAGGGTAGGTTTTGAAATACTGGCTCGCACACCCGTACCAAAATTACCCCAAAGTTACCGCCCCCTCTTTCATGCAAATTGTCTCCATTGCATGAAATGTCAAATCCTGTTTTCTATTGCATGAAATGTCAAATCTGCTGTTTTCTGGGAAATAAAAAATATAACCGTTTATTTGTCGTCTACTGAATTAGCCCTGAGTGGTAATCCAGAAATTTCGTGTTCGATACCCGGGAGCACAAAGTGTTGTGTCCTTGAGCAAGACACCTTATCTTCATAACTTAGCATTGGTTTCTACCCAGGAAGACTCTGCCTAGAATGTCCGCAAGGGTATATAATATATATCATTTTGAAGACGCTTCCCCGCCGATGCTAGATTTACATGTGCGTCTGTTTTATTCGTTAAATAAATTGAGGTCTTGGTTTTGCATATCGGATGCTGAAGTCACAAAAACAGAACACTTTACATGAGAACGAAAGTTCTGAAGAATACTCTGTAAGCCTTTAAATATAATGTTTTAAATCTATATACTGGAAGCAAATAACATAACATAATATTTATTTGTACCGTGATAAATGCCGGGCAAAGTCCTCACACTGCAGGTTTTACTGTTTTAAGGGAGCTAACTGCAATTGACTAAAGGGAGCGGGAGTTAACTGCAATTGCTTTACGAGTCGGGACCCATCCGAAATGGGATGAAGAGGGGGCAGGCTTATTACATTAGCGGTTAACCTGTTTACTGAACACCCTTCCGTTAGAAACTTGTAACTGCCGATCTTGAAGCAGCAGAAGGAGCGAATGACCATAGCAAATACATTTGTGTTTACTAATAAACCGCACAATCTGTAGGGATCAAGAATCAAATCCGCGATCAGGTCTCGCGTTCCATTCCAGCCGGTGCGATAACATTCTTTCAAATAAAGTCAGTGCTAACAACTTATAGTTCGAAAGGAGGCATATCATATTTGCGAGAGAGAGAGAGATAGAGAGAGAGTCCACCCATTTTAGGAGCATCCGGCTATTAGATTTAGGTATTGCTAGAGATGGCTAAACTGTTTTTTTTTTTTTTTTTTTTTTTTTTGCAAATAGTGAAGACCCTGATCAGACGCCGCGTTCTATAATCTCGGCATGACTTAAATAATTTATGTTGAAAGAGACATAAGACATCAAATCACCAGCATCATTAAGTGGTGATTTAAATGGACAGCCCTAACCCTGGTCCAGTCATCATGAGAAACCGCCGAGGCCTCGATCCGAGAAGTGTAGATACCTTTCAGCCTGTCCGTTTCTGCCTCCCATGACAAATGAAATGTATCCATACTCCTTAAGGCCTCCCTTAATACTTGAAGCGCTCAGCACATTCAGCAGACGGCATTTTCGTATTTTTTTTCTTTATTTTCCAGTGCAAATAACTGGGCAAATAAGGCGTGACATTACATATGGACCGTTTGCTGGGCAGACGATTCACATGAAAAGTTCAGCCTTCTTGCTGTAAAATACTGAAAACAGATCGGCATCTGCTCTTAAAATTTTCAGCAGCGCTCCAGAGGTTCAAGCAGTTTTCTTGGCAGCAGCAGCACGTGCTAACCTTGAAAATAATGGGTGAAAGGCGGGAATTTCCGACTTAGGAAGAGAAGCATGATAAATTGGTAAACAAACAATAAGATGGTTTGAAAAGGGACATTTCCGCTGCTAAAGTGATACGGGAAAAAATGAGCCAGCCTGAATATAGAATTTGTCAGATTTAGGGGAAAACGTGATTGTCGGCATCTGTACATTCTGCTAAGATTCTTCTAGGGACCGTGTAGAATACGTGAGGCGAACAACGAAGACCCTGACCAGATTGAGCAGATTGTTTTGGGGCTTCGCTGTTGGGAAGAATAAAATTACAACTAAAACACTACAAAATCACACATTACTTTGTAGTTTATTTGTGTTCTGACTAAACATAGTAAGTCAATTATAAATCATTATTCTATTTTGTTGTACATGTATGTTAGGAGAAATGTGCACATACTTTTTTTATATTCAAAATTTTACGTTCAGATAACTCGAGCATATTTACCTGAGACTGCATAAGGTGAGCCTGGATAAGAGTGGAAGCTAGCGCGAGCGTGATCGTTTTCACGCTGCATGATATCCCAGCGCGAGCTGAGCGCGGATTTAGCGTGGGTTTAGCGCGGGTTTAGCGTGGGATAAGCGCGGGAATAGCGTGGGATTTAATCTTTTCCGCGATCGCGCATTAGAGCGAACGATATAACCATCGTGAAAGCTGTACTGTATCTGGGCACAGCTCCAGGTAAAACTGAGCTTACCAATTTGTTAATACTAAGGCTGGCTAATCAGAGCTGAAAAGATAATCGATTATTTGTCCTGCCACTGAGATCCATAATCGATTAGTAATCACTGAAGATTTGGTCATAATTTTACCTGTCTGTCTGAGCATGACTCTTACCACATGTTGTACTTTACTGTATGTACGTACTTGATCTGACAGGCCTGAGCAAACAGTGTAGACCTAGATGAGATGCCGCGAATGCGGCATCTCATCAGGGTCTACACTGTTTGCCACTCATCCAGCTATTTTAGACATAACTGTGGGTAGTAAATTGTACTTGTTCAAATTTTAGATAAAGTATGATAAGGAGCTGAGGTGTCTGAATACCAAGGATAAATACGGTAAAGTAACAAACGCTGTAATCAAATGATCTATGATGAGCAAATCTGTAACAATGATTTTTTTTGTGGAATTTATTGATCAATTAATCAATTATCTGATTAATTGTGCCAGCCTTAGCCTTAATACCCACTGATTTCTTTGTGAAAATGCTACTGGCAGTGCTCCAGCTAGGATTTGGGGGCAGAGGGGTGCGGGGTAGGGCACTTTTTGCACGGTCATACAAGAATGAGGGCACCATGTGTCATTTGATGTGCTTAGTATCAAGACATGTTACAAAATATAATCCCATTCCACAATAAATACCTCAAAAATAGAGTACATATAAAACTGACCTTTAAACACTGATAACTTTTTTTAATTTTGGTCCAGTTTTCATGAAATTTTCACCAAAATGTAGGGTTTTATGTCTGGAGTTAAAAAGACAGTTGGCAGCTTAGGAAGGGCAGAGGGGTGGCAATAGAGGGCAAGAGGGGCAGCCCGCCCCTCCATATAGGGCTAGCTGTGGCACTGACTGGTATCTGTGAACTCCAATTGACGTATCAGAAGCGTCTGCATGGCCAAGCGGTTAGTGCTCCTAGCTTCCAATCACAATATCCCAGTTTCAAATCAGGTCAGCACTTCATTGCAGAGAACCTTTCATAATCACCCTTCCATTGTCTTGATATGACTTAAATAATGTTGAAAGAGACATACCAGACAAATAAATATCAGTCCAGTTTGGCAAAAAACAAAACAAAAAAAAAATAATTTCAAATACATGACTGTGTACTAGACCTTTTAACCCTTGTCCTGCTGAATAAATTAAGATGCCACACCTACTTCTGATTTTCAGCCAATTAGATTACTTGATCCTGATTGTTGCTATAAATTCACATACTTAATGGCAAACAGTGCAGGTCCAGTTGGCTTCTGAAACTGATCTGGATCTGCACTGTTTGCAAAGGCAGGGTATATCTGGGTTCAGCACAAGGGTTAATCATTTGATTTGACAATGTTGGGGTATCCTTACATGGAGTACAGTAAATGTCCTAAGATTTCAAACACCAAAGTGACTGACAACATGACATATGCAAACAGTGCAGACCCAGATCAGACTGCAATCTGATCAGGGTCTACATTGTTCGCCATTCCACTAAGTATTTTAAGAAACAGCTGCATAAAAAGCAAAATTTAGGCTTGAATAGTATGGAAGAAAGTGTTAGAAATTTTAGGACATTTAAGGTACTGTTTTTCTTTTCAGATGGTTGTTCAGTTTGAAGACAAGTGTATTGACTGTAACCATGTGTGCAGTACCAAGTGTAAGGACATGGAGTGCTTTGTGCAAAAATTTAATGTTCTCACAAAAGATGAAGTAGCCGTGGCAATGATGGTGACCAGTAAAGATGTCATGAATTTGCTGACACATTTAGTTCCCTGTGTTGGCTGCAGGAGAAGGTATGGTCACTTTCTCATATAGGTCAAAATAAAAAATAAAGAGGGTAATTATTATAAGGATTTTTTTTTTTTTTTTTGCATGGAAACATGTTATGTTTGTACACATAAGCCCTAAAATACAAAAGTGTGTGTTTCCAGTTATCTAACATGCCTAATTTTTCACCACTAGCCCTAAAGTTTTTTTAGGTCTCTCGAGGGATTTCTTTGTTCGGCCATATTGTTTTCCTATTGACCTCATATAAAAACTTTTAACAAAATAAAATATTTTCTAGCCTACCATCCCTGTTTTAGAATTGCATGTAACCTGAAACATACATATTTTTGTCGCACCTGCTTTTGCATGGGCAACTTAGGCCTGCAAGTTTCCATCTGTCCGTCTGTCTGTTCGTCTTTCCGTCAAAATTTACCCTGGGTGTCTTGTGAGCGCAACTCCTCCTACAGTTTTGTACCGGTCATTTTGAAACTTTGCATATGTTTTCTACATGGTATGAAGATTGCATGTGGTTTGGATATTATAATTGTTAGATTATTTTTTGTCACTTTTTCCACATTGTGAACTTAGTCATTTTTTCACCTCAATACATGTATATAGACAGTGGGTACCTCTTGTGAGCGCAACTCTTCTTACAGTTTTATACTGTTTTGAAACTTTTGTGTGTTTTCTTCATGGTATGAGGATGTGCATGTGGTTTGGGTATAATTGTTAGAATATTTTTTGTCACTTTTTCCACATTGTGAACTTAGTCATTTTTCACCCTCAGTATATAGAGAGTGGGTACCTCTTGTGAGCGCAGCTTCTCTAACAGTTTTGTTCTCATCATAATTTGGGATGCTGTACTTTCTGATCTGTCTGGTCTCCATTGCCACATTTTCCCTTGTTTGCGCTAAGCGCTGGGTAAAATTTTCAGGTGACATATTAACCCTTCTCCTGCTGAACCTGGATATACCCTGCCTTTGCAAATAGTGTAGATCCAGGTCAGTTGGCGTCTTCAGAAGCCAACTGATCTGGATCTGCACTGTTTGTCATTTGATGTGACCTCGTATCAAAAACCTGGATCAAGTAATCTGATTGGCTGAAAATTAAAAGTGGGTATGGCATATTAATTTATTCAGCATGACAAGGTTAAAAAAATTTTCTTATTTTTCCCCCAAACGGGGTTTGACATTTCATGCAAATTGTCTCCAATAGAGTCAGTTTGCATAAAATGTCAAATCTGCTGTCTGGAAAAAATAAGAAAAATACTAATTTGTCACCTGCTGTATTAGACCAGAGAGTGGAAAAATTTAATTTAAGATTTATCCCAAATTCTCCTCAGAAGCATGCAGGACCAAGAAAACATGCATGTGACACCTGTACATGTAGATGCTGGCAACCCAGTCATGGACTGAGCCACCAAATAACGCAGGCTGAGAAAAATGTATAGTCATACCACTGGAACCCAGGACCTTCAGTGTACTGGTAGCTCATTTACTCATACACTCTTCAAATCTTGGATAGATATTTGATAAGTCATTATCATTCAGTTGGCAGGAGATAATCTTACCTTTGAATGGTTGTCAAAGAAGTTGGCATGAGCATAGCTACAGATAAGAGGGGGTATCCATATAATATTTTATTTACTTATGTTTCTACGAAAACATACATTGTGGGTTCTCATTAGAAGCACCTCTCCGAGGCGCTTTTAATGAGTACCCACAACATATGTTTTCATGGAGAAATAAGAAAGATATCAGCATTTTTCGGATGAAGAAAACACCTTATCTGTTGCTATGCATGAGGTAGAGGCCATGGAGGTCAAGGCATGAGATAGAGGACAAAGGGGCATCAAAAGGCAATTACAGACGAACCTCAATACCTCGAATACCAATGGCCAGTTTACCATGGCTAATTCGAACTCGTTTTTGAGTCCCTATGAAATTCTTCCAACAGCTCAAGAAAACAAATATTTAGGGAAATTTTCCTGTTTTATTATGAGATTGTACATGTATGTTGTGTATTCTCATTAGAATTGCCTCATCAAGGCAATTCTAATGAGTACACTCAACATACAATTATTGTGTGAGAAAATCAAAAAGATTTCCCTAAAATATCACTGTTTGTTTCCTGAACTGGTGCCATGATTAACAATGAAAGGCTCAAACTACCCATATCTCGAACAAATTTCCATGGTACCAAATATGTTCGAGCCACTGAAGTTCGACTGTATATGAACAGCTGCTTTGTGTTGATTGCCTTATCAATAAAGCACAATTGATGGTTATTGACTCACGTCAGAAATGTAAATGAAGATACCCAGGAAATTCTACAATCAGCAAGTTTAGCCCTCCTGAGGCACCAAAAGAAGGAGAGATGAGGAATAACAAAACAAACGTTGCATATGAATTTGTGGACGCACAAAGAACTGCAACAGAGGAACCGCCTTGGAAATGGCCAGTAGGAAAACTACTGGGGTCTTAAAGTAGTTTTACACATGTGAAACCTCACCCATAACCCTTATCCTGCTGAATAATTTAATTAGCCACACCCATTTCTGGCTATCAGCCAGTCAGATTAGATTATATAATGTTTTGTTCAAACTCACAAATAGAACGACAAACAGTGTAGATCCTGATCAGATAGCTTCTTTAGAAGCCATCTGATCTGGATCTACACTGTTTGCAAAAGTAGGGGTTTTCGTGAACAGCAGGATAAGGGTTAATTCTGTTGCAGCTTTAAATTGCAAATATGTGTTTGGTCAGCATATGGGTTTCCTGTCTCACCTGTGAAACATCACAGTGAAACATATTATACAAAACCACTGTGATGAAAAGAAAGCAAAGGGCGCAATGGCAATTTGAAACCAGAACAAAAGAAAACGATAAACAGGACCACAATAGGCTCGACCACAGACATTGATACATGTAGTCAAGCCTGACTGTGATTAATATTGCCCAACCGCAGTAAACCTTTTGATTTGTGTAGGTCTTTTTCAGGTAATCCTGAAATGTTTCGGCAGGTAGAAAAATACCGGAAAATTCAGGGCGATGCTCTTGTGTACCATGTTGTCTCTAAGATGTAACATTTTCGCCAGTGGGGGATGTCGTCCGATCGCCCCCGATGTGATACATGTACCTGTCCCGAATGCCTGGATGGAAGACTGATGTTAAATAGTGGTTAAAAAATGTGTTCAATATTGGTCAAGATCTGAGTCTTAGAAATTTTTCATAAGATAGCCGATTTTCCTGCCTGGTGATCACAGCTCCAGATAAGAAGGGGTATCCACATAAAATTTTTTTTATTTCTCCATGAAACATATGTTGTGGGTACTCATTAGAAGTGAGTATCCACAACATATGTTTTTATGAGAAGTAAGAAAAATATCAGTACATTTCAGTTGAAAAAAAACCACCTTATATGTAGCTGTGCTTTGTATTGTCTTTCAGTGTCGAGCGGTTGTTTACTCAACTTGTTATATCACAGCATCCAGCTCTGGAGCCATTGATCATCAACAAAAGTGGCGTGATGTCTGTTAGCCGCAATTTCTTGTTTGATCCCAAAGCACTATATTCCCTCTTTTACATACATGGGTAAGGATACCATTTTTTGAAACTTAAAGGAACTACCCTGAGGTGATTTCAACAACATGGATGCCTGCAAGTGCCCACTTTGTAGGTACCAATTTATGTATAAAATATGTCAAGCTGGGTATCGATTGAGCACTAGCAAGCATTCCTGTTGTTGAACTCGCCACTGGTTATTGTCTTGTGTTAACATCTATTTTGACAATATTTAATGCTTTGCAAACGGCTTGTACGTGGCCTTCCTTGGTATTATCGATGACAGTGAAATATTGCCAAACTAGAGATCTGAGATTTTTATTCAGTCATACTTTAGAAAGAACGTGAAAATGAAAGGAAGTGATAATTTGTGAGAGAAAACTTCATGATGTCATTTAATTTGATCATGTGTAAGTCATGTGTTCTCATAAACAGTCAGTCATTTTTGTAATCATATTCTATATTCAAATGCTCCCGGTTACACATTTAAACGCGACTTCCATAGTTGTTGGTACTCATTTGAATTCCCTCAACTTCTTACCGCAATTCAACCTTGTTTAAATTCAAATGAATACCCACAACATATGCTTCTATAAAGAAATAGATGAAATACTTATGCTGCATTGGCCTAGATAAGAGTTTGTATCAGGTAAATATTTTTTTTATTTATCCACAAAAACATATGTTATGGGTACTCATTGCCGGCCTCGGTGGCTCAGTTGGATACGCCGTCCGACTGGAGACCAGGAGGTCGCGGGTTCAACCCCCGCCGAGGTCGGTAACATTCTCTCGTGGAGATTGATCATGAAATATTTTCTACGGTCATTCTCTCCCTTCCGCTGATTCAAGAAGGGCAGTTGTCAGTTTCTGGCGAAAGAATGTGCACAATACTGGTTAACCGCTTAGAGGACTAAGCCTGCCCAGTAAACGTGTGGTTAGGTAAACTGACCGCGCTCGACATGACCCCATTGGGTTGACTGGGCCGTAAAACCTCAACACAAACAAACAATGGGTACTCATTAGAAGTGCCTCCCCGAGGCACTTCTAATTAGCACCCACAACATATGTTTCATGGAAAAATAAGAAAAATATCAAGACTTTTGGATTGAAAAGAAGCATCTTATCAAGACCTATGGGTTGTAATTTGAAAACTGCAAAATTGCTTTACTGTACTTATGGCATATATAATTGGGTACTATCACATCAAGGTTCCATTACTCAGTGGGCAAGTGACGTTTTATAAAATGTCACATTAACGTCAGTTTTGCTTAGTATTGCATGCCCACTTGGTTATGACATGATTGAATCAGATTGTTGCAGAGCCCTAGATAAGGGGGGTATCAGATAAATATTTTTCTTATTTCTCCATGAAAACATATGTAATGGGTGCTCTTTATATTAGAAGTGCCTTGGTAAAGCGGTTTTCATGGAGAAATAAGAAAAAATATTTACATTTTTTGTAGTCTGATACAGCAAGCAGGGATTACTTTCCGCATCATCATTGTTGTCAGCATCAACAATGTTAAGTCTGCAATTTGCTCTGTTTCTCAAACACCAAGGCTTCTAGACTGATGAAACTTCGTACTCACATCCACCATGATGCACCTGCCCATTGCCATCTATGGTTAGATTCCATGACCTGCTTTTCATGCTAGGCTGAACAGTGTTTAATCTGTGCTTTTAGCACACAACCAGCGTAACCACGTAGCCATTTAGAGAATTTCTTGTTGTCTTATTTGGAACTGTCCTTCACAGTAGTGTTAACCCATTTTAGTTGGGGAAACCCCCAAATGGGAAATTGGCAAACAGTTCAGACCAGATCAGATGCCACAGAACATGGAGTCTGATCAGGGTCTGCACTGCTTGAATTAAATGCTGGAATTTCTATAGAACATACCGGGTAATGATAATAAAAACAAGTCAGACAAGTCACTATTGAAATAGACTGTTCCAAAGAGTTGTGGTAGAAGCTTCCACAATGGAAATGGGTTAAAACTGAACAATAAATGGGATACCCCTTCAATGAGAACTTCAAAAAGTTCTCAGCGTCGCTAGGAGTGCGGCAAGGAGAGTTTATCATTCATGCATTATTTTTCAACATGGTCTCCATGAACTTCAGTGCACTAATGCCATCGATGTTCAAGCTTTGTCAGTCTGAAAATGATCTAAAAGTGTTCTCGAAATGTCCAGTCTTTTCAGCTTTTGGTCTGGTGTCAGCATTCAGGGAACCTCTCTTTCGGACAGTTTGTTCATCTGTGTACCAAAAAGTAGAAATACGGTGATAACCCTAAGTATTGGGACAGATAGGTTTTTGCATTGTACACCCATATCAGACAAGGCAGAACATGGCATTGGAATAAGGGTCTATACTGTTTGTCATTCATACAGCAATCAGTGGACTGTTTCAAATATTTGGGAAAAGTATGGTACATAGATAAGGTGTCCCAATACTTAGGGTTATTACAGTATCATTTTTTTTCTAGTTAAGGCTGAGAGCTTTTTTAAGAGCCCTTCTATCTAGAGTTATGTTTGCTGTGAGCATACATATATGCTCTCAAAACATCTTGTTCATGAACAGTGCTTATTTTCCTTTGTTTCAGGGCTAAGTTATCAACAATAGTAGATGCTATACCAAAAAGTAAGAAGAACAAGAGGTGTAATCTCCATTCCTTAGAGACACATAAAACTAAAACTACAGGGTATGTTAAACTGATTTCTAAAAACAACTAAAACCTAGGGTTATATTAAGCCGGAATCTAACATAAAACCAAAACTATAGGATATGTTGACCCAATTCCTAACATAAAACTAAAACTATGGTGTATGCTTAACCAGTTAATAGTCGGCCTCGTTGGCTCATTTGGATGCGCCGTCCGACTGGAGACCAGGAGGTTGGGGGTTCAACCCCTGCCGAGGTCAACATTCTTTCGTGGAGATTGATCATGAAATATTTTCTACGGTCATTCTCTCCCTTCCGCTGATTCAAGAAGGGCAGTTGTCAGTTTCTGGCAAAAGAATGTGCACAATACTGGTTAACCGCTTAGAGGACTAAACCTGCCCAGTAAACGTGTGGTTAGGTAAACTGACCGCGCTCGACATGACCCCATTGGGTTGACTGGGCCGTAAAACCTCAACACAAACAATTAACCAGTTAATAACATAAAACTAAAACTATGAGGTATGTTAAACTGGTGTTCCTAACATAAAACTAAAACGATGAAGTATGTGAAACCGGTTCCTAACATAAAACTATAACTATGGGGTATGTTAAAGTGATTCCTAACATAAAACTATAACTATGGGGTATGTTAAACTGGTTCCTAACATAAAACTATGGGGTATGCTAAACTGGTTCCTAACATAAAACTATGGGGTATGTTAAAGTGGTATTCCTAACATAAAACTAAAACTGTGGAGTATGTGAAACCGGCTCCTAACATAAAACTGAATCTCTGGGGTATGTTAAAGTGGTTCCTAACATAAAAACGATAACTATGGGGTATATTAAACTGGTTCCTAACATAAAACTATAATTTTAGGGTATGTTAAACTGGTTCCTAACATAAAACTAAAGCTATGGGGTATGTTAAATCGGTTCCTGACACTTACTACATTAATCCTAAATACAGAGGACTTGTAAAGGAAGAGTATTTGATGATAATTATGGGATAATTTTCTCCTTTTCTCCATAGAAACAAATCTTATGAATACTCGGTAGAAGTGCCTTGTTGAGTTGCTTCTAATGAGTCCTCACAACATATGTTTTTAGGGAGACATGAGAAAAATTATCCCAAAATTTTCACCAAGTACTCATCCATAACAAGACCTCTGCTAAATATCTAGACAAATATTCCCAGTGTAAGTCCTGGTGAAATCACTTTTCAAGGGGACTTGATATATTTTGTAGGTTCTCCGCAGTTTTTATGCCCCCATCATTCAAAGAATGGTGGACAGGGCATATGGCGTTATCCTGTCTGTCTGTCTGTCCATCCATCCGCATCTGGTGTTAGCAATTTATAAAGTTTTTCAGGCATGGGCATCAGCATCCTTTGGACACATTTCTAGTTTTTTTCAAGGGACACAATTTCTATGATTCCTGTTTGCTTTTCTGCACACCAGTCCCTTTCAGAAAAGGGTTTACTCTTAAAGGAAAGAATTTGCTTCATTTAGAGTAGACAGTTTTTTTAGAAGGGAAACAAAGCAATTTTGACAGAGTTATGTCCCTTGAAAGTATCATTCCTCAAGCTGTCATTTTGTTGATGCTTCACTAAGAAGTCAAATGGACTTGGTAAGATTCTGGGATATGTACTGTGATTGACCTAGTTACAACACTATGCAGTTAGATTTTTCAAAATTACTGGGAAAACGTTAAATATGTATCCATACTAAAAGTAAGCTTTAAAAACAAGATCAGCACATGACTTTTATGCAGTGTTTTTGTGTTTTTTCTCTCTCTAATTTTCTTTATAAAAGCATATGTTGTAGGTACTCAATCAACAAATTGATGCAATTCAAATGCAATTCAAATGGATAGCCACAACTTATGCCTTTATGAAGAAGTAGACAAAAAGTACAATGGCTGTAATTTAAAGCATATGTAATTGCTTGACTGTGTGCTTACTGGGGTATGTGTGGTAATTAGGTCGAATACAGTATGTAAGGAAGTTATTGTGTTAGAATATTGATGGTAAACAGTGTGTTACAAATAAATTATCATTATTAATTGGAGCAACCAAAAAATATCTATATCTTCTGAATAAACTGAGCATACAGCAGTATAAGACTGAAAGAGGTCCTAAATCATAGGTTTAAATAAGAGTGGGTAGCAGGTAAATATTCTACAAAAACATCCATCCGACTGGAGACCAAGAGGTCGCGGGTTCAACCCCCGCCGAGGTCGGCAATATTCTTTCGTGGAGATTGATCATGAAATATTTTCTATGGTCATTCTGTCCCTTCTGCTGATGCAAGAAAGGCAGTTGTCAGTTTCTGGCGAAAGAATGTGCACAATACTAGTTAACAGCTTAGAGGACTAAGCCTGCCGAGTAAACGTGTGGTTAGGTAAACTGACCGCGCTCGACATGACCCCATTGGGTTGACTGGGCGGTAAAACCTCAACACAAACAAAATCTACAAAAACATATGTTGTGGTACTCATTAGAAGCACCTCGATGAGGCGCTTCTAAATAGTACCCACAACATATGCTTTCCTGGAGAAATAAGAAAAATATCAATACTTTTGGACTGAAAAAAGCACCTTATCAAGAGATATGTAAATGTTCAAATGACATCCCAAGTAGACAGAGTAGATCAAGATCAAACTACTGACTTTCAGCACTATACAGATGCATCACTAGGTCCAGGGGTTACAAGTTCAAATTCCAGTTTGGCCACATAGTTTTTGTGGGGATGGTCATGAAAAAATTTCAAAAGTCATTCTCCCCCTTATGGTGATTCAAGGAGGGCAGTTTTCAGTTGCCAGCAAAAGTATGTGCACAAGTACTCCACTAAGAGGACTAAACCTGCTCCAGAAAAGTGTGAGTAGGTTACCTGACCAGCTCAACATTACCTTATAGCTGGTGTACATTGACCTGTCTTTTTTACCCCTCATTTGAATATACATGTATTAGTTGGCATTGTTGTTTTATAGGAAATCGGACGTAATTTATTGATGGCACCAAGAGTCGTCCTAGATCTCTCAGAGAGGGAGAAGTTTTGCGACGATTTCAGGATTTCAGGGAGAAGTTTTGGTCCAAATTTTGGACTTCCCTATACATTCTATATATTTTCACTTCTCCCTCAGCTCAAGATAGGGAGGTCAGCCAGCTTAGGGAGACTTTTTCTCCCAAATCACCCTCTAGGAAGACCCCTGTGGCACAGGACATAGCCAGTTAATCGCCGTTTGTAACTTAAATTCACAAATGACAAAAACCAAATTACGTATTATATATAGTTAACAAATATGTGATCAAAGCTCTGAGAAGCAAACATTTTTTTTTGTTTTTTATCCAAACTAAGGTATTTTGTAATGACAGGTTTTAATTTGTTCAGAACTATTTTTCAAAAGTGCATTAGTTCATAGAAGAACACACCCATACTAACCAGTCCACTTCTTACAAACAAAGTGTGCTTTATTCTAATTTTTGTTAAAAACAGAGAGGAATTGTTAAAAAGGAGTATTTGGTGATAATTATGGGATAATTGTCTCCAATTCTCCATAAAAACGTATGTTGTGGGTACTTGTTAGAAGCACCTCAGTGAGGCACTTCTATTGAATACCCACAACATATTTTTATGGAGAAACAAGAAAAATTATCCCAGAATTACCACCAAATACTCTTCCTTTACAGTTCCTCTGAAACAGCATTGATATAGATCTTTTTAGACTTGCCCAAAATTGGACGAGAGCACTAATATACAGGGGTCAGAATTTTCAGCGTATTAGCTGAATTCAGCGGTTTTGATGATTTTTTAGAAAAATAAAAAGTTCTGATCATGACACAAGCTTTTGAAATATGGTATTTTTGTGGGGAGAGGGTACGGGTATGGACATTTTCAGCGGTTTTGTTGAATTATCATTCCCACCCCTTAATAAGGTCTTGCCTGAATATATGTACATATAATAACATCTGTGAATACCACCTTAATTAACCTTGTCCTGCTGAACCTGGATATGTCCTGCCCTTGCAAACAGTGTAGATCCAGATCAGTTGGCTTCTGAAGCAAACTGATCTTGATCTATACTGTTTGCCATTAAGTATGTGAATTTATAGCAGCAATCTGGATCAAGTAATCTGATTAATAGCTGAAAATTAGAAATAGGTGTGGCATCTTAATCTATTCAGCAGGACAAGGGTTAATCATACAGATGAAAATTTCAACAGGCAATAAGCAGTTTGGTTGAAAAGTCTTCAACCACATATGGCTGAAACAGGTGTACCCTTGTCATGCTGAATAAAGATGCCACACCCACTTCTAATTTTCAGCCAATCAGATTACTTGATCTGGATTGTTGCTATAAACTCACATATTTAGTGGCAAACAGTGCAGATCCAGATTGGTTGGCTTCTTCAGAAGCCAACCAATCTGGAGCTACACTGTTTGCAAAGGCCAGGTATATCCAGGTTCAGCACGACAAGGGTTAATTAAGGTATAACAAAATCTGCGCAGTATGCTGCAACAAAACACTGGTAAGGACGATGGGGCATGTTCATTATGCGGGAATAGCAGACACTAGTCAGTGTGAGTGAGATACTACATATGTAACATATTATTGCATAAAAAGCAGTGTCGCACGTTATTAAAAGCCATGCATTAACTGGCAAAAAGCTGTGTATTAATAAGGCAATTCATGCATTGTTAATGCATGGCTACGCAACTTTCAATATGATCGTACCGGGGCTGCAGATTTGCTGCCAATATGAGACGTGTACTGCCCGCCCCTAGAACGAGCATAGTCCTTAGAAATTACATTCGCGAGACATCTGTGAAAAGGCAAAACAAAATAGTGCAAAAAATAACGCGAAATGTAGCAAATGTTTTCAGTTTTTATGCAATAATAGCTATCAAACATGGTTTTTCAATGCATTAACATTCGCCAGGTCCCTAGGGAGGTGTTGAAAACTGCGGCGTTTGGCCTCCATTTTTAACACATCCCACGTTGGCTTCTGTTACCATGGCCATCTGCTAAGCAAGAGGTTTAACACTCTTGCAGTGCATTAAAAAATCTAAGACTCGTCTGACTGGTCCTGCTGATAGAACAACCGCTTTTGGATTGGGAGGTTTTGGATTGACCTAGACAGGTCATACCTAAGAACTTCTGAAATTCATACCAACCGCTCTTTGTCTTTATACTCAGCATTAGGTGGAAGGGCTAGGACTTGTCACACCAGTGATCGTATACATGTAATATGGTTGGTGGTAGTGTGATGTCAGTGAGGCATGGGCGTGATACTGCAGTGGGGAGCCAGCGATATGGCTGGTGGTAGTATGATGTCAGTGTGGCTTGGGCGTGATACTGCAGTGGGGAGCCAGCGATATGGCTGGTGGTAGTGTGATGTCAGTGAGGCATGGGCGTGATACTGCAGTGGGGAGCCAGCGATATGGCTGGTGGTAGTGTGATGTCAGTGAGGCATGGGCGTGATACTGCAGTGGGGAGCTAGCGATATGGCTGGTGGTAGTATGATGTCAGTGAGGCTTGGGCATGATACTGCAGTGGGGAGCCAGCGATATGGCTGGTGGTAGCATGATGTCAGTGTGGCTTGGACATGAAACTGCAGCGGGGAGCCAGCGATATGGCTGGTGGTAGTATGATGTCTGTGTGGCTTGGGCATGATACTGCAGTGGGGAGCCAGCGATATGGCTGGTGGTAGTGTGATGTCATTGTGGTTTGGGCGTGATACTGCAGTGGGCAGCCAGCGATATGGCTGGTGGTAGTGTGATGTCATTGTGGTTTGGGCGTGATACTGCAGTGGGGAGCCAGCGATATGGCTTGTGGTAGTATGATGTCTGTGTGGCTTGGGCATGATACTGCAGTGGGGAGCCAGCGATATGGCTGGTGGTAGTGTGATGTCATTGTGGTTTGGGCGTGATACTGCAGTGGGCAGCCAGCGATATGGCTGGTGGTAGTATGATGTCAGTGAGGCTTGGGCATGATACTGCAGTGGGGAGCCAGCGATATGGCTGCTGGTAGTATGATGTCAGTGAGGCTTGGGCATGAAACTGCAGTGGGGAGCCAGCAATATGGCTGGTGGTAGTGTGATGTCAGTCAGTGTGGTTTGGGCGTGATACTGCAGTGGGGAGCCAGCATTATGGCTGGTGGTAGTATGAGGTCAGTGTGGCTTCTGTGTGATACTGCAGTGGGGAGCCAGCGATATGGCTGGTGGTAGCATGATGTCAGTGTGGCTTGGGCATGATACTGCAGTGGGGCACCTGCGATATGGCTGGTGGTAGTATGATGTTAGTGTGGCTTGGGCGTGATACTGCAGTTGGGAGCCAGCGACATGGCTGGTGGTAGGGTGATGTCATTGTGGCTTGGGCGTGATACTGCAGTGGGGAGCCAGCGATATGGCTGGTGGTAATATGATGTCAGTGTGGCTTGGGCATGATACTGCAGTGGGAGCCAGCGATATGGCTGGTGGTAGTATGATGTCATTGTGGCTTGGACATGATACTGCAGTGGGATGCCAGAGATATGGCTGGTGGTAGTGTGATGTTAGTGTGGCTTGGGCATGATACTGCAGTGAGGAGCCAGCGATATGGCTGGTGGTAGTATGATGTCAGTGTGGCTTAGGCATGATACTGCAGCGGGATGCTAGAGATAAGGCTGGTGGTAGTGTGATGTCAGTGTGGCTTGGGCGTGATACTGCAGTGGGATGCCAGCAATATGGCTGGTGGTAGTGTGATGTCAGTGTGTCTTGGGCGTGATGCTGCAGTGGGGAGCCAGCGGTATGGCTGGTGGTAGTGTGATATCAGTGTGGCTTGGGCATGATACTGCAGTAGGGAGCCAGCGATATCGCTGGTGATAGAGTGACTTGGGCATGATACTGCAGTGGGGAGCCAGTGATATGGCTGGTGGTAGTATGATGTCATTGTGGCTTGGGCATGATACTGCAGTGGGGATCCAGCATTATGGCTAGTGGTAGTGTGATGTTAGTGTGGCTTGGGCGTGATACTGCAGTGGGATGCCAGAGGTATGGCTGGTGGTAGTGTGATGTCAGTGTGGCTTGGGCATGATACTGCAGTGGGATGCCAGAGGTATGGCTGGTGGTAGTGTGATGTCAGTGTGGCTTGGGCATGATACTGCAGTGGGATGCCAGAGGTATGGCTGGTGGTAGTGTGATGTCAGTGTGGCTTGGGCATGATACTGCAGTGGGATGCCAGAGGTATGGCTGGTGGTAGTGTGATGTCAGTGTGGCTTGGGCATGATACTGCAGTGGGGAGCCAGCATTATGGCTAGTGGTAGTGTGATGTTAGTGTGGCTTGGGCGTGATACTGCAGTGGGATGCCAGAGATATGGCTGGTGATAGTGTGATGTTAGTTTGGCTTGGGCGTGATACTGCAGTGTACTCCACTGTAAAGGAGCATCAGTTCCCAGTTGTCACACTCAGACTCCGTCACAACATGAGCGCAAGTCTATTGACAGTGGGGTTTAAACTCAAACAAACAAATGCCTAAGAGTGCAATTGCCACATGACTATTGCTTGCAGATTACAAGAAACTTTATCTAGCAAAGTAAGCTGTCTTTCAGTCCGCTGATCATATAAATATGGTTCAGTCATTCTTAAATAAAGCATAACTGTTTCCCTACTTAGTTTACCTGTTTTTGCCAGGAATTATTCTGATATGCATATTCACGGACCAAGGTAAAAAAAAGACAGGTCAGTATGTGCAAACTATAACAATGTTGACTAAGTCTTAAAACTCAAAATCAAACAATAGACCTGTGGCCCTAAGACCTTTTCTCTTGATATAGTATATACATGTATATATTGTAACCTGCCACTTTGGCTGAAGTTTCTCATCTCATTTTTTTCAGAAGTTGGATTGATATTTGGGATTTGTTGTCTCAAGAATGTCGGGAAGAAGTAGTCCTTGTTGATGCTGACAGTTTACTGGACACTCTTGAAAACTACCTCCGAAAACACAGGTACATTGTCCTTGTATGTTGTAAATGTTGCATTGAGAAGGGTCTATTTATGTTGTATGCTTAACCCATTGTAGTCTGGAGACCCCGAAAAGGGTATCTGGCACAGTGCAGACCCAGATCAGATGCCACAGGATGCAGCATTTGATCAGGGTCTCCACTGTTTGCAAGTAGTTTAGCCATTTTTCTCTAGGAATATCTAAATCTCATAGGCGGACATACCTAAAATTGAAATTGGACTGTTTCAATATATAGTGTGGGGGAGTCTATTCAGTATACAATGGGTTAAAGTAAAATCCAGTGTCAGCCTTGGCTTTCATAACTCTAGATAGATACACTGGACTCCCTTTATAAGACAGTTCATTATAGGATAGTTTCGAATATACTGAATTTGCCCTAATTTTTCCAACACCTCAACTCCTTCCCTCTAAAATTTTAACAAGTACAATTTACTACCCGTTGTTGTGTCTAAAAAATCCTGGGCCCAGTTGTTCAAAGCATCGTTAGCTTAATGAGCTTGTTAAGGGCAAACTCATTAACTGTTGTAGCTAAGGTATTTTTAAATACATTGATATTTTTGCTGCAAAAATGTGAGTAGCTTTTGCAGCTTCTCATATTTTTTTCAGCAGAAAATATCAAAGTATTTGCCATATTTCAAGACTGAAATTTTAACATCACATTAGCTAATAACTCGTTAAGTTTTGAACACCTGGGCCCTGGATAAGTGGCAAACAGTGTAGATCCTGATGAGATTACATTCTGCGGTATCTCATCTGGGTCTACACTGTTTGCTTAGGCCTGACTGTCTGAATGCTTGTGGTATTTATGGTAAAGTAGGTTAAAGGTGGGCCCCAAAAGTGTTGTAGCCGAAAAAAACAATGTACACATTATATGGAAAAATGACAATCCAAACAAAAATGTATAGATTATATAGAAACATAGTCAGTTTGTCGTGACTGCTTTAGCAAGCATGAGTGATATAGGCATCAGTTTCAGTCAATGGCATTTTGTCATTGTTGGCATCAGCAGTGTTAAGTCTGTGAGTTTAGTGCTATTTCTCAAACACCAAGGCTTTTAGGCTAACTTAATACACACATCTGTTGTGATGCACACTCCCACTGCCATCTGCTGTCACTGTCCATGACCTACTTTTAACACTTCGCTGAACAATGTTTAGTCTGTGCATTTAGCTCCGTTTCTTGAACACCACCAGCAATCCCGACTCACTTGGGGCGAATTTCTTGTTCTGTATACTGTAATCTATGAAGTTTTGTTTGGATCCAACAAGTTGTTTAGCCAAAACATTGTTTTGCTTTGGATCCAGGCAGTAGTGTGATAGAGAGGTTGTGGTGTAATTTTCTCCAGTTGAAAAAATATTTACCCTTGCCTTGCTGAATAAATTAAGATGCCACGCCCACTTTTAATTTCCAGCCAATCAGATCACTTGATCTGGGTTTTTGGTACAAAGACACATGCTGAATGACAAACAGTGCAAATCCAGATCAGTTGGCTTCTTAGAAGCCAGCTGATCTGGATCTATACTGTTAGGACAGTGCATTTTCATGGTCAGCAAGAGAAGGGTTAATATTTTTCTTATTTCTACATTTGGGTACTCAATTCCAGTCAATATGTACTGTGTATGTTTTCATGGAGATCTAAGAAAAATATATATCTACATGTAGATACCCCTCTCTTCTAGCTTTATTGCTCTGATAGAGGCTTTTCTTTTTCTACAGTTTTTGTTAGTTTCAGTGTTAGAAATTAACTTTTTTCGCAAGTAGCAAGTAGTTGCTACCTGGTCTGAAATTAGGTAGCAAAATGCATCTACATGGCAGCAAAACGTGTTGCTCCCATGTCATGGTTAAACCTTCAAGCACTAAGCATATTTAGCAGATAGCATTTTCAAAGTATTTTTCTCATTTCAGCAAAAATGAGGCTTGACATTACATGTGATTTGTCTGCTTGGCAGACAAGTCACATGAAATGTCGTCTAATTTGCACTGAAGACATTCACAACACTTAAAGTTGATAGTGTTCGATGCGCTTTACCAGGTAGCAACTTTTTGCTACCAACAGTTTGACCAGGTAGCAAACTGAATTTTCAGGGTGCAAATTTGCTACTTGCTACTGTTAATTTCGAACCCTGAGTTTGAAGAAAGTAAAATCTTCTCAGGTCTGAAAAAAAATTAGTAAAACACTGCAGAGCGAAATCGTGAAATATGCAATTAAAAGGTGTTTTTCTTTTGCTCACTTGAGCCAAAGGCTCACGATGAGATATTATGATCCATTTACACCTCTGGCTATGAATTGCTATGGCAATATTGACATGAATTGTTGCAGTGACTTCTGCAGATGTGTAATAGCTGCTTCACTCAGGTGAGCAAGTTGTGACCCATTGGCCTTTTGCTTTTTATATACTTTGAAACTAGTATGTACAGGGACATTGTACATTGGATGTGTAACCATTTACCTTAAAAATAACAATCAATGTCAGGATATCTCAAAATATAACGTAAACCAACAAATGGCATAGCTCCAGATTCAGCAGAAAAATACATATATTTTTCTTATTTCTCCATGAAAACATATGTTGTGAGCACTCATTAGAAGCACCTCAGTGAGGTGCTTCTAATGAGTACCCACAACACATGTTTTCATGGAGCTATAAGAAAAATATTATACAGCTACCCCTCTTATCTGGAGTTGACATGGAGTTTTACATTGATTCGGTATGCTTGCATTGTATTTTAACACACATCGCTCCAAATAAGGCTTATTTTTTTTCAACCAAAATGTTTGGATATTTTTCCTATTTCTTCAGGAAAACACATGCATACTTATAAGAAGCCCTGGGTAGTCCGCGTCTAAATATTACCCACAACATACCTTGGAGAAATGAAAATTTTCTGGCTACCCCTCTTACCTAGAGCTATGGTAGATTTTGGAATGACACATTTTTTTTAATGATATGAGGAGTGATATTTTTATTTGAGTGATATTTATCATATTTTGTCCTTAGAAAATAGGTTTTGGCATTTCATATATCTTCATTCTCATGACATTTCCAGCTGTGTTATCAGAGAGAAATAAGATAAATAATACAAAAATGTCATCTTTTTATTTTAAATGTCATGAGAAAAATATTAACCCTGGTCCTGCTGCACCAGGATATGCCCAACCTATGCAAACAGTGTAGATCCAGATCAGTTGGCTTCATACAGTATGTGACTTTGTATCAACAACGAAGATCAAGTAATCTGATTGGCTGACAGAAGTCAGTAAGGCATCTTAATTTATTCAGCTTTACAAGGGTTAAGACAGGATCAAGTGATCTGTTTGGCTGACAATAAGAATTGGGTGTGGCATCTTAATTTATTCAGCATGACAATGGTTAAGATATGATGTCTATTTTCTATATTTTAGATTTTGTTCTGAGTGTAAATCTAAAGTCTTGCGAGCTTACAGTATACTGGTTGGGGACCTGGACAGTTCTAAGGAGAAGGGATATTGTCCGGCTCTTTATGAGGGACTAAGGTGCTGCCCTCAAGAAAGACATATTCATATGTTGTGTGATACAGATTTTATAGCTCACTTAATAGCCAGAGCTGAACCAGAATTAATTGGCAGGTAAGTAATTTTTATATTGCGACATACAACAGTGGTTGGATACAATGTTTTACCATGTGTGTGTCCATCCATCCATTCATTAGCACTTCATTTCCGCTCTCTAATTTGAGTATTTTGTATGCCCATTTGAAACATGGAACATACTATGTTACTGGGTCTGGCGTCCGCAAACTTTTTCGTTTGCGGCTAACTCCTCCTGCAGTTTACATTCGATTGAGCTTAAACTTGGTTTGTAGTTAGACCATGGTGTGGAGCAGCGCGTATTATTTCAGGATTACAGTCCATTAAATATTAACAGAGTAATGCCCCTTTGAAAATTTCTGTAAAATTTTTGTTTCTGGCTAACTCCTCCTACAGTTTACATCGGATCAAGCTGAAACTTGATTTATAGTTAGACCATGATGTGGAACAGCGCATATTGTTTGTAGTCACAGTCCAGGTCGGACCTGACAAGCTTGAGGTGGTAGCTTCCTTTTGCTACCTAGGAGATATGCTCTCAGCAGCAGGTGGCTGTGAACTTTCATCCACAACACGTGTGAAAACTGCCTGGAAGAAGTTCAAGGATCTGCTACCTGTCCTCTCTTCACGCCACCTCTCTTTCAAAACACGTGGCCATGTGTACAGCTCTTGTGTGCGGAGCGCAATGCTCCATGCCAGCAAGACTTGGCCATTGACAAAGCCGAACCTCCAGCGTCTGCAGCGAAATGACAGGGCAATGATCAGACAGATCTGCAATGTCAGGCCGCAAGACATTGTCACCACCAGGTCCAATGAGCTACTTGTGTGGCTTGGCATTGAGGATCTGGACCTCATTCTGAAGGAGAGACGACTTCGATGGTATGGACATGTGGAATGCTCCAGTGGTGCAATCAAGACAGCCTTTGACATACAGGTTGATGGAAAGCGTGGGCCTGGGAGGCCCAAAATGACATGGAAGCAGCTGACAGAGAGGGATTGCAGAGAGTGGAAGCTCTCGGCTATCAACACTCATGATAGATGTACCTGGAGATCTGGTGTGAGACCTGCCATGCGTGCAGCAAGCCAGTTATCTGGAAGGGGGCCCACTGATGTGGATGTTGCCCCTGTACCTGCACGTTAATCAAAAATCTGATTATATATTATATATATATAGTCCACCAAATATTAGCAGAGTTATGCCCCATTGAAAATTTCTGTAAACTTCTCATTTTCGGCTTACTCCTCCTACAGTTTACATCTGATCAAGCTGAAATTTGGTGACTATTTAGACCTTGATGTGGAGCAGCATATATATTTTACAGGGTTAAAATCCACCAAATATTAGCAGAGTTATGCCCCTTTGAAAATTTCTGTAATCTTTTCGTTTTCAGCTTAATCCTCCTACTGTTTACATCTGATCAAGCTGAAACTAGATTTTGTAGTTAGACCATGATGTGGAGCAGCGCATATGTGTTCGAGGATACAGTCCATCAAATGTTAGCAGAGTAATGCCACTTTGAAAATTTCTGCAAATTTTTTTGTTTTGGGCTAAATCCTCCTACAATTTACATCTGATCAGGCTGAACTTTGATTTATAGTTAGACCATGATGTGAAGCATTGCATATTTGTTTGAGGTTGCAGTCAATGAAATGTTAGCAGGGTTATGCCCCTTTGAAAATTTCTGCAAATTTTTTGTTTTGGGCTAAATCCTCCTACAATTTACATCTGATCAGGCTGAACTTTGATTTATAGTTAGACCATGATGTGAAGCATTGCGTATTTGTTTGAGGTTGCAGTCAATGAAATGTTAGCAGGGTTATGCCCCTTTGAAAATTTCTGTAAACTTTTTATTTCCGGCTAATTCCTCCTATAATTTACATCAAGTTGAAACTTAATTTATAGTTAGACCATGATGTGGAGCAGTGCATATTGTTTCAAGGCTGCAGTCCACCGAATACTAGCAGAGCTATGTCCCTTTGAAAATTCTGTAAATTTTTGTTTACTGCTAACTTTTATAGTTAACATCCAGTCAAGCTGAAACTTTGTAAATAGTTACACTATGATGTGGAGGAGTACATAATTGTTTGAAGTTACAGTACACCAAATATTAACACAGCTATGCTCCTAAGAAAATTTCTGTAAAGTTTTCGTTTCCAGCTAACTCCTCCTACAGTTTACATTGAATCAAGCTGAAACTTGATTTATAGTTAGATCATGATGTGGAACAGTGCATATTTTTTCAAAGTTAAGTACACCAAATATTAGCAGAGTTATGCCCCTAAGAAAATTTCTATACACTTTTAGTTTCTGGCTGACTCCTATAGTTTACATTGAATCAAGCTGAAACTTTGTAAATAGTTACTCCATCATGTGGAACAGTGCATATTGATTCGAGGTTACAATCCACTAAGTATTAGCAGAGTTATGCCCCTTTGAAAATTTTGGTAATTTCATGGTTTCCAACTAACTCCACTGACAATTAACATCCCGAGCACTGAATTATACAGGAGTCAGTATATGTGCTACATCTTCAGTTGAAGAGCTTTAAGTGGTCAAACAAGTCAGCAAAAGTCCATGATTTGGCTGTTATTTTTGTTTCCTACTAATCTTTTCATTTGACGAGCTTTAAGCGGTTTTAGTAAATACCGCAAGTAAATATCACATGGCGATACTGGTAGACATAAAAAATTTACAAATGGACAATATTTGACAATGCATTTTTTTCTCTGCCAAATAAAAACTGATGGGGCAAGGGGCTTTCTGATAGGGGCAGGCAGAGATGAGCATCTAATAATTAAGTTTCTCTGGCCTTATACTAACATTTTGAGGTTAATATCGTATTCACATGAGATGTAGGTGGTAAGGTTATGGTGAGGGCTAGCTGTACTAGCAACAGGTGGGGGAAAGAAGTATGTTAGTACAGATAATGTCTTAAAACTTTGTACACCAAAGTTTCTGACAAAATGGCCTGTACAAACAGTGCAGAGGCAGGTATCGGTGGCTCAGTTGGATGCACGTCTGACTGGTGATCAGGAGGTTGTAGGTTGGCAACATTCTTTTGTGGAGATTTGATCATGAAATTTTTTCTACGGTCATTCTCTCCCTTCTGCTGATTCAAGAAGGGCAGTTGTCAGTTTCTGGCAAAAGAATGTGCACAATACTGGTCAACCGCTTTGAGGACTAAGCCTGCCCAGTAAAAATGTGGTAAGGTAAACTGACCACGCTCTACATGACCCCATTGGGTTGACTGGGCTGTAAAAACGCAACACAAACAAACAAACAAACAGTGCAGACCCAGATCAGACTGCTCCTGTCCTGAGGGAGCAGTCTGATCAGAATCTGCACTGTTTGTCATTTCACTAAGTATTTATCGAAACAACTGCATAAGAAGTAAAATTTAGACCAAAAAAGTATGGAATAAAGTGTTCAAAACTTTAGGACATTTACTGTACACGTTTCTTGTTTCTGCCCTGTCATTCTCTACCTCCCTCATTTCCTCTATTTCTTTTTTTCATCTCACCCGCTGCTCTGCTGTCACTCATCTCCTTTTCTCTTAGAAGCGACACAAAATGACCCACAAGGATTGATGTGTTGTTAAACTCTTTCTCTGCTAGTGGTGACTTTTATCGTCTGTTGATAACTGTTGCAAACAGTTTGGACCTAGCTCAATTTGTCGGGCCTGATCTGGATCCAAACTGTTTGTCTTTCTGATGGTATTTCTGAAAGATTTTTTGAAAAAGTTTATTTAACTCTTTCACTGCCATAGGCTTTTGCAAACAGCATAGACCCAGATGAGACGGCTCATAATGAGCCGTCTCATCAGGATCTATGCTGTTTGACATTCGGTCTTTCAAATTTACATATGAACTCATTTCCAGTTGATAGTTTGTTAAAAAAACAAAGCAGATGACAACTGTCCTCTGAAATTTGGCACTGAAAGAGTTAAAAAAAAATCCACAGACGACAAAAGAGCATGCAAATACCCAGCATGCAAAGAGTTAACAAGAACTTAGAGTATTCACTTAAACATTTTTTTGTAGCAATTCACGGCGAGACCGACATGCAAAGACACTTGATATTGCTCAAGAGGAGGTGTTGACATGTCTGGGAATACATACATATGAGAGATTGCACAAGATCTGGCAGAAGGTTAAAGCTGAGGAACAGACCTGGCAGATACTGTTCTATCTAGGAGTGGATGCTTTGAAACAAAGTTTTGAGGTTTGTTTCTTAATTTGAGCCTGAATAGGAGAAAATGTATCTTACGACAGGTGCTTCTAGAGCCTACACATTCATGCAGTCTAGTCCAGAGGATTTGTTAAGTAGTATTTGGTGGTAATTCTGGGATTATTTGTCTTATTTCTACATAAAAGAACATACGTTTATACTTGTTGTGATGCTAGATACTGTATCAAAGTTTAATTTGCCTTAAATTCACTCCTTCAGCAGGGTTGCCACCATCAATGAAAAGGCAGGGAAATTTGAAAATTTTTCAAAGTCATTGAAAAGTTAGGGAGTTTTGAAAAAAAGTCAGGGAAATTAAAAAAATTTAGGAAAGTCTGGGAATTTTGTAATTTTAGGCAGTTTTCTAGTAATTTCCATAGTAAAAAGCTGAATTTTTTTAATATAAGCCAGTGATCTAACATTGCACATCTCAGTTAAAACCAATGTTCGTAACAGCTAAGAGCATTGAATTAAAATTAAGTTAAATGCACTTGAGTATCGCAGTAATACTTCCAGAAGATTGAAAGGAATTGTGAACCTTTCCTGTGGAGCAGTATTTTGGAAATATGTGCCACTTTTACCATAAGCTAAGAAAGACGAGTGATTCATGTAAATTTATATTCAGTCGGCCTCAGTAGCTGAGTCTGGTGTGCATCCGACTGGTGATCAGGAGATCAAAGGTTTGATCCCCACCAATTCAGGCAACATTTTTTTGTGGAGATTGATCATGAATTATTTTCTATGGTCATTCTCTCGCTTCTAGTGATTCAAGACGGGCAGTTGTCAGTTTCTGGCGAAAGAATGTGCACAAGTACTGGTCAACGGCTTAGAGGACTAAACCTGCCCAGGAAAAGTATGGATTAGGTAAACTGACTGGTACGACATGACCTTAATAGTGTTGACTAGGCCATTAAATTCCAAATGAACCAGCCACCAGTTTGTATTCAGAGATCCCTTTATAATTTTACATTAGGGTACCTACCACATTTTCAGCATTCAAACTGAATTATATTTCTGGTGAAGTGACACTTTTCCCACACAACATGGCTCAGCCAAGAGGAATGATTATTTGGGAGGAAAAGTTTCCCCAAACAGGCTGACATCTCCCTCTTTTGAGTTTAGGGAGAAGTTTGAATATGTATGACACACAGGGAAATATAAAAACTTTGGCCAAACTTTTCCCTGAAATTCTGAAAATGTTGCAAAACTTTGTCCTCAATACGAAAACACGCCTATACAAATATATTGAGAAGTTTACCACCAAAAAAATGAAAATTTTCAGATAAAAATCCTGATATTTTTCATATGTCTGCTCAAAACATAGATTGTGGGTACTCGTTAGAACCGCCCCGCTGAGGCGGTTCTAACGAGTACCCACAATCTATGTTTTTGAACAGAAATAAGAGAATTAATGTATACCCCTGTAAACCCCAGTTTTACTGTATAAAAGTGGGGTTTAAGGGGTTCAAAACTATATAGGCATGTTTTAGTGATGTGTAATGTATTAAGCTTGTTGAACAGCATATTTGTATTCCTTGATAAATATTTTTTCCACAAGTGCTCCTGTAGGTTCTAGAACTGAGCTAGTTTTAATGCATATCAGGTTCCCAAGGTTGTGTCTGTGAGCTACATGAAGAGTCTGCTTCAGAGTTTTATTAATTGCAAGCCCCATGCCAAAGTCAACTTGAGATCACACAGTCCTAAAATTTCAAACAATTTATTCCATACTATTTTGATAGAAAGTATCTGGGCCACATAAAGGCCAAAATAGTAAAAATCATTCCAATTGAAAATCCAACATGAGCGCCATGGCAGGCATTTTGAAAATCTAATTTTACTTTCTTTTCTTAACCACAATCCTGCCAGTCTGGCAACATTATTTCTGGAGATTGATCATGAAATATTTTCTGCAGTCTTTCTCTCCATCCCCTGATTCAAGAAGGGGAGTTGTCAATTTATGGTGAAGGAATGTGCACATGTACTGGTTAACCCCTTTAACCCTTGTCCTGCTGAACCCGGATATGTCCTTTTTTGCAAACAGTGTAGATCCAGATCAGTTGGCTTCTGAAGAAGCCAACTGATCTGGATCTGCACTGCTTGCCATTGAGTATGTGAATTTATATCAACAATCTGGATCAAGTAATCTGATTGGCTAAAAATTAGATGTGGGTGTGACATCTTAATTTATTCAGCAGGTTAAATAAGGACTAAGCCTACCCAGGAAAAGTGTGGTTAGGTAAACTGACAAATTCAACACTACCTTAATAGTGTTGACTGGGCCGTAATATTCCATATCAGCTGATCAAACCAAATCTTTATCTCTTTAATGCAGATGGCACTAGAACGTAAACAAGGTGTGTCAAACCTGGAATTAATTTGTAAAGAATTATTAGAAGAGGAAAGAGTGAAAGAACAAAGGCAAGAAAAGAAACGACAGAAAAAGAAGAAAAAGAGAGCTAAATCTGGTCAGATAAATGAGAAAGAAAATCGTAACATGAATGAAGAGGATGAAGAGGAAGGAGGATGTAATAAAGTAAGTACCCTCAATGTGAGAAAACATACTTTCTAACAAAGACTCAAATCAGCTTATGCATCTGTGCAGTCTGATCAGTCTGATCATTGTCAGCATGGAGAAACTTTGCATCCTTGGCTGTCCAAAATGTGCCAAGTGAAAATTCTGATCAGAGTATGTCACCACTGTGTATAGGCAAGCTGATCATAATCTTTGTTGGGAGCACATCCAAAGGTATGTTTTCTGACATGGCAGCTCATGTATTTGAATGCAAAACTGCAGCTCTTGATAAGGCGTTTTTTATCAACCAAAAAGTATCTATATTTTTCTTATTTCTCGAGGAAAACATGTTGTAGTACTCATTAGAAGTGCCTCAGTGAGGCACTTCTAATGAGTACCCACAACATATGTTTTTGTTGAGAAATAAGAAAACTACAAGACAAAGTATTTAGACGTAAACAGCTAAGTACCGGCGCAAATTTTGTTCATGTTTACTTAGAAATACAGGACACGGGTATGCTAAAGTTTAATAAATTTTCAATGTAATAGGTAAAAAAGAACAACAATGTGATTCTTTAATGTATGCTTTTTATTAAGCTGTATAAATTTTCTTGATCAAGCAATATGCGACTCCTAATCATATTGGGATCTCCACAGATTTAGTTTGTACATTATTATTTAAAAAAAAACATGCCAGATCTTAAATGAGTTACTAGATCTTATCTAGAAGCTTATTTTAGCATGCGTCAGATATGAATATGTTTGAACTTTTTAAGTAACGACCACAGGTCATAGTCAAACTTACCAAGGATGGACTGCAGGTCATATTCAAACATACCAATCTGCGCTCCGCACTAATAGAACACTTCTCCATACATGAAAATCCAAAGCTATATTAAGAGACCGGCGTGGGCCAATAAACCTGATACCCACTCTTATCTAGACCTATGACATGCAGAGTTTAATGTGGCCGATTGCTAATTTCCATCTCTTGCAGATGTCTGCCAGGACCTGAGTCACATGTGCAGTCAACCCTCTTTATACTGACACTTGGTAAAATAACAAAATACATGTATGTCAATGATAATTAGACTGGCATGCTCAGGCGGTGACAGTTAGCAAGAAATTATGCAAGAATATTGTATTTAATACTGCAAGAAGCATTTTTTGGATATTTGTTAGAATCATCTCAGTGAGGCAGTTTTAACAATTTCCAAAAGGTATGTTCTGTGAGAAAATAAGAATAAAACAAGCCCTTTCTTAAATATCATTCTGCTGCATTTATGGATTCTTTAAAACAGCAAATTTATTTTGTTGGGTACATCTTGGGGAAGAAATGCTGTTGTTGTAGGAGGATCCACTATAGTTTTCTTGGATATAGACACAGTAAAAGTTTTCTACCTGCTTTGAATATTTAACCCTGTCATGCTGAATAAATTAAGATGCCATGCCTGCTGATTTTCCACCAATCAGATTACTTGATCCAGGTTGTTGATACAAATTCACATAATTAATGACAAACAGTGCAGATTCAGATCAGTTGGCTTCTTCAGAAGCCAACTGATCTGGATCTACACTGTTTGTAAAGGCAGGGTATATGCGGGTTCAGCAGGACCAAGGTTAACAGCAATAGCATCATAATATCCATCATGTCACTTGCTAAGAAACTATAGTCTATTTCATAGTTATTGTCCCATCATGTCACTTGCTCAGAAACTATTGTCTATTTCACCATTATTGTCCACTTGCATTTCAGCTTCTTGTGCAAAAGGTATGTGGCTCTTAGTTTACCCATTGTAGACTGAATAGATTCCCCCACACTATATATTAGAAGTCCAATTTCATTTTTAGGTATATCAGGCTATGAGATTTAGATATTCCTAGAGAAAAATGATAAACTATTTGCTTACAGTGGAGACCCTGATCAGATGCCACATTCTGCAGCATCTGGGTCTGCACTGTTTGTCAGTTACCCTTTTAGGGGTCTCCAGACTACATTGGGTTAACAAAATTTACCACATAAACAAACATAGCTCCAGGTAAGAGCAGGTATCCTAGATTTATTTTTCTTACTTCTCCAATAAAACATAATTACATTGTGGGTACTCATTAGAAGTGCCTCAGTGAGGCACTTCTAATGAGTACCCACAACATATATTTTTGTGGAGAAATAAGAAAAATATCAGTACTTCTTGATTGAAGAAAGTGCCTTATCTGGAGTTATGAACAAAAAGCGCACGATAAAACCTACAATAAGACCTGTATAACCAGCAAGGATCAGACTGTTTGTTTGTGTTGAGGTTTTACGGCCCAGTCAACCCAATAGGGTCATATCTAGCGCGGTCATTTTATCTAACCACACGTTTACTGGGCAGGCTTAGTTCTCTAAGCGGTTAACCAGTATTGTGCACATTCTTTCGCCAGAAACTGACAACTGCCCTTCTTGAATCAGCGGAAGGGAGAGGACAACCGTAGAATTATTTCACGATCAATCTCCACGAAAGAATGTTGCCGACTTCGGCGGGGATTGAACCCGCGACCTCCTGGTCTCCAGTCGGACCGCGCATCCAACTGAGCCACCGAGGCCAGCAGGATCAGACTGTATCTGTAGGCAAGGGCAAAGTTTACTCTTAGAGGCTATAGAAGGCATATGCGATCAGTGAAGATTTCAATCAGACTGTGCAGATGTGCAGGCTGATCTGAATCTTTGGTGGTGGCACAAATCTTATTGTAGATTTTCAGTGCACTGGCTCATATATCTTTATCTCTTTGAGCAAGCAGAAAATTGCCAAACTATTTTTGTATGGCATTTTAATGGTGTATTATTGGAAGCCATTTTGTTATTTTTGAATAAAGTCACATAATGCAAATGCTGATGATGTCAGGAGTGGACTGTGACATTATTTGATTACATGTTAAATTTGTTCTAGACATGGTTAGTTTGAGCCACTGAGGATTAATCACAGTGCCAGGTAGGGAGCAAATGGGAATAATTCAGGGTTGTCTTTTTGATCTGGTATAATGGTATGTTAAGTATATTCATTTGAATCACCTCATGATGCAATTCTAATGAGTGCACACAATATACATTTTTATGATAAAGTAAACAAAGTGTCCTTAAGGTATCCCTAAATATTTTTTTTTTCCTAGCAGTCGAAAGAATTTCCTAGGGACTCAAAAACAAGTTCCAATCAGCCACGGTAAATAAGTCATCGCAGTTCAAATCATTGATGTTTTACTGTATGTAAATTATCTTGTTTATATTTCCAGTGTGATAACTCTCCCTGCAATAAGAAGCTTCCTCATAGCTCTCAGTCTTGTACAGGCCCTTTCGTCTCTCATCATGATTGTGCTGACCACAATTCAAACACAACGTTAACGTCGATGGAGAGTTGTAGAAGCTGTGATCCACGGTCGCCTAGGAAACCATTACAGTTAGGCAGTAGAAATAGTGATAATGGTTACTCATCAGGGGCAGATAATTGGGACAATTGTAGTATGCCTAGCTCAAATGATGGTTCTGATATTATCTGCTCAGATAGTGTCTGTAATGGTGGATGTGGTGAGTATCACGGGAGCTGAATAAGGTGAAACCATAGCTCCAGATAAGGCATTTTTATATCCCCGCCACAAAGTATGAGGAGGGCATACGGTTTTACTCTCCTTCATACATCCGTGTGTCCGTCAGTCACACATTATAGTACTGTTTGCATAGCTCTTAGTGAGGTGCTTATTTCAACCAAAGAGTATCTATATTTTCCTTACTTCTTGACGAAAACATGTTGTGGGCACTGATTAGAAGCACCTCGGCGAGGCGCTTCTAATGAATACCCACAACATATGTTTTCATCAAGAAATAAGAAATCTATTTACCCAATAATCACTCTTATCTAGACCTGTTTGTTTGTGTCTCCGCAACTCCTCTTACAGTTTTCAAGATAATGGTTTGAAACTTGCACCATAGTAAGGATATAGACTGAGCATGTGTTTAAAGGTTACAGGATTCGAGTTACATTTGATATTTGTCTTACACATGTGCCACAGTTGGATTCGTGTCTCCGCAACTACTCATTCAGTTTTCATGATAATGATTGCAGCAAAGTAAGAATATAGGCAGGACATGTGCATAAAGGTCACAGAACTCTAATCAAATTTTTATTGTAAGAGTTACGTACCATTGACTTACTTAGAAATATGACCTTGTACGCATGACATAGATAGATTCTTGTCTCTGCAACTTCTCCAGCAGTTTTCAACCTAATGATTTGAAACTTGCAGCAAAGTAAGGATATAGGCTGGGCATATGCATAAAGGTCACAGAACTCTGATCAAATTTTATTGCTAGAGTTACACAACCTGGATATATTTAGAAGTTTTGCCACATACGTATGACCTAGTAGGGCTGTGTCTCTGCAACTTCTACAGTTTTCATGATAATGGTTGGAAACTTTTAGCAAAGTAAGAATATAGGCTGGGCATGTGCAAAAAGGTCACAGAACTCTGATCAACGTTTTATTGCTAGAGTTACAAGCCTGTGATTTACTTAGAAATATGGCCTTGTATACATGGCATAGTAGGGTTCGTGTCTCCACATATTCTCTTACAATTTTAAAGATAATGGTTTGAAATTTACAGCAAAGTAAGAATATAGGCTGGACATGTGCATGAAGGTCACATAACTCTGATTAAATTTTTAGCTCGCCGGGACTATGTCCCTGGAGAGCTTATGTTGTCACACAGTCTTTGGTGTTGACATCTGTTGGCATCTGCGTTAGCACAATGTTTTGGCATCTGTCTGTGTCTGCATTAGCATAATGTTTAAGTTTTCAAAGGTGTGCGTCTGGCGAGCTGTGTTGTCTTCTGACAACTCTTGTTATTGCTTTGCTTTGCTTACAAATGTAAATAAAATCTTTTGTTTGCTTTTTGTTCAGAATAATAAATCTGCAAAGCCAAAATGACAGTAGCAGTGCCATTCATCCCCTCTAGGGATTTTCTAGTTATTATACCCCTGGCATACAAAGTATGTCGAGGGGTATTTATACCCCCGGTATACAAAGTATGTTGAGGGGTATATAGTTTTCATCTTTCCATCAGTCGGTCGATTCGTTCGTCCGTATGAATGTTAACATTTTGCGTCAAAGTTTTGTGTGAAGTTTTTTCCTTTTGCATATATTTTTGAAAGCTTACACTTTAGGATGTTGATGTGTGGTTAGTTTTACTACTAGATGATTACAGAATAGGTGACATCATTCTGCTGATGCTGCTGACCCAAGGTCAAGGTCACAGACTTAGAAAATAGTGTGATGTTTACATCAAAGTTTTACGTGAAGTTTTTGTCTTTTGCTTATAACTCTGCAGCCACTGATCAAAAATTTTTCATATTTGGCATGGTGTTCCCTGGGAGGGTTCTCTTCCATTCTACATCTGTGGACCTCTGAGTCTAACTCCAGGGCAGGGCTAGAGGTCAAAATCTATGACACCCCCAAGAAAGTAGTATATTGCAATTTGTTAATACAAACAACCTCTTATTAAAGAAGGATGGGCATCAGACTTTATCACATCAACATTCAGTGTAATAAGGTCAAGGTCATTGTGACCATATTTTCATGCTTCAGTGATTTTGACATATTTTGAAGCCTATTTCATGGATTAATGCCTCATTAAAGTAGTATGTTGCAGTTTGTTTATACAAACAACTTCTTAAAGAAGGATGGGCATCAGAGATGTTTATCACATCAACATTCAGTGTAATAAAGTCAAGGTCATTGTGATATATTTTCATGCTCCAGCAATTTTTCCTTATATTTTGAAGACTATTTCATGGATTAATGTGATACTTGGAATATTGGTTCTGTGTGACACCATGATTGGCAGCATAACAAATGTAGGTAATCATGACCTATATTTCATGGTTCAGTAATTTTGCCATACATCTTGAATGTTAATTGATGTAAGAACATGGTTATTTGGGATTATGAATTAGTATAATCCAACAGTTGACCTAAAAGTAAATGTAGGTCACTGTGACCTATATTTCATGGTCCAGTGATTTTATGTTACATCTTGAAGACAATTTGATGTATTACTATCATATTTTGGGATTATGTGACCTATATTTCATAGCCCTGTGATTTTGTCTTATATCTCCCACTGTTTGATACCTAGATGTCATATTTACATATAATGACACAGTGTGACCTAAACGTTCACCTCAAAGTAAATATAAATCAGTATGACCTAAATTTCATGGTGTAGTGATTTTGCGTAATATCTTTTAGATTATGTAATGGATTAACATCATAGTTGATATAATGCATCAGTGTGACCATCAGATTAATTTGTCAAGTATGTGTAGGTCAGTGACCTATATTTTACAGCCCAGCAAATTTGCTTCATGTCTTGAAGACTATTTACTTCAGGAAAGTTGTACTTGGGATGATAGATCAGTGTCACTCAGAGACTGACATTGTAAACTATTTCTTGCCTTATATCATTGTCATTAACTTTAAAATATTTTAAATTTAAGAAATGGAACCTCTTTAGAAGCATCTCACTGAGGTGCTTCTAATGAATACCAACAATGTATACTTTTATGGAGAAATAAGAAAATATCCTGCTGCGTCTTATCGGAAGCTAAGTGAAAAGGTGGCTACAAGCATATGCAAAATACTCTATTTGACCTAATAAGACCTTAGAAGCCATCCCTCTAGAATTCAAGGATGCGTCGATCATCCACCTATTCAAATGGAAAGGGAATCCTCATTTTTGTGAAAATCATTGTCAATTGCTGGGAAGGACCTGGCAAGAGTTCTACTTAACCGACTGAATGAACACCTTGAACAGTCAGGGCTTCTACCAGAAAGCCAATGTAGATTCAGAAAGGACAGAGGAACAATTGACATGATCTTCACAGCAAGGCAGCTTCAAGAGAAATGCCAGGAACAGAACATGGACCTCTACATGACCTTTGTTGATATTATCAAAGCATTTGATACAGTCATTCGTGAGGGTCTTTGGAAAATTATGGCGAAGTTCCAAGTTCATAGCAATGGTGAGGCATTTCCACAATGGTATGCTTGCACAGGTCCAAAATGATAGGGAGTTTTCTGATCCATTCCCTGTGACAAATGGTGTCAAGCAAGGTTGTGTGCTAGCCCCATCTCTGTTCAGCATGATGTTCTCTGCCATGCTTACAGCAGCTTTCTAGGATGGTGACAATGGTATACCTATTAGGTATCGCTTGGATGGGAAACTTTTCAATCTAAGAAGGTTGCAAGCCAAATCCAAGGTGCAGACAGAGGTGCTAGACGAGTTCCTCTTTGCTGATGATATGGCAAAGGGTGCTTCAACAGAAGAGAAGATGCAAAAAGGTGTAAAACAAATATCTGACTCCTGTGACAGCTATGACCTCACAATCAGCATCAAAAAGACTGAGGTGGTTTATCAACCAGCACCTGGCAAGCCTTACAAGGAGCCCACCATTACAATGAAAGATCAGCCGGCCTCGGTGGCTCAGTTGGATGCTCCATCCGACTGGAGACCAGGAGGACGCGGGTTCAATCCCCACCGAGGTCGGCAACATTCTTTAGTGGAGATTGATCATGAAATATTTTCTACGGTCATTCTCTCCCTTCCGCTGATTCAAGAAGGGCAGTTGTCAGTTTCTGACGAAAGAATGTGCACAATACTGGTTAACTGCTTAGAGGACTAAGCCTGCCCAGTAATCATGTGGTAAGGTAAACTGACCGCGCTCGACATGACCCCATTGGGTTGACTGGGCCGTAAAACCTCAACACAAACAAACAATGAAAGATCAAAGATTGCAAGTGGTAGATAAGTTCACCTACCTTTGAAGCACATGGTCAAGAGTCATGCACATTGATGATGAAGTCAATGCCAGGATTGCCAAAGCTACATGTAGTGCAGCATTTGGCCGACTATATGGTAGTGTTTGGGATCAAAGTGGAATCAGGCTTGACACAAAGCTGAAAGTCTACATGCGAAACATGGACAGTTTACCAATGGCACGCTAAAATACTGAACCACTACCATACAAGCTGCCTTAGAAAACTTTTAAAGATTAAATGGCAAGACAGGATTCCAGACACAGAAGTCCTGAAAAGGACAGGGATGCAGAGTGTACATACTCTTCTGAAATTGGCACAGTTATAATGGGCAGGCCATGTTACCAGGATGCCTGAGCAACATTTGCCAAAGAAAATCCTCTATGGAGAACTAGAAATGGGCAAACGCTCCATGGTAATCAGAAGAAGGGATACAAAGACACCCTCAAAGCCTCCCTCAAGGATTGCAACATACCAACGGAGTCATGGGAACAAATTGCACAGGACCGAGCAAGGTAGCGAGGCCTCATCAGAAAAGGTGCTAGTGAATATATAGCAAAAAGAATCAGCGAAGCCGAGCAGAAACATGCACAACACAAAGCCAGAGCTAAGGCATCACCAACAGAGCTGTCTTGCTCTGACCTCTGTTGTTCCATCTGCAACAGACAGTTTAGAGCTAGAATTGGTCTAATCAGCCATCTTAGAACACACAAACAGTTGCATTTTTGGCATGTGATTAAGACTGGTCATTGTCAGTAATGACAGATGAAATATTATTATTTGACCTAATAACTGCACTTACGCTCAAGTAATTGCCAAGTCTTCAGATTACAGCCCTTGCACTTTTATCCATTCTTTATTAAAGCATATGTTGTGGGCACTCATTATCCCTGCGCTTTTCGAAGAAAAAGTGCCCCGTCCGTTAGTCCGTCTGTAATGTCACACCATTGCTCCTAGACCATTTAAGCTAGAATCTTTAAACATTCACAGGCAATAGCCCTATGAATGAGGACTGGAGGAACACATTCGGAATTTTGATTTAATCCCTGGGGGCAGGGCCAGGGGGTGTGGCCCCCGAAAGGTCCAAAATCCACTTTGTACAAACAGTCATGTTGCATATCAAATCAAAGGTAATGAAGAGTAGAATACAGTAGTGCAAAAATTTTGCCCCCAGGGGCATATCTATGGTTCGCCAGAGGTCAAAAAGTAGGATTTTGGATCCTTTTGTTTTTTTTGATTGTCACACAATTCCTCCTAGGCTTTTTGAGCTCAAACCTTGAAACTGTCACAGGTAATAGCCCTATGGATGAGGACTGGAGGAACGCATTTGGAATTTTGATATGCGTAGAGATATGTGATGGCGCTGGCGCAGGGATATGCGATGGCGCGCCATCGACTTACTCTAGTTTGAATTGCCTCGGCCTGTTGAGGCAGTTCAAATGAGTACCTACAACATATGATTTTACAAAGAAAATCAGAAAAATAATGCACAATATCATTAAATACGCCCATAATGCAGTCCTCAGGTGAGCATTCTGTAAAGTATGCTCTTATTAGGTAGATATTTTATTACAAGGAATAAATACATATACAGTTAATAATAGTAACATACACATATACAGTTATATATTCAGAAAACAAGTATAACACTTTTATATACTCCTTGCAGGGGCACTTCTAATGAGTACCCAAACATATGTTTTTTTGGAGAATAAGAATATTTTTTTCTTGATACTTCTTTTACATTCTGCAGTATTCAGCAGTATTCAGTGATATTTTAAATAGACTGCAAAGGCTCTGATAGACTGATAGATTGATACACAGATGGGTCCATATATCTCTTTGAAGACTCAAAGCTTTGTGCTTTATATGGCCTGTTTTAAGGCAGGAACATTTTCTTGTACAGCTGGTTGGGGTGGTTGGGTGAGGCAAAGGTGTCATGTATCTTGTGTCACTGGGGTGTCCAACTGATACTGGCTTACAGTTGGGCAAGGCCTGCTACCTTTGCAGCAGGTAGGGGTAGTCTGTTTCTTCACTGTGATTCATTTTCCTCCTTCTCCTCTGTCCCTGTCTTTCATCTCCTCCACTGTCTCTTCCCCCTTTCTCTGGGAGACAACACAAAACGTTATTATACCCAAACACAATCAATTGTACAGCTGTCCTCTGTCCCTGTCTTTCATCTCCTCTACTGTCTCTTCTCCCTTTCTCTGGGAGACAACACAAAACGTTATTAAACCCCAACAGAATCAATTGTACAGCTGGCTTATTGTCTCAAACACTGAGCTGGCCTTGGTGGCTCAGTTGGATGAGAGTTCTACTGGTAAGCAGGAGTTTGCGGGTTCAACCCCTGCCAGGTTGGCATTATTCTTTCCTGGAGGGGGTGGTTGGGTGAGGCAAAGATGTTGTGTTGTGTTACCGGGGTGTCCAACTGATTTTGGCTTACAGTTGGGCAAGGCCTGCTATCCTTGCAGCAGGTAAGGGTAGAGGGAGACTTTTTATTTCTTCTGTTTCTTCACTTTCATTCATTTTCCTCTTTGTCCCCTGTCCCTCTCTTCCATCTCCTCTACTATCTCTATCTCGCTTCTCCCTTCTCCCTTCTCTTGGAGTCGACAGAAAGTGACTCACAAGGGTTGATGTGTTGTTAAACCCCAACACAATGAATCAAATCTTTTCTGGAGATTGATCATGAAATATTTTCTATGGTCATTTTCTGCCTTCTGCTGATTCAAGAAGAGCAATCGTCAGTTTCTGGTGAAAGAATGTGCACAATACTGGTTAACTGCTTAGAGGCCTAAGCCTGTCCAGTTAAATTGAGTTTAGGTAAACTGACCACAATTGACATTGGGTTGACTGGGCCGTAAAAGCTCAACACAAACAAAAAGCTAAATAAAAGGGTATTGTTGGTTTACTTTAGTTGCATTCATATTTGAACACCCCTCGTACAGAGGACAGAAGCAATTGCTGCATTTCAGAGTTATAAATTTGGTCGGTTATAAATTTGGTCGTATATTAGCCGTATCATAAAAAAAACAAAAAAACCCAAAAAACGGCATAAGTAAAACGAGAGCAGTGTAGGCCCAGATTAGCTGTCATTGCTATTATAACATCATACGAGGGGTGTTCAAATATGAATACAACTGGGTTAATTTTCAGAAGCGCTTAACAAACAATGCCAAAATCTTTATCTCAGTCCTTCAAAATACTCGCCACCATGTGATACACGAAGTTTCGGTCTTTTAATCCAATTTTCAAATGCGTTTTCATAATCTTTTCGAGGTATACTGTTCAGGCACTGAAAAATAGCCGAACCGAGATTTTTGCACATTTGATATTTTCTTCCAGCAAGGTGTTTTTTGAGCCTTAGGAATAGGAAAAAGTCACAAGGGGCAAGATCTGGCGAATAAGGAGGGTGGGGAAGCTCGACAACCTTTCCCTGTTTCGTGTACAATGGCCGCTTTGTTTCATTAAATATCTCTTTCGCCTGTATACCAAGAATACAGCGGTTCTTGATATAGGACCGTATTTGGTCAATGAAAGGAGACCTTTTCCCAACCATTTTAGCTTTAGTGTACACGAGTAGACAGTGGTAATCGAGCAATTGTCAAAGCTATACTGAACGGATTTATACATGTATTGTATCAATGGAGAGCTTACACAACCATCTATACGATACATGTACCTATTTCGTGCAAATCGTGGTTAAAAGCGAGATATTGGCCTAGTTGCATTCATATTTGAACACCCCTCGTACTGCTTATGAAGAGTCTCAGTAAAACCGAGACTCCCATTTTCTAATCAGTAGTGTGTTCTTTGTTTCCAAAGGCAGTGTTTTTGACGTTTTTTTTACTACACTGCAGCTGGTGTTAGTGCTGTGTGGTGGCGGTAGAATGTCTCCCTGTATATCACCATAGTGCAAATTATATTTCATTTCCTTTGGGATCATTGGGCCCATTGTGGTATATTTGAAAATGGAGTTCTGCTCATGTATACACTAGAGGACATAAGCAGTTTTGCAAACTTCATTACTGCTTATGAAGAGTCTCAATAAAACCGAGACTCCCATTTTCTAATCCGTAGTGTGTTCTTTGTTTCCAAAGGCAATCTTTTTAACGTTTATTATTACAGACAGATTAAGTTATTCTTGCTGGTTTATTTCAGGCGATGAACGAATTATTAGATCAGCTAGTAGTGACTGTTGTACTGGCCAGTGTCCAATGTCAAATTTATCTCCTGAGGGGTCAAGAGGTCAATCTCCAGGTTCCCAAGGAAGCAAGGTATTATTAATTGGAATGTTTTTTGTGTCTTGAAATTTGTAATCCTATAGAAATAAATCCATTTTAGTCTGGAGACCCCCAAAAAGGTAATGGGCAAATATTGCAGACCCAGAATAGATGCTGCAGAATGCATCTGATCAGGCTCTATACTGTTTGCATTGAATACAGGAGTTTCTATAAAACATAGTAATAATAAAAACTAACCAGACACCCTGCAATTGGAAACAGACTGGTGCAAAAAGTTGTGGTAGAAGAGTCCTCTCAAAATAAATTGGTTAATACTAAATGCCAGAGCCCAGTTGTTCAAAGCATCCTTAGCTTAACAAGCTTGTTAGTTGTCAAAATGTTAACTGTTCTAGTAAGTACAATATCTAATTCACAGGTATTTTTGCTGAAAAAATGTGAGTAGCTTTTCACATTTTTTTTTTCAGCAAAAGTATTAGCATATATGCCATATTTAGTGATCATAGTTTTAATGATATGTTAACTATCAACATCATTAGTTTTGAACAACTGGGCCCAGGTATTCTTATCACCAGGAATCACTCACTGTTCCTATGGAAGCATTGCTGCTGATAAACACTTGCACTATCCTCTGCAGATAAGTTAGACTTCATCAAGTGAAATTGATTCAAGAAGGGCAGTTGTCAGTTTCTGGTGAAAGAATGTGCACAATACTGGTTAACAGCTTAGAGGACTAAGCCTGCCCAGTCAACATGTGGTTAGGTAAACTGACCGCACTCGACATGACCCCATTGGGTTGACTGGGCCGTAAAACCTCAACACAAACAAAGCATCAAGTGAAACAGAGCTTTGGAACAAGTGCAAAATACACAGATTTAGATCATCCTGCACATGCTCAAAGTAGCCGGCCTCGGTGGTTCAGTTGGATGCGCGTCCCACTGGTGATCAGGAAGTTGCAGGTTCGACCCCCGCCGGGTCGGCAACATTCTTTCATGGAGATTTGATCATGAAATATTTTCTACGGTCATTCTCTCCCTTCTGCTGATTCAAGAATGGCAGTTGTCAGTTTCTGGCGAAAGAATGTGCACAATACTGTTTAACCGCTTAGAGGACTAAGCCTGCCCAGTAAAAGTGTGGTTAGGTAAACTGACCATGCTCGACATGACCCCACTGGATTGACTGAGCCATAAAACCTCAACACAAACATGCTGAAAGTATCATGGAGGCCTTTGCTCTCCATTCATACATTTTGTAGTATCCAGTGATTCTGTTGAAAAGATTCTGTTGAAACTTCATAAAATGTTAAAGCTTGTTGAGAGGAAGTGCAGTATACAAGAACCTTAACCCTACTTTGTTTTCTTTTTTAGTTATTTCCCTTTATTGAATTTTCTTGCATCTCCAGAAGTGCTGAAGGAATTTATTCAAATTGCATACAAAAGTAGAAGACATTCAGTGGAATTGCAGTGTCTAAGAACCATAACTGTGTCATGCCGCATTTTACTATTATTTCCCTTTTACACTTACAGTATATTTGTCATATATATGAATCAAGGAGTGTTGTAGGTATTTAGTTCAGATTATACTCAGTGATAGAGGACATTGAAAGGAAATGCATTGTTCAGTTCTTTGGCAAGTCACTGAAGTTGTCTTAAGTGATAGTTTTATATAAACTTATGAAGTTTTAATTTTAGTGGTGTTTAACATGTTATGACCTAGATTTGACTGTAACATAAAATGTAAGTGTGAACCTAATAATGAACTGTTTCAGTGTGATGATGGGCTGTTCATTCCAACCTGTAAAAGCAGTTGCAACACTCAGAGCCAGTATAGAATGACATTCAGTCTTGAAGACATGCTTGAGGTAAGAATTTAACCCTGCTGGTGTATTTCTAGTTTAGCCATGCTTGAGGTAAGAATTTAACCCTGCTAGTGTATTTCTGGTTTAGCCATGCTTGAGGTAAGAATTTAACCCTGCTGGTGTATTTCTAGTTTAGCCATGCTTGAGGTAAGACTTTAACCCTGCTAGTGTATTTCCAGTTTAGCCATGCTTGAGGTAAGAATTTAACCCTGCTAGTGTATTTCTAGTTTAGCCATGCTTGAGGTAAGAATTTAACTCTGCTAGTGTATTTCTGGTTTAGCCATGCTTGAGGTAAGAATTTAACCCTGCTAGTGTATTTCTAGTTTAGCCATGCTTGAGGTAAGAATTTAACCCTGCTGGTGTATTTCTAGTTTAGCCATGCTTGAGGTAAAAATTTATTCCTGCTAGTGAATTTCTAGTTTAGCCATGCTTGAGGTAAGAATTTAACCCTGCTAGTGTATTTCCAGTTTAGCCATGCTTGAGGTAAGAATTTAACCCTGCTAGTGTATTTCCAGTTTAGCCATGCTTGAGGTGAGAATTTAACCCTGCTGGTGTATTTCTGGCTTAGCCATGCTTGAGGTAAGAATTTATTCCTGCTAGTGAATTTCTAGTTTAGCCAGTGTAACCCAAACTCAACATACAGTGTAGAAACATTTGCATGACTGAACAGTTAGTGCTCCTGATTGGATTACTAGGTCCCAGGTTTGAGTTCTTCTGGAGGTGGAATTCAGCTCATGATGATATGGTACTTCATTGCACAGACCCTTTCAGTATCATCCTTTTATCATTTTGATATGAATTAACCCCTAAAACGCCAAGAAAACCTGCATCTGAAAATGTCGTCTGTTTATGTCGTCTGCTGAATATTCTTGCAAACTTTTCAAACCTATTTTTGCATACAGGCAAACAGTGTGGACCCAGATCAGACTGCTCCTAAAGGAGCAGTCTGATCTGGGTCCACACTGTTTGCAGAAACGACTTTTAAAGTAACGGGCAGAAGACAAAGCAGATGACAATAGTTGTGACTGGCGCTTTAAGGGTGAATATTGAAAGACAGGTAAAATACAATCTATCATCAACATACGAACTACAGCATCAGAATCTGCCCTTAGTGCAATATAGATAATCAAGAATGCGAAGTTTATGTTAACAACAAAGGCTGATCAGACTGCCCATTGCTGGCCTCTGTGGGTCAGTTGGATGCACATCCGACTCGTGATCAGCAGGTTGCAAGTTCGACCTTTGCCGAGTTGGCAACATTCTTTCGTGGAAATTTAACCGTAATCATTCCCTTCCGCTGATTCAAGAATGGCAGTTGTCAGTTTCTTGTTGAAGATTGCACAATACTGGTTAACTGCTTAGAGGACTAATCCTGACTAGGAAAGGTGTGGTGGTTAGGTAAAGTGACCGTGCCAGACATGACCCCATTGGATTGACAGGGTCATAAACCCTCAACACAAAAATAATTTGTCTTTGCTGGGCACACAGACAGTACATTTTCTCATGTTGCGGCTCACTTGATAGGCTTTGCAAGAGGCTGTATGCCGTATGCTGGAACAAAGGTCCTGAGCAGAGGAATTGTTAAGGAGGAGTACAGTCGACTCCCATTATCTCAAATTCCAAGGGACTCACTGAAACACTTCGAGATATCCGTACTTCGACATATCAGAGTTGAGAGAGTGAGGAAAACAATAAATTGAACAACCACATTTAAAAAATGAATATGTAATTTGACTCCTGGATCTGCACATTTTCTGCATGTTCGAAGGCACTTTTTGGCTTCACGGCCCTAGTGATAACTAAGGTGATTTCAGGTGACTGGGTACACGTAGATTTTTTGCTGTTTATCACGACTTGTCACTTCCTGTACATACATCGAGTATGGCAAGAGTTCTTGTTTATGAAGAGGGCACATGCAATCAGCAAATACTCTGATTAGACTGCACAGATGTGCAGGTTGATCTCAGTCTTTGCTGGTCGCACAAGTCTTATTGCAGGTTTTGTGGTGTGCTGGCTCAAATACTTAGTTCATCTGAAAATTGTTTGTTTGTGTTGAGGTTTTATGGCCCAGTCAACCCAGTGGGATCATGTTGAGCGCGGTCAGTTTACCTAACCACACATTTACTGGGCAGGCTTAGTCCTCTAAGCGGTTAACCAGTATTGTGCACATTCTTTCGCCGAGAAAGTGACAACTGCTTCTTGAATTAGTGGAAGGGAGAGAATGACCGTAGAAAATATTTCATGATCAATCGCCACGAAAGAATGTTGCCAACCTTGGCGGGGGTTGAACCCACGACCTCCTGGTCTCCAGTCGGACGGGGCATCTAACTGAGCTACCGAGGCCGGAAATGGTCCTACCCGAAAAAGAAAGATTTTTTCCTAAGGGGAGCAAATTCTTTCCTTTTAGAGTAGACCCTTTTATAGAAGGGCGGCAGCAAGAACTATTTTGACTTAGTTTGCTCCCCTGAAAGTGTATCAGTTGATTTATTTCACCTTAAAATAAATTTTTATTTTTTGCAGCAAGCTATATCATTGGAATTGCCTTGCTGAGGCAGTTCAGTTTGTTCCCACAAGATATGTTTTGGTGCCAAAATTATGTTTTGAATACTCTCTTTATCTGGGCCTAAGAAGCCTATATTTTCACATTCTCAATATCTGGGTTAATGGAATATGATACTCTTTCAGGGGAGATAACTCTCCAAATTTGTTTGGCTCTTCTGAAAGGGGTCTTCTTTAAATGGAAAGAATTTGCTCCCCACTAGGAGAAAATTATTTCCATTTACAGTAGGTCTCTTTTCAGAAGGGGTTTGTGCACAAGAGAACAAATAGGAAGTTGCAAGCAAAAGCTGTCTCCCATGTAAAAAATGGTGGAAAATATACCAAGAGTAACAATTCATCATAAGTGTTTGTCAACATATTATTTGAACCAGCATATGACAAAAAAAGGTAAGAGAAAAGTCCAGGGAGTGCCACAATCACAAACCGCAGCCCTTCCCAGACCCCAAAAGGAAGAGGAAACTGACAAATCCAAACAAGCACAAATCGAACGAACGTACGAAAAGCACTAAGATTAGCTCTCTCTTCCCCAAGCGAGGTAATCGCAATACTAAAAGGACTGAAAAACACAAGAACAAAATGACACATGGAAAGACATACAACAAATCGCCTCGTAGAATAAACCACAAAGCAACAAAGAGTAAGACTAACACTAAGACTAAGAGTTAAACCTACAATTAGACTTGTGCAACCAGCAAAGACTCAGATCAGACTGTGCATCCACACAGTCTGATCAGAGTCTTTGCTGGTTGCATGTGCCTTCTATAGCTGCCAGGCTGTCCAAAGAAGGATAAACAAGAACTCTTGCCATACTGGCTGTATGTACAGGCTAATCTGAATCTTTGCTGGTCACAGCGACCTTATTGTAGGTTTTGTCATGCGCTGGCTAATTTTATTTTCTGTCTATCTTATACTTCAGCAATCTTGTTCCTCCGACGAAGATATGATTTCCGAAGAGGAGATTCTTCAGTTTAAAGCCAATGAGACTAAACTGCTACAAAAGCGGGAAGAGCTGCGAGAGACATTACGTCAGCGCTTTCTGCACATGCAGCAGCATTCTCGTCACTCACCTGTGTGTAACCAGAAAAGTAACCTTGATGCGATTGCTCAAAAACTCTGCAATCTCTGATCATAGAAGCATAGTGATAAATATTGCTGTAAAGTCTGAAACTGTTCCTTTGATGTAGTTTCTGTTTTTCTCTAGGGATAAAAGGATTTCTTCAGTGTTTAGCTCACCTGTACAACAGTACAGACAGAGCTATCGCAGTCACCGTGGCGTCTACGTTAATGTTCTTGGTTAAAGTTACAGTGAACCCTCGTTACAATGACAGCATTTGTTCCCAAAAATGTTGCCATTATAATGAATTTGCTGTTCTAAAGAATCCTTAATGGACAGAATGATATGTAAGAAAGGCCTTGTTTTATTCTTATTTCCTCATAGAACATATGTTTTGGATATTTGTTAGAATTGCCTCTCTGAGGCAATTCTAACAAATATATAAAATATATGTTGCTTGAAGATATATGCAATGTTTTTGTATAATTTCTCATTAACCGTCACTGGTCACCTCTTGATCGAATGTTTTGTGACATTCATATTGTCGTTATAACGAAATTTGTTGTTTGGAGTGTCGGTATAAAGAGGGTTGACTATTAAAAGGCTAGATCTCCTGAACCTCTATATAGGAGTAATTCATACTTAACCTGATGTTAGATACCTGCCTGAAGTTCTATGCTCTACTGTCTCGACCCATATGAGTTTCCTTGAGGTGAAGGTCTTGGACTTACAAAAAAAAATTATGTTGAAGATGTTTGTTAAAGTTTTAGAGGCAGAGCGCAATTCAGGCGAGCTATGCTGTCCGGCAACAGCTTTTTATCTTGGCTATATAGACGAAACTGTTGAGCAGAGATAGCTCTAGGTTAGGCAATTATTTCAACCAAAAATGTTTAGTCATCCCTCTTTATAAGCATTCATTATAACAGCAAAATTCAGAAAAAAAAAACGTTATTGTGATTGCTATAGATGCATTCAACTGTTGTAAATTTACATTTTCTGGTGAAAGAATGCTGGAGTACTGCTTAAAGGACTAAGTCTGCACAGGAAAACTGTGTAGGTAAACTGAATGGCTCAACATTACCTTAACCCTTAAACTGTCAATCACAACAATTTTCGTCTGCTTTGTCATCTACTTCTGATGTTAAAAGTCATTTTTGCAATTAGTGAGGACCCAGATCAGACTGCTCCTCTAGGAGCAGTCTGATCAGGGTCCACACTGTTTGCCTGTATGCAAAAATAGGTTTGAAAAGTTCGTGAGAATATTCAGCAGACGACAAACAGACGTCATTTTCAGATGCAGGTTTTCTTGGCATTTTAAGGGTTAAATGTGTTGACTGGGCTGATAAACTCCAGACCAACATATAATATAAATTTACATTCTTTATAACAAGAAATTCTGTTGAACTTTAAAATACTCGGGATGAAATTCTGATGTTATAAAGAGGGGTTATTATATTGATATTTTTCTTATTTCACCATGAAAGCATATGTTGTTGGTACTCAGAAGCACCTCACTGAGGTGTTATGAGCGCCCACAACATATGTTTTTGTGGTGAGTTGAAAAAATATGTTTTCATGGAGAAATAAAATGATTTATCTTGATATCCTGTTACCTAGAGGTATGTACTGAGCCTTATCTTGACAACTTTTCCTTAAGATATATGCAAACTGCATGTGTGGAGACATTCTCTGTCTGGTCAGAGCTTGAACAGTTCACACACTGACAGACAGGTTTGGACATTGCAGATTTAATGGGAGTGGACACTTTCAAAGGAGGCGATGCCTTATCAAATTTTTTGCCTCCCTTCTGAAGAAAGGTCAACTCTAAAAGGAAAAGGGTCTACACTAAAAGGGGTCTTCTCTAAAAGTAAAGGGGTCTACATTAAAAGGAAAGGGGTCTGCTAGAAAAAGGTATCCGCTCTAAAAGGTCAACTACAAAAGAAAGGAATTTGCTCCCACAGGGAGCAAATTCTTTTTTTTTAGAGTTGACCCTTTATTAGAAGGGACTTGGTTTGCTGGAAAACAAACAAGGAGTTACAGTAGAAGCCGTCTTTGTGAAAACGGTGAAACATCTGTTAAGTGTATCTGGACTCCTTGAAAAAGTGAACTGTGCATGGCTGAATTTAATGATATTTCTTGCATATATGCAGGATAGCTCAAGTTAAGAGGATTTTTTTCCTGACCAAACTGATTTTTTTCATACATGCACTTCTTGAAACATAGGTACTCATTAGAAGTGCCTCACTGAGGCAGTATCCACGACTAATGTTTTAGAAGAAATCAGGAAAACTATTGCTTTGGATATTCTTAATAGCGAACACAGCTTGTGACGTGCGCAGCGCGTCGCGAAGTGTGCTCTACGGTAGGGAATATGACAAGGCAAAGTACCATACAACGATATATACTTTCAGCAGAAAATCGCTCTGACCAATTTTCTTCCTTTTTTTCTTCCCGGAAGTTGTCAGCGGGTTGGCAGGACTTGGGCGGACTTGATTATACCGCTATTCACACAATTTGGGTCTCACTAATAAGCGTCATGAAGTGACAAGAAACAAGTTTCAATAAGTGTCACGAACACATTTTGCTGATTATTTTTATTATTTATTACTGATTATTTTTATTATTTATTATTGATTTACATGTATTTTTATATACTAATATTCATTCTTTAATGATTCTCTGAAGGACTTTTGAAGAGACTACGGCTAGGTCTGTGCTGTGCTCGCATTTAGGCTGAGCCTATTTTCATATTATCTAGAACAATGTGCAGGTCGGCAACATTCTTTCGTGGAGCTTTGATCATGAAATATTTTCTACTGTCATTCTCTCCCTTCTGCTGATTCAAAGAGGGCAGTTGTCAGTTTCTGGCGAAAGAACGTGCACAATACTGGTTAACTGCTTGGAGGACTAAGTCTGCCCAGTAAAAGTGTGGTTAGGTAAACTGACCATGCTCAGCATGACCACATTGGGTTGACTGGGCCGTAAATCCTCAACACAAACAAAGAACAGTGTGCAGACTGGGTTTTTCATGACATGCCCATACCTCCAGATTAAAGTGCTTAGCAAAATTGCAGCAGACGACGTTTTATAATCTTTTTTAATTATTTCCTATCATTTTTCAGAGAAAATAAAATTTGGCTAGGCAGATGATTCACATGAAATGTTAAGTCATATTTTATTTGAAAAACACATAAAAAATCAAAAGATCATCTGCAGTGGCTGTGATTAGCACTTTAACATGTAAGTTAAAAGATTTTGGTTTGAAACACTTCTTGTGATGCTTTGGAATAGCCTTGGTGAGACAATTCCATTGAGTACAGGTAACCTCAGTATAAAAATTATTTTAATTTGATTAACTCATTTTATCTAGAGCTATTCATGCCTCTTTAGTTTTAACTTCCCCAACTGTTTCTTGTTGGTATATGTGAAAGATAAGAAACTATAAAATATCCAGGTGTTGACAACACAAGATCAGACAGCCATAACTCAACATAACAGTAGGCATTGGTAAATATTTCTCTTATTTCTCCACAAATTGAGGCTTTCTAATGAGTACCAAAAACAAATATTTTCACAGAGAAATAAGAAAGCATATTAACAAATTTCAGACGAAAAAAAGCAGCTAATTCAGCCAGCTCTAAAATGTCTTGTGCAGCCTTTCACTAAGCTTCAATAGAAGTGTGTGTGTGTGTGTGTGTGTGTGTGTGTGTGTATGTGTGTATATGTGTGTGTGTAACTTGATTCTGAGGTCAAAAAAAGATTACACACTTCAGTCCGAGAGCTGGGATGTCCGTATGAGATCTGACACCAGCAATAAGATCAAACTGACCACAAAAAAAGCTCCGATGCAAGCGTGTATTTATGTGTGTGGCTGGCCTCAGTGGCTCAGTTGGATGCACTTTGGACTGGTGGTTATGAGGTTGTAGGTTCGACCTGTGCCAGGTTGGCAAAATTCTTTTGTGGAGATTGACCATGAAATATTTTCTATGGTCATTCTCTCCCTTTGGTTGATTCAAGAAGGTTTAGTGCAAAAGAATGTGCACAGTACTGATTAACCCCTTAGAGGACTAAGCCAGCCCAGTAAAGGTGTGGTTAGGTAAACTGGCTGTGCTCGACATGACCCCAATGGGTTGACTGGGCCATAAAACCTCAACACAAACACAAACAGACAGATTCATGTGTGTATGTTTTGGAAGAGGGTGTATATTTGAGACCAACATGAACACACAAACTGAGGATGGTCTCCTGTTTGAATACACACTAGACCTCAAATTGAGTTTATGCAAATGTGTGTGTGTGTGTTTTTCACCAGTACATCATTGGCCATAAATTTACATAAGGGGGGGTAGCGGGATGATATTTTTCTTATTGCTACATGAAAACATGTTTTAAGGTGCTTCTAATGAGTATCAGAACATGTTTTCATGGAGAAATAAGAAAATATCAATACACTCCTTAGTTGGTACTATGAGTTATACTGAATAGTTTATGACTTCATAGGTGAGCTAAGTTCTGTTCACGAGTACAAGGTCATACAGACAGCTTGGTTAAAGGTTCATACTTTCTGAAGGGTTGATCTCCTTAGAAGACCTTTTGTATGAGTGGGTATTCAGATAATATTTTTCATATTTCTCCACAAAAACATACATTTACTCTTAAGAAGCCCCTATGCCACAATGCTTTTATGGCGATATAAGAAAAAAAGTCAATATGATTTGGTTCCACAAGATGCCTTATCTGGAGCTATGAATTTGACTTCATGGTACATGATTTCATAAGTGAGGTTGTCAAAGTTTGTTCACAAGAACAAGGTCATACAGACAGCATGGTTAAGCCTCTGACTTTCTGAAGAGTTGAACTCCCAAACAGACAAGTTACATGAAATGTCAATGCCTGTTTTCAAGGAAAAATAAGAGAAATATTGCACATTGTTGCCTGCTGAAATTTTTACCCAGCATGCTAAGCATTAATGGAGTGGCAATTCAGACAAGTACCCTTATTTTGTATGTTCTTGTGGAGAAATAAGAAAAAAATATGTTGTGCTTATCAAAACCTACAGTAAGACTTGTGTGACCAGCAGACAGATCAGCCTGATCAGAGTCTTCCCTGATCACATATGCCTTCTACAGCTTCCTGGGTACCCAAAGAGGGATAAATGAGAACCCTTGCCATACTGGCTGGATGTACAAGCTGATGTGTCATTGGTGGTCACAAAGATTTTAATGTAGTTTTGTTTTGTGCTGGCTGATATTTGTTTGACTATATTTACTTTTTCGATTTAAGACTCTTAGAGAAACCTATAGAACCCAGTGTAGTTCATTTCTCTATGAACACAATGGATCATGCGAAGTGACGTGACGTCAAAACAACTGATGCTTTCGGAGATTTGATTGGACGCTGCTACTGTTGTGATGACGTCGCCACTCTTAAGCTATCCAAATATAATCTGCCTGCCCTTAATGCAGCCAGCAATGTGAAGTTCTCTCCAAGGTATGCGAGAAAAATAATGTAAATATGAGTAATGAACTTGATTTTTTCCGAAATTTATTGAGGTATGACCACAGTGGGTCGCGTGCAAAGTGAATGAACTGCTCCCTTCGGGGTTCATTCACTTTGCATGTGACCCACTGCGGTCATACCTCAATGAACTTTGAAAAAAAAAATAAAATTCATTTCTTAAATGCCTCTTACTTAGAGCTATGGAATAGAAAGAGTTTTACCTCTGCATCTGCATTGCACTCTGATCCTATTATTGTATATGCAAAATGTGTGGCCCTAACAAATTTTTTATATGGATATACAGTCCACTCTTGTTTTCTCGAATTCCAAGGGACTCTCTGAAATATTTCGAGATATTTGTATCTCGACATACCAGATTTGCAGAATTGAGGAAAAAATTCAAACAACCACATTTAACAAATATGTATGTAATTGGACTCTTGAAATTAGAGATATATTGAAAATACTGTGGAAAAGAGGAGAAATTGCTCTAGCAATTTCTCCTCTTTTCCACATTATTATTGCTCCTTAGGATCAATTTCTCCTCTTCTCCACAATCTTTTTAACCTGTTGTTAAGATTTTCATGTTTAAGCAGGGACAAGATTTTCACTTCGAGATAAGCAGTTATTCGAGATAAGTGAGGTCGAGATAACGAGAGTCAACTGTATTGGTCTGGGTCTCAGCACTTTATGGATGCCAGAAGGTACCATTTATACCCTAGGTATTTGGAACCATAATTCCTTACTACACATGTCCAGATATTTGATCAGGTCCATTTATACTACCTGTTCTGGTATCTAAATGTAGCTGGATGAGTGACAGACAGTGTAGCCTGATCAGACACAGCATTTTGCGGCATCTGATCTGTGTCTCGGCTGTTTGCTCGGGCCTGTCTGTCTGAATACTTAGGGTTAATATGGTAGCTTGTAATGCTCCCACCTTTGAAGAATTTCGAAAAGAGGGGATGCATTGCTTTAGGGTCCGTAAGTTCTTCCATTTGTATGTCAGGGCCCAGTTGTTCAAAGCGTCGTTAGCTTAACAAGCTCGGTAAAGGTCATTTTGTTAACTGTTTTAGCGGATTCAATATACAATATTCTGATATTTTTTGCTGAAAAAATTTCAGTAACTTTTTGCACTGCAAAAGCTACTCACATTTTTTCAGCAAAAAATTTCAGTATATTTGCGTATCACTCAGTGTAAATTTTAACGAATCGTTAACTAACGATGTCGTTAGCTTTGAACAACTGGGCCCAATTTGTTTTTCATGCTTCTCTTTGTTAACCCATTAAAGACTGAATAAACTCTTTCACACTATATATTGGAAGAGTCCATTTTCCATATTAGGTTTGTCAGGCTGTATAGTATGATGTAGATATTCCTAAAGAAAAATGTTTGAAGTATTTGCAATCATTGGAGATCCTGATCAAATGCTGCATTATACTGCATCTGATCTGGTTCTGCACTGTTTGCCAGTTGTTTGTTTAGAGGTCATCAGTCTTCAGTGGGTTTACTATTATAGCCTTGGAACTTGGTGAGCTTACTGGGGCTGAAGAACTCTTCAAAAAAAAAAAAATATCAGTTTAATTTTGTGAGAGTTATGCCCCTGTTCAGCTTTGGCATTTTGAAATGACAAGCATATATAGGTAAAAATATAACTTCGAACAGTGACCTGTGACTTCTGGTTACCATATTCTATTTGACATACTAAAGCTGGGAACCAAAAGCCACAGCTCACTGGACATGGTTATGTTTTCGTCTATAGTTGGGGTCAAGGCATTTCTAACTCATGTCTTCATTCAGTTATTAATTAACCCTTCTCTTGCTGAAAACGACATGCCCTGTCTTAGCAAACAGTGTAGATCCAGATCAGTTGGCTTCTGAAGCCAACTGATCTGGATCTGCACTGTTTGTCATTAAATATGTGAATTTCTATCAAAAACTCGGATGAAGTAATCTGATTGGCTGGAAATTAGAAGTGGGCTGGCATCTTAATTTATTCAGCAAGGCAAGGGTTAAGGCAAGTTCTTTATTGCAAGTAACAGATAAATGATTTTGTTTCTTCTGAAAATCTGGTACTGCTTATTTTGATTACAGCTTCAGATAAGAGCGGGTATCAGGAAAATATTGTTCTTATTTTTTCTCTAAGGAAACAAATGTTGTGGGTACTCATTAGAAGTGTCTCAAGGAGGTGCTTCTGATGAGTACCACAACATTGGAATATATGTTGTGCGTAGTCATCAGAAGCACCTCACTGAGATGCTTCTAAAGAGTACCCACAACATATGTTTTTATAGAGAAATATAAAAAATATAAAAAAATATTGACAATTTTTGGTAAAAAAAAAAGCACCTTATCTGGAGCTATGTTAATATTGGTGGAATGTCAGTGGTGAAGTGGGTAAAGCATTGGAAGCATATCAGGGCCCAGTTGTTCAAAGCATCGTTAGCGTAACGAGCTCGTTAGTGGTCAAAATATTAACTGTTCTAGTAAATACAATATCTAATTTCAGAGGTATTTTTGCTAAAAGCTACTCACATTTTTTTGGCAAAAAATATTAGCGTATATGCCATGTTTAATGGTTAAAGTTTTAACGATTACATTGTTAGTTTTGAACAACTGGACCCTGATTGCTGCACCAGTGACTGGCTGTTTCTCTTCTTTGTTCATGGTACTGCATACAGATTAACTGCTGTTTCCGTGTGACCTTATTTTCACCTGAAGTGTGAAAAGTTACCATTGTCTCTTAGCAGACGAGGAAGGCACTGATTAGTCTTGCATTTGCTCAGTCTAATAAGGGATTTCATTGTATGCTCACAGAATAGCTGGATATGGTAGAATATGTTAACCCTTGTCATACTGAACCCAGATATATCCTGCCTTTGTAAATAGTGTAGAAGCCAACCGATCTGGATCTGCACTGTTTGCCATTAAGTATGTGAATTTATAGCAACAATTCAGATCAAACAATCTGATTGGCTGAAAATTAGAAGTGGGTGTGGCATCTTAATTTATTCAGCAGGACAAGGGCCAAAGAATATAGAAGTCTGACTAGACACCATTAGGGCCAATATCAGCTTGGGCTGGAATCTACAAACTTGTCCAGGACTTTATTAAAGGAAATATGTACACTTGGTAAATTTTTTTGCCATTTCTGCCAAGGGAGACAAGTTCATTAGCTTATGTTTGCTTTACTGCATTTCAAGTCCCTTTTAAAAAGGGGCCCTCTATAAGAAAAGCATTTGTTACCTGTAGGAGCTAATTTTTACCTTATAGATAAGATCACGATTAAAAAGGGGACAAAAACAATTTTGGAAGCATTGTCACCATTGAACATGTATTGGTTTCCCCATAAGAGGCAGTGTGTTAGCTGATCATTTTTTTCTCATTTCTCTGTGAGAAAAGTCGATCTCATAACAATTGTCTGTGTGAGACTTTACCACTCTCTGGGCAGCTTAGCAGATGTGAAATCGAGGATATTTTTCTTACTTTTTTTACTAGAAAATAAGCTAACATTGCATACAAATTGTCTCCGGAAGAGACAATTTGTTTCCGAGAAAATAGACTCTGACATTTCATGCAAATTGTCTCCTGAAGAGACAGTTTATTTCCCAGAAAATGGGCTCTGAAGAGACAATTTGCATGAAATGTCAAAGCCTATTCTGGGAAAAATAAGAAAAATATTTCAAATGCCTTCTGCTGAAATCTTTACCCAGCATGCTAAACATCAAAATGAATGAATGCACCACAGATTGAGAGATCTTAAGTAGACTGGATATAATTTCAGGATAGACAACTCTATCAGAATGTTTTTTTGCCCCCCTTCAGAAAAGTGATCTACTTCTATTTAGGGAAGAATTTGCTCTCCTTGCAACAGATCATTTCCTTTTAGAGTAGACCCTTTTCAAAAGGGGCTTGGTATGCAGGAAAGCTAACAGAAAGACATAAAGTTGCCTTCCTTTTAAAAAATGGCAGAAAATTTACCATTTGCTTTAAGCTGAAAGATTTTGACTCCTCTTGTTTTGGAGAGATACCAACCTAACAGAAGAGAACTTGCTTTCTTAGTTTATGAATTCTTTCTCGAAGATAACACTCCTGAAAGAAAGAATTTGCTCTCAGAAGACACACATTCTGTAATACTTTTGCTTTTGAGAATGGAAAAAAAAATATGATCAGATCTGAGTGATCTCCCTTGGAAGGTTATCCATGTACCTTACATGTAAATAAGATCTTACACAACATTTCAGCTGCAACATGAGAAAACGTACCTTCAGCCTAAAGAAGACTCAAATCAGCCTGTGCAGTCTACACAGTCTGGTTAGATTCTTGTCGGCATAAAGAAACTTTGCATCCTTGGCTATCCATAATGCACCCAGTGAAGATTGTGTCTGATCAGACTGCATGAATGTGCAGGCTGATCTGAACCTTTGTTGGGCTCATGTCTGAAGGTACTTTTTCTGAAGTTCTGGCTCACTTGTTATCAAACTATTATTGTAACAGATGTAAGAACTACACCACAACCTCTTTATAACACTATTGTTGGGGTCCATACCATAAACCGTGTTAGTTAAACAACTGTGTTATATCCAAACAAAAATGTATAGATTATATTGAAAAATGACCATTTATGATCATTTTTCAATATAATCTATACATTTTTGGGATCCATCTTTGAACCGTGTTATATCCAAAACCCTGTTATAATGAACCATGTTATAAAGAGGTTAATGTGTATATAGGGCTGTAATAGATGTAAGAACTGATTGCTTTTTTTTATTATTTTGTTTTTGCATTTTTTTTCTTGTCTGTTTTCGGAATGACTCGAATGCATATGAGCAACAACATTAGAAGACATACCCTTGGACAGGTACACCCAGCGAAGATTCAGCCTGCTCAGTTGTGCAAGTTTGATCAGAATCTTCACTGGTCACATTTTGTATTGCCAAGGATCCAAAGTTTCTTAGCTGGGACAACAAAGACTGATCAGACTGCACAGCTTCATAGGTGATTTGAGTCTTCATTGGATGTACATATCAGGAGGTACACCACAACCTCTTTATAGCACTATTGTTGGGCTCACTTTAGATTTTCGGCATGATAGTTGCCTGCCCTTAAAGGCCTCATAGACTTCGGAAAATGTTGTCTGGATAATAGCCATTTCATTTTTGATGAAGCCAAAAAATCGTGGACAAGTTCATTTTGGGTCAGATCGTACTTATTAAATGAAAGTAATTTGCTCTTTAGTCACACATAGACATATAATGGGGAAAATCTTTTCTGGACGACAGCAACTTCAATTTTGATCAAATCTTCATCAAACTTGCAGATAACGAATATAAGCGTAAAGTTTCGGGCAAGTTGAGTTAGGCCCATTTTCGACTACTGGCATGAGAGTACCCCTTGTGATCCCGCCCTTTAGAGCTGCATAGACTTTGGAAAATGTTGTCCTGACGATAGCGATTTAAGTTTTGATAGAATCTTCATCAGACTTGCTGGTAATGAAGACAGCTATGTAATCTTGGACAAGGTCAATTTTGGGGCAGATTGGACTATTAACATGAGTTTCTTGTCTTTAGTCTATTTAGTCTCCTATAGACATATAATGGGGAAAATGTCTGGACAAGAGCAACTTCATTTTTGAGTAGATCTTCATCAAACTTGCAGGTTACGAGAACAGGCATAAAGTCATGGACAAGTTCAATTTGGACCCACTTTTGACTATTGGCAAGAGAGTTTCCCACCCTTGAGAGCCTCATAGTGATAGGCATTTAATTTTTTTTCAGAATTTCCATCAGACTTGCAGTAATGAGGACAGCATAAAATCTTGGATGAGTTCAATTTTGAGGAAAATTGGACTGTTTACATGAGAGTTACTTGCTCTTTAGTCTCCCAAAGACATATAATGGGGAAAAATTAGGACGATAACAACTTCATTTTTTATTACCTTTGAATCTTCATCAAACTTGCAGATAAATAGGTCAGGCATAAATTCTTGCACAAGTTAGATTTTTGCCAACTTTCGACTATTGACATGAGAGTTACCCACCCTTGTGGGCCCCATAGACTTCAGAAAATGGTGTCCAGACGATAGCAATTTCATTTTGATTGAATTTTCATCAGACTTGCAGGTAATGAGGACAGCCAAAAAATCTTGGACGAGTTTGATTTTGGAGCAGATCAGACTATTCACATGAGAGTTACTTGCCCTTTAGTCTCCAAAAGACATATAATGGGGAAAACTTTGTCCTGACAATAACGGCCATTTTTATACCCCACCACCCAATAGTGGCAGGGTATTATGGTTTCAAGTTGGACGTCCGCGTGTCTGTCCATCCATCATCCGTCCGTCCGTCCGTTTTTCGTTTCCGGATGATAACTTGAGTAAACATCAATTGATTTTCACCAAACTTGGTATGTGCATTGATATTGTGGAGATCTGGTTTGGAATTGCTAATGGGCAAATTTTGTCAAATTTTTACGGAGTTATCTGCCCGAGACACATATTTTCATTTCCGGACAATAACTTGAGTAAATAACAAGGGATTTTAACCAAACTTGCTATTTACATTGACATTAAGGAGATCTGGTATGGAATTGCTAATGGGCAAATTTCATCAAATTTTTACGGTTACCTGCCCAAGACACGCCTATATTTTCGTTTCCAGATGATAACTTGAGTAAATAACAAGGGATTTTGACCAAACCTGCCATATGCATTGCCCTTAAGGAGATCTGTTTTGGAATTGCTTTTGGGCAAATTTCGTCAAATTTTTACAGAGTTATCTGCCGGAGACACGCCCATATTTTTGTTTCCTGACAATAACTTGAGTAAATAACAAGGCCTTTTAACCAAACTTGCTATATGCATTGATATTATCAAGATCTGGTTTAGGATTGTTATCTGTCGATTGATATTATCAAGATTTTTGGTTTCCGGATGATAACGAGTAAATAACAAGGCCTTTTAACCAAACTTGCTACAGGCATTGATATTATTAAGATCTGGTTTAGGATTGTTATCTGTCCATTGATATTATCAAGATCTGGTTTAGGATTGTTACCACTCCCTCTGTCATTTTCTTTCCAGACATTTTCGCAACAATAACTTTAATACATGAACAAATAATTGCTACGGTGGGGTATTATGTTTGCGGTGCTTTTATTTATCAGACCTATATCAAACTTTCAGATAAAGAGGACAGGTATAAAATCTCGAATAAATTTGATTGGGGCCCACTTTCAACTATTGGCATGAGAGTTACTTGTGCTTGAGGGCCCTTAGACTTAGAAAAATATCTGGATGATAGCAATTTAATTTTTTATCAAATCTTCATCTGACTTACAAGTAATGAGGACAGCTATAAAATCTAGGACAAGTTGGATTTTGGGACAGATTGGATCATTCACTTGAGAGCTACTTGCCCTTTAATCTCCATAGACGTATAATGGGGAAAATGTTGTTCCAACGATAGTGACTTCATTTTGATTGAATCTTCATCAAAGTTATAGATAAAGGGACAGGCATAAAATCTCAGACAAGTTCGATTTTGGCCCACTTTGGAGTATTGAAATTAGAATTAGCAACCCTTGAGGGCCCCATAGACTTATGAAAATGTTGTTTGGATGATAGTGATTTCATTTTTGATGGAATCTTAATCAGACCTGCAGTGGGTCCTCTTAGCCTAGTGGACAAGAGAGTTGACTCTTAATCCGTTAGGTTTCTCACCGCTGTGGTTCGAGCCTTGCTCGGGTCACATGTGGGAAAATCAAGTTCTGCTTACTGATGGTCAGATGGTTTTTCCCTGGGTTCTCTGGTTTTCCCCCACCTCTGCCCCACCTTTGCTGAACAATCGCTCGATATAAGTGAAATACTCTTGAAAGGGCCATAAATCAAAAAAAAAAAAAAAAAAAAAAAAAAAAAAATCATACCTGCAGGTAATGAGGACAAAATCTTAGATGAGTTTGATTTGGGGGTAGATCAGACTATTCACATGAGAGAATAGTTGTATTATAGACATGTATTGGGGAAATAGAATCTAACGACTTCATTTTTGATTGATCTTCATCAAACTTGCAGATAATGAGGATAGGCATAAAGTCCTGGACAAGTTCGATTTATTCCTAGTTTCAACTATTGGCATGAGAGTTACCTGCCCTTGAGAGCCTCGTAGACTTAGGAAAATGTTGTCATGATGATAGCGATTCGATTGAATCTTCATCAGCATTGCAGATAATGACGAACAGCCATAAAATCTTGGACGTTTGAGTTTGGGACAGATCCGACTATTTACATGAGAGTTACTTGCCATTAAGTCTCTGTTAGACATATAATGGTGAAAATGTTGTCTGATAGGGACTTCCTTTTTGATTGGTTCTTCATCAAACTTGCAGATAATAGGGATAGACATAAAATCTTGGACAAGTTTGATTTTAGTGCAGTTTAGACTGTTGGCATGATAGTTACCTGCCCTTGAGTGTCCCATAGACTAGGAAAATGTCGTGTTGATGATTGCGACTTCATTTTTAATGGGAAAATGGTTTCTCCATGCTAGCGCATTAATTTTTGATAAAATCATCATCAAAGTTGCTGGTAATCAGGACAGGCATAAAAGCTTGGGCAAGTTTGATTTCTAGCCTCTTGTTTCTATTGACTCTCCTCAGGTTTCTTAGATGACATGTATTTCCCATCAGTTAGGGACATTTGAATAAAAAATCAAACAAAGGGTGTGTTTGTTAACTATGTATTTATAGGATGAAACCTATCGTATCTATGGCAAAAATACATGTGATGGTTGCTTGGAGTTTCGAATTATATTCATACCTTCAGCTAACTGTTCCTCAGGTGAGCAAGCATTGCGCTCTTGGACTATTTGTTAAATCTTCTGCCCTGAATATTTTATGAAATGTATGAAACAAAGCTGTTTTCTTGGCTCTGCCTGGTTTTCTCTTTACATTTAAACTGCAGAATTTAACCCATTGTAGTCAGGAGACTCGTAAAAGGGTAATTGGCAAACAGTGCAAACCCAGATCAGACACTGCAGAATGCAGTGTCTGATCAGGGTCTTCACTGTTTGCAAATAGTTTAGCCATTTTCCTCTAGGAATATGTAAATCTCATAGCCGGACGTACCTAAAATTGAAATTGGACTCTTCCAATATACAGTGTGGTAGATTCTGTACAGTATACAATGGGTTAACTATCAACAGATGACAAAATCAAGAAAAATCAGATGCCGTATTTATCTTAGTATTTGGACAGACATACCTGAACAAATGGTGTAACCCCATATCAGACTACAGTGAAACCTGTGTAAGAGAGCCACCTTTGAGACTGACTTTAAATAGTGGTTGATGCGAAAAAAGCGTCTTTCTTATAAAGGTACATGTCATGTAATTTTGCTAGCAAAATTACATGACATGAACCTTTATAAAACTGCCACCTTTCCACATTAGCCACAAGTCAATTTCAAAGGTGGCTTTTTTACACAGGTTTCACTGTACTACTGAAGTAGAAGTTTAATCGAAGTCAGGACTGTTTGCCATTCAGCTGGCATGTCACCAAGAAGCAAAATGGACTTGGATATGTATGGAAAGAAGTTATGATGTCTGATTATTTTGAGTAATGATACTTATCTTACTTCACCCATTGTAGACTGAATAGACTTTCTCACACTATATATTGGAAGAGTCCAATTTCAATTTTAGGTACAGTGGGCTATGAAATTTACATACGAGGGTCCTGCAAAAAGTTTTGTCACTGGGTTCGGATTACTTCGGTGATAAATTTTATCAAACATATTTTTATTACAAACCTTCAAAGTATTCCCCCTTTACTGAAACACATTTTTGTAACCTTTTTACCCAGTTGCGAAAAGCAGATAAATAGACTTCTTTTGGTATTTGTTGGAGACACTGATAAATAGAGCTGCCAAGAGAACTTCTAGACATATACTTATTTCCAGAAAGCACTTTCTTAAGCCTTGGAAATAAAAAGAAGTCAGGGACTCAGGTCAGGTGAATAAGGTGGATGGTTTAAAACTTTTACCTTTTCAGAAGCCAAAAAAGACTTAAAAATCTCACTTATGAGAGAAGGCGTTGTCATGTAAAAGGTGGACTCCTGACTATCTTTTGCTTGGTCGTTTCTTATTGTAAAACTCTTTCACTTTCTTCAGTACAGAATTCTTGTAGAATCGGCCAGATGGACAATGCACTTGAAAGACTGGTCCACTTGAATTAAAGAAAATTGCGTACAGCATCTTTTTCGAACTTATGGTTCTCTTGGCAATAAATGGGTGTTTTTGATTTTTTCGCTTCCGTTGCTTATTATCAGCCCGTCTTTGTGGCTCAAACATGTGCACCCAGGTTTCATCACCTGTTAGCAAGTTAGAAATAACCCGACTATTACAGCCTTTGTATGTATTCAAAAGTTCCCGGGCACATTTAAGGCATTACGTCTTTTGCTCCTCAGTGAGCAAATGAGGGTCCAAATGCTTTTTCAGAATTGTTTGCACACTGTCTTCTGATATGCCAGTACAACTAGCTATATCTTTGACAGACAATCGCGCATTCTGTTCGACCACAATCTTTACAGCAGGGATGTTAGCCTTGGTAACAGAGGTTTTAGGCCTTCCAGAGGTTTAAGGTTTTAACCCAACTAAAAACAGTGCACATTGAAATGGTCTGAGGTCCATATATACCACACAATTCATTAAATATCTGCTTTGAATCTATATTAAGCCTAATGCGGCATTTAATATAGCTAGGAATTTCAGTCTTCTGGTCCATGTTCCAATGTAACAAGTAAATTGGTCAGTGTATATGACCACATCTATTTCAATTTAAAATAACTCGGTCATTTGGAAAGCAATTTGAACGAGTATCGTTAGCTATTCAACACACCATTTAAGCGCAGTGAAGCATTTTAAAATATACCTGAGATAAAACTTAGGAAGCCTATTAGTGACAGAACATTTTGCATGACCCTCATATTCCTTTAGAAAAATGGTTAAACTATTTACAAACAGTGGATACCCTGATCAGATGCCGCGTTCTGCACTGTTTGCCAAATACTCTTTTACGAGTCTTTTGACTACAATGGGTTAAACATGTTTTTATTTGCAGTTTTCATGAAGGAAATGCTAAAGGTGATTATACAGACTACATGCATTCTCAAGCAAAATTTTATTTCATAAATTTTGGTCACATATTAAATTTGATATGAAAACATGTATTACGGGTATTTAGCTCAGAAAAAGTGTTGTGTTTAGAAAATACATTTTTGTATTTGGAAGTCAGTTCTGATTTCCTTGGCTGAATGGTAGTGTGTATTTAGAAGGATTTTAACCCTTAAAGCACCAATCACAACTATTGTCGTCTGCTTTGTCTTCTGCTGATTACTTTAAAAGTCACTTCTGCAAACAGTGTGGACCCAGATCAGACTGCTCCTTAAGGAGCAGTCTGATCTGGGTCCACACTGTTTGCCTGTATGCAAAAATAGGTTTGAAAAGTTTGCAAGAATATTCAGCAGACGACATGAACAGACGACATTTTCAGATGCATGTTTTCTTGGCATTTTAAGGGTTAATCCTAATAGAAACATATTTGTTTAGTATTTGACCAAAAATCATGGAAATAAAAGCTATTAGGGAAGGCAGTAGTTTTGAATTAAAAAAAGCCAGAAAATTACCATAGTTACCCAAATCTTCAGACAGTTATATCTCAGCAAACATTGTAGACTCAGATCAGATTCCACAGAATGTGGCATCTGTTGAGGGTCTACACTGTTTGTAACTTATCCAGCAGTTTAGAGACACATTAACAGGTAGTTAAATGGATGTTTCAATTTATGAACCATTTATCAGACCACATAAAAAATATATGATTGTTCAGGGTAATAGGCTAGAAAAAAATACGTAGGGTAGGTAGGGATTTTATTTTTTTTATGTAGAACTATACCATAATTTCCAAATATATTTGGACTTAGCACTATAATTCACAAAATTTTACCAAGTCTGTTTGACTGCCCTTTAATATGTCTAAAAGTACTGACTCAATGACAAACATGCAGGCCCTGATCAAACTGCTCCTGTAAGTTCAGTTTGATCTGGGTCTACACTGTTTGCTCAGACTTGTTTGAATATTTAGCAGAAATAGTTTATCCCGGTAACACATATTTTTATGTGTTTTCTTCTTTAGAAAAGATAAAAAAAAAAATTGCTGGTAGGGTAGATTACCATAAACACACATATTTTTTTTTATGTGGCCGGAGTAAGGAGTTAAGATATCTGAAATGATAGATATGCTAATGTGAAGATAGATAGGTTTTATCAAAGTTATATATAAGAGGTGATATCCATATGCTAATTTTCTTATTTCTCTATGCAAACATTTGTTTTTGTTCTCATTTGAAGCACCTTGGTAAGGCGCTTCTAATGAGTACACACAACACATGTTTTCATGGAGAAATAAGAAAATACCAATACTTTTCAGTTGAAAAAAGTGCCTTCTGTTGGGAGCTATGTTTCATACCAACTTCCAAAGCCTGATGGGCACAAGGATTCTTTGTGGTAGGATTACTTGTATTTTGTTACAAGTATTAGCTTTCACAAAAAAGCTTGGTCTATGTTAAGTCTAAGTTTAGCACATAATGTGTGCTAAGCCTAGACCAAGTTTTTTTTTTGAAAGCCAATACTCTACCCCCGTGGGCGAATAGGCCCATGGGCAGAGTCAGTTAGGGGACAGCAGTAACTAATCTAGATGTAGGTCTGTTGCTACAATTACACGCACTTGTTTATTTGTTACACACTTGTATATTGGTGAATGTCAGTCTTTACCATTTTATTATGTTGTGAACGGACATGCAAAAAGCTTATGGAGACAGATAAGCCAGCCATGTTGATTTGCCAGTTTTAAAGGGAGGTAAATCTGCCTTGTTAATGTGTTTATTTTTATCAAATGGTTATGTACTGCCTAAATAAACAAATATATTATTTAATTTGTTGAGTTTGCATTTACCTTAATGGGAAAGGATACACTTTTGGATTTGGGAGGGGGAGGGGAGCGGGATGGGGCATGTGGAGAGGCAACTTTGTCAGAATTGGGCAGTCCTCAGTGGCCCAGTTGGATGTGCGTCCGACTGGTGATCAGGAGGTTTCAGGTTCAACCCTTGCTGGGCTGGCAACAGTCCAGTTGTACTTGGAGATTGATCATGAAATATTTTCCACAGTCATTCTCTCCCGCTGATTAAAGAAGGACAGTTGTCAGTGTCTGTCTAAATACTGGTTAACCACTTAGAGGACTAAGCCTGCCCAGTAAAAGTGTGGTTCGGTAAACTGACCGCGCTCGTCATGACCCCATTGTGTTGACTGGGATATAAAACCTCAACACAAACAAATTGACTGGGATATAAAACCTCAACACAAACAAATTGTCAGAATCGGTTTTGTTGTTCTTCTAAAAGATGTTTATTCTAACCCTTCTCTTCCGACTGGAGACCAGGAGGTCGCGGGTTCAACCCCCGCCGAGGTCGGCAACATTCTTTCGTGGAGATTGATCATGAAATATTTTCTACGGTCATTCTCTCCCTTCCGCTGATTCAAGAAGGGCAGTTGTCAGTTTCTGGCGAAAGAATGTGCACAATACTGGTTAACCGCTTAGAGGACTAAGCCTGCCCAGTAAACGTGTGGTTAGGTAAACTGACCGCGCTCGACATGACCCCATTGGGTTGACTGGGCCGTAAAACCTCAACACAAACAAAACCCTTCTCTTGCTGAACACTGCATGCCTTGTCTTAGCAAACAATGTAGATCCAGATCAGTTGGCTTCTGAAGAAGCCAACTGACCTGGATCTACACTGGCATTAAATATGTGAATTTCTATCAAAAACCTGAATCAAGTAATCTGATTGACTGGAAATTAGAAGTGGGTGTGGCATCTTTATATATTCAGCAAGGCAAGGGTTAAAAGGAAATAATCTTCTCACCAGGCAGTAGGCACCTTTTTCAGAAGGGGCTTGATTTGCTGGATGGTAGACACAAAGTTACAGATGGTAGAAAATCTACCAAGTGTACTAAGTCCCTTTTCAGAAAGGGTTTGGTATGCGGAAATGCAAATTGGAAGTCACAAAAGTTGTAGAGGATGGCAAAAAAACTGCTGGGCCCAGTTGTTCAAAACTAACGATGTCGTTAGTTAACGTAATAAATATGGCATATATGCTAATATTGTTGTTGAAAAAAATGTGAGTAGCTTTTCCATTTGCATAAGCCACATATACTTGGGGTCAGTAGGGTAGTGCAGGCCCAAAAAATATCTTGTTAATATTTTTTCTCTAGTTATTTTTGTATTTTAGTACAACAGAAACACTGCAGATAAAATATAATTATATTCTGTGACTTCTGAAAAGGTTCTAAAAAACATCACATTTCTCTCAAATGGTAATAGGGGTAATTTTGGTACGGGTGTGCGAGCCAGTATTTCAAAACCTACCCCATTCATATACCTGGCCTTTGAAAAAAACGGACCCATTCATATACTCGATCATCCAAAATGTTGACCTATTCATATACTGCCCTTTGATTTTTTGTATCCATTGTTTGCTGATTGTTAGACAAATATCAGTTAGTTCATTGAATACCAAGAGAACAAGCAGCCTCGAAAAATCTCTGAGCGAACCATATTATGTGCATGTACCAGGATGTCAGAAAAATGGGGCCTTTTACATAGGAATTCAGAAAAATCGGGTCATTCATTTACTTTTTTGTTGAAAAAAGGGGGCCTATCATATACCTAGCAAGGGGCTATTTGGCACGCACATCCGTACTATGCCATATATAGGAAGTTACCCTTTCCCCCCTTCACCCCCCCCCCCCCCAAACACCCTCACCCGAGCCAATTACCCTTCTTGGGGTCTCCAGACGAAAATGAGTGAATGGGGAAAATGTCCTTTCCACTCCCTCTGTCATGTGACCGTCACAGCTAATTGCATTGTACAAGCAGAAATAAAGATACATGTATACCGGGCGTGATGTGAAATGAGACTGATCAGTCTGTGCAGTTGTGCAATCTGTTCCGAATAGGCACGGTGAAAAGCAAAAGAGATGACTACGCTGATTACATGCATGCGACGACTAACGCCTTTTTCGACTGACTGGGCTGTCTTTCATGATTGTTGTCAGCGCCGAGATCTTGGCCAGAGTTCGTGTTTTGTTGCCACGGTCGCTGAGATAAGGTACATACTAACCACTATGTAGCTCATTAGGTACGTTTAAATGCCTCAGCTCATTAGCAAAGGGGCCTTACAGTGGCTCTTCATCAAACGAGCAAACTTTTGACACTTTTTTTCCCCTATTTGTGTGACATCAAATCCGCGGCCAAAACTACAGCAAAAATGCATCTGTTTTGGTGTCGAAAGCGCGATTTTATTTTGCCCCTTCCGTACGCTAAGTGAAATCTTTAGCCCTCAGCAACAGGGAGGCGGAGTTAAGCACGATGTATTTTATCATACTTACATCAAAAACACTATAGATTAACCCATTTTAGACTGAATGCCCAACCGCATCCTCACCACTATATATTGGAAGAGCAGAATTTCGATTTTAGGTGTGTCAGAATGTGATTTAGATATTCCTAGAAAAATGGCTAAACTTCTTGTAAAAACAACAGAGACCCGATCAGACTCTGCATTCTGCGGCGTTCGATTTGAGTCTGCACTGTTTGCCAATAATCCTTTTGGTGGTTTCCAGACTTAACCCTTCTCTTGCTGAATATAGCACGCCCTGTCTTAGCAAACAGTGTAAATCCAGATCAGTTGGCTTCTTCAGAAGCCAACTGATCTGGATCTGAACTGTTTGTCATTAAATATGTGAATTTCTATCAAAAACTCGGATCAAGTAATCTGATTGGCTGGAATTAGAAGTAGGCGTGGCATCTTAATTTATTCAGCATGACAAGGGTTAAATGGCTTAAAATTGGGTGGCAGAACATGTCGTTATAAACTCTCGGGCATTTGGTACGGTAAGCCACACTTTCCGAAAACTTATCTTCTGACGTGTGCGCCCAGTGAAGATTCCGATCAGTTTGCGCATTCGTGCAGTCTGATCAGAATCTTCACTGGGCGCATTTTGGATAGCCAAGGATGCAACGTTTCTTCATGCGGACAACGAAGACTGATCAGACTGTGCGGATGTTCAGGTTGAACTGAGTCTTCATTGGACGCACATGTCAGAAGGTACGTATTCTCATGTTGCCGCTCAAATATTAAAGGGTCACTATCAAGCTTTTCATACCCAGCTAGTATTCTTTATAAATCTATAGCGGGCCGTTATCGGCCCGTCAGGGTAGCTGACGGGCCGATAACGGCCCGCTATAGATTTAAAAAGAATGCTAGCTGGGATAGTCTCCTTTTTGATACAGTTTATGCGGACAATGAGGGACCTGATCAACTTTCACGAGAGACTTGAGGGCCTGACCTGCGACCGACTTTTTTTTTTATAAATTAAAATCTAATTTGAATTTGAATATGCATTTTCCCACATCACGAAAACACGCCTATATAATTCTGACCCCCTTAAAGCCCATTTTTATATAGTAAAGCTGGGGTTTACAGGGGTATACATTATTTTTCTTTTTTCTGCTCAAAAACATAGATTGTGGGTACTCGTTAGAACCGCCGGTACTCGTTAGCACCGCGGTTCTAACGAGTACCCACAATCTATGTTTTTGAGCAGAAATAAGAAAATTATCAGAGGTTTTTATCTGAATTTTTTCAGTTTTTGGAGGTGAAATTTTCTACATATTTGCATAGGCGTGTTTTCGTAATGCATAAAGCTTATCTCGGATCGCTGTTTTGTTTGTTTACTACTATTAACAATAAAAGTACATATTTTGAGGCTGTGCATCGATGTATTGATTTGATTCCGTAAGCGGGAAAAAAGACCCTGCTCAGGCTTCGCGAATATGCAGAATGACCTTGACCTTCGCTGTCCGCATATACGATAAGGGCCATTTTCCCACTTTGATCATAAATTTACCACACTCTGGACTAACTTAGCAGACGACAAATTGATGATATTTTTCTTATCTTCCTAGAAAATAAACTTTGACATTTGATGCAAATCGTCGATTTGCATGAAACGCCGAAGCATATTTTCTGCGAAAAAAAAAAATACCGAATGTCGTTTGTTAAAGTTTTACCCAGCATGCCTAGCCTTTTGAGTTAAATAATAAATGCATCTGTACAATCTGGTCAGGTTCTTTAAGTGCTATTTCAAACAGAGTTTTGAAACTGTGGTGAAGGCCTTGACATTACGAAAACACGCCTATTCAAATATATTGAAAATTTCACCACCAAAAACTGAAAGTTTTCAGATAAAAAATCTGTTATTTACATCTTTCTGCTCAAAACATAGATTGTGGGTACTCGTTAGAACCGCCTCGTCGAGGCGGTTCTAACGAGTACCACAATCTATGTTTTTGAGCAGTAAAAAGAAAAATTATGTATACCCCTGTAATTCCCAGTTTTACTATATAAAAGGTGAGGTTTAAGGGGGTCAAAATTATATAGGTATGGTGCATCCGCGCAGGCTGGTTCGGGATTTAGCGTTTCCGATAAACTGAAAGGGGCGGATACAACTGAAGTCTTTGCTCCTTTTTCAAGGCCCAAGGAGACGAGACAACATTTGCAAAGGAAGCCGTCAACCTAATATTCGAAACTTTTCAAAAATGGTGGCTACTCTTATACAAAGGAATGGGTTCCCAGAGGGATCAAATTCTTTCCTTTAATAGTAGACCCAGTGAGAAGGGAGGTAACTATTTCTATGTCAGAGTGATTCCTTTTAAGAATTATTTGATCCCCTTAAAAACCATTTTGTTTGACGCGGACTAAAGTGCGTACGTTATGGCACAGAAAGTTTGCAAATGCGAATATGTTCAGCTGATTTTCTTTCAGTAAACTAATCTTTTTAGAAATATTTCCGGTGATTTGAAATAAAAAATTATGATTAATAAAACCAAGGTTCTCTTTGCTGCTTCAAACTGAAAATGACGTGTTCAATTTCGGTCATAAAATGATGAACTTAACTATATCCGTGATTAAATACGTGCCTTGAATTGATGACAAATTGCAATGATAATATGCGATTGAAGGGAATTGAACCAACAAAAGTGTTCCGAAATCTACCCAGATAGTATTCTGCTTAAATCTAAGCTTAACCACTGTCTGTGCAAATTTAGCAGACGACAAGTCGATAATACTTTTCTTTTTTTCCGTTGCATTTGGCAACCTCATTGGCTAGAGCTTATCGGTGTCTCTCTCAATATTTTTAACGGTTGAAGAATTATGGCCATTTTACAAACTGCCTGCAGAAAATAATCTTGACTTCGGCTTTTCCTCGGTCATTGAACACTAGCAACCGAAAATTCCTTCGGCTAGGCCTTCTCAATGTGTATTATGTTTTTGTCAAACTACCCCATATAGTTGAAGACCTACAGACATTTCCATAGTATCACATTTTTTGGTCTCGGCTTAGTCACGGTAAGTTGTCGGTATCATTCTATCAATTTTGTAAACATTATTCAAAATTTCTAATGGTTCAAGAGCTACGACCATTTTCAATTATATAACTGACCACGGACTGACCCACAAGTCGATTCTACGACACATCCGAATGTCAACCTTAAGGTCGATCAGTCGACTTTTCTTCGGGCCGTGCAATACGGCGCCAAATGCACTGACACAAACACAGTAAATTTTCATTTGCGACATCAAATTAGGATGATATTACAGATAAAAAATGATTTCAGTAATCCAAAATCAATATCAGAGAAGCTCTTGCTTATATACAGAATTTATTTGAAATCTAAATGTAAGAAAACTATGCTGAAAATCAAATTATTAACCTTTACTGCTCTAGGGCAAATTCAGTAGGCGACAAATTAATGGTATATTTTTTTTAGTCAGAAAATACTAAGGCTTTGAGATTTCATTCAAATTTTTGGAGACAATTTGCTTGCAATGTCTAAGCCTCTTTCTGAAAAAAAAAAACAAAAAAAAACAAAACAAAACAAAACAAAAAAAAAAAAACAAAAAAACAAAAAACAAAAAAAACCTTCAGAATGCCGTCTGCTGATTTTTTCCCCAGCTTGCTAGGTATTAAGTCATAAACGGAAGCTATATGCATGGCGATAGAGCAACAAGCTACAAGGAGCCTTATTATTCACACGATAATCGAGTGCTCAAATCAGCATGCGCGCTGCTAGCAGTCTGATCAAGAACCCTGTTCACCGGTTATGTCTCCTAGTGCAGGCAAACAGTTCTTTGTTTGTGCGTCTGTGGTTCATATATGGCGTTTGTTCTGTCTTTATTTGTTCCTCATCTCTCCTGGCTCGTTTGGAATCTTTTATTCGTGATGCCTTTGTTAAAAAAGAACATGTCGTAGCTGTATTTTTTGACCTTGAAAAGGCTTACGATACTACTTGGAAACATGGCATCATGAAAGATTTACATAAATTAGGCCTTAAAGGCCGATTACCACTTTTTATTAAAAACTTTTTATCAGATCGAACATTTAATGTTCGAATAGGTAATACGTTATCGGACATATTTAAACAAGAACAAGGTGTACCACAGGGAAGCATTTTATCACCTACCTTGTTTGGCATTAAAATTAACGATATTGTTAAATGTGTGAAAGACCTTGATTGTTCACTTTTTGTTGACGATTTTGGAATATTTATTAGATCGAAAAATATGGAAACCATTGAATTCAAACTACAACGATGTTTAAATAATATAGAAGATTGGGCAACAGAAAATGGTTTCAAATTTTCAAAAACAAAAACTCAATGCGTTCATTTTTGTCAGATACGTCAGCTACATTTAGATCCTCATCTCACCATATACGGTAGTCCAATTCCAGTCGTCAGTAAAGCAAAATTCCTGGGTCTTTTGTTCGATAACAAATTATCTTTTATACCACACATCAAAGCTTTAAAAGCTAAATGTTTAAAAGCACTTGATATTCTTAAAGTTCTCTCCAGTTCCGACTGGGGAGAAGATCGTACTGTTCTTTTAAATCTTTATAGATCTTTAATTAGATCTAAATTGGATTATGGATCCATAGTTTATGGATCCGCAAGAAACTCTTATTTGAAATCTTTGGATACTATTCATCACCAAGGGTTACGTCTGGCTCTAGGGGCTTTTCGTACTTCCCCCGTCGAAAGTTTATACGCTGAATCAAATGAACCATCATTGTATATAAGAAGAGAGAAACTGTCTCTTCAATATGTTACTAAATTAGCCGCCAATCCACGTAATTCGGCTTATGATTGTGTTTTTAACCCTAAATATGATAGATTTTACAACAACAAACCAACGGCTATTAAACCCCTTGGCCTGAGAATACAACCGTTACTTGAAGAGGCCAATATTAATATTAAAAATGTTCAGCATTTTTCTTTTCCATCAAAAGAGCCATGGACGTTAAACCCTCCAAAGATTATATTAGACCTTCATAAAAATAAAAAAACAGAAGTCGAGTCACATATTTTTAAGAATGAATTTTTAGAAATCAAATCAAATTATAAACATTACCTGTCAATTTATACAGATGGTTCGAAACAAGATGAGAAAGTTGCTTGTTCTGCTATTAGTCCAAATTTTACTGACAGTATCAGATTACCTGATAATAGCTCCATTTTTACCGCCGAAGCCAAGGCAATTGATATTGCACTTTACCATCTCAGAGATCAGTCTGAAAACCAGTTCATCATTTATTCAGATTCTCTTTCTGTATTAAAATCTCTTAAAGATTTACACCACAGAAACCCATTAATTCAGCAAATTTTTAAAAAATGTTATTACCTTTCTGTTTCAAAAGAAATTGTATTTTGTTGGCTTCCCAGCCACGTTAATATTCGTGGAAATGAATTAGCCGATTTAGAAGCTAAATCTGCACTATCCTTAGTGATAACCAATTTTAAAGTTCCTCACTCCGACTGTAAATCGAACATCCGTCTATACATTAACAATAAATGTCAGTCTGTTTGGGAAACACAAACTCAAAATAAACTAAATGAACTAAAACCAAACTTTAACAGCAAATGCACATTCTCTAATTACAGCAGAAAAGAACAAACAAAAACCACGAGATGTAGAATTGGACACACTAGAATTACTCATTCTTACATATTAAAAAATGAACAAGCTCCATTCTGCATTCCTTGTAACGAACCTTTTACGGTCAAACATTTTCTTGTCACTTGTGCTGAATTTAATTATATTCGCACAAAGTATTTTAATGTAAAAAATATAAAGGAACTTTTTAATGATATGCCAGCCCAGAAAATACTCGACTTTCTAAAAGAGATCGGACTTTTTAATAAAATATGATCTGTATTTTTAGTAATTTACAATCATTGATACTTTATCTTTTTAAAATGAACACATCAATCCTAGATATTTTTAATTTCTCATTAAATAAAATCATCATATAATATACAACTTATTAGACGCTATATGCCTTTTTAGGGTTGAGCGTCTATAAACAAAATATCCATCCATCCATCATCTCTCCTGGGTGTCTCGGGAGGATTGTGCTGCGTAATTGTGGATTTTATTTAGGGATCAAACATGGTTTTTCATGCATTAACATTCGCCAGGTCCCGAGGGACGTGTTGAAAACCGAGGCCGGTTTTCATCACCTCCCTACAGACTTGGCGAATGTGAATGCATTGAAAAACCATGTTCGATCGCAATTATTGCATAAAAACTGAAAACGTTTGCTACATTTCGCGTCATTTCTTGCATTAATTTGTTTCGCCTTTTCACCGATGTCTCGCGAACGCAATTTCCACGGATTATGCTCGTTCTAGGGCCGGGCAGTACGCATTTCGTAACGGCAGCAAATCTGTTGCCTTGGTACGATCATATTGAAAGTTGCATAGCCGTGCATTAACAGCGCGTGAATTGTCTTGTTAATACACGGCTTTTAGCCGGTTAATGCATGGCTGTTAATAACGTGCGACACTGCTTTTTATGCAATAATGGGTATCTTCACTTATATATTTCGATGACTATATAACCCGAACGCGACCCTGAACGATTCAGGCGTATTCTCAGGGGCGTATTATTCCATTTGGTCCTCGCTGTATATCCACCTGAATCCTGTAGCTCTTTTTCGTGTCCACGAATGACGTCACAACTTTGCCTTGTACCACTGTGCTCGTACCGCTCATCGTGTGCGTTTGAATGGTATCAACTTTTAGCTGAGGTATGCTTATAAAATCATTAGCTATCGAATAAACAATTCGGCTAAAATTCTTATAAGAACCGTATTTTTGTGTGTCAATATTGAATATCCAGTTGGTGACCCACGAAGTAACAACTCAAACGCTGACTGGCCAAAAAGCTTTTCAAACGAGCGAAGTTATTTAGGCCCGGCATTTAGGCATTCTTTGATGTCATAACCTTGTAGCAAAGCACCATCAATCGCCCACGAAGTGCACGAGCTCAGACGTGTTTGTGGTAGTAAATATGATAAGGATAACCAAATTCCATTTAGCCGTAACGTTAGGGGGCTGGAGGGGGGGGGGGTGGAGGGGAGGGGGGAGATAGAGAGAGAGATAGAGAGTGGACAGCATTACGAAAACACGCCTATTCAGCTTATATTGAAATTTTCACCACCAAAAACTGAAAGTTTTCGCATAAAAATTCTGATACTTTTCATATTTCTGCTCAAAACACAGATTGTGGGTACTCGTTAGAACCGCCTCACCGAGGCGGTCTAACGATTACCCACAATCTATGTTTTTGAGCAGAAATAAAAAAAAATAATGTATACTCATGTAAACCCCAGTTTTACTATATAAAAGTGGCGTTTATGGGGTCAAAATTACATAGGTATGTTTTCGTGATGGCATGGAAAAGGGCCCTGATGCCAAAAACAGCGAAGGACGCCCAGAGGTCTGCTGCTTACAGAATGATTAGATACTGTAGAATATATCGACGAACAGAGAATGCCCTTGTCAGACTACACGGTTGCGCAGGCTGATCTGGACCGTTGCTATTGGTGTACAGATTTCCTTACATCGTGGATCATACGGAAACGGCAAACGTTCATTTCTTGCATTATGGGTAATATTATATGGCAAACGACCTTTACTTACGCTGTGGACCACACGGCAAACGGCCTTTTCTTGAATTGTGAAGCATATGGCAAAAGGCATTTTCTTTCACTGTGGGCCATGCGACAAATGATCATTTCTTACATTGTTCATCATAAGGCAAGTGGCCTGTTCTTGCACTGTGGACCAATCGGCAAACGCTTTTTCTTGCATTGTGGATGTTATGTCAAACGAGTTTTTCTTGCATTGTTCACCAATCAGCAAATTACCTTTTCTTGCATTGTGGCTCATATGACCAAAGGCATTTTCTTGCATTGTGGCTCATATGGCAAACAACATTTTCTTGCATTGTGGCTCATATGGCAAACAGCATTTTCTTGCATTGTGGCCCATAAGGTTAACAGCTTTTTCTTGCAATGTAGCCCATATGACAAACAACATTTTCTTGCATTGTGGCTCATAAGGCATACGATCTTTTCTTGCATAGATGATCGTATGACAAACGAGCTTTTATTGCACTGAGGCTCATACGACAAGCAGCGTTTTCTTGCATTGTTGCTTATATGGCAAATAACATTTTCTTTGCATTGTGGGTCATATGGCAAACAACATCTATCAATATGGCTCATATGGCAAACAGCACTTTCTTGCATTGTGGCCCATATGTCAAATATCATTTTCTTGCAATGTGGCTCATATGCATACGACATTTTCTTGTATTTGCATTGTTGCTTATATAGCAAATGGCCTTTTCATGCAGTGAGCCTCATATGGCAAACAGCTTTTTCTTGCATTGATGCTCATATGGCAAACGACCTTTTCTTGCATTGTGGCCGATATGGCAAACGGCCTTTCCTTGCATTATGGCTCATATGGCAAACTGTCTTTTCTTGAAAAGTAGCTCATATGGTAAACGGCTTTTTCTTGCAACGTAGCGCATATGGCAAACGACTCTTGCATTTTCTTGCATTGTGGCTCATATGATATACGACCCTTATTTGCATTTTGGCTCATTATAGTAAATGACCTTTTCTCGCGATTTATGGATCATATGGCAAACGGCATTTTCAGGCATTGTGAACCATACAGCAAATGACCTGTTTCTGCATTGTGGCTACTATGGCAAACAGCAGTTTCTTGCATTTGGGTTCATATGACAAATATCAGTTTCTTGCAATGTGGCCCATATGGCATACATCCTTGTCTTGCATTGTGGCTCATATGGCAAACGACATTTTATTTCAATGTGGCTCATATGGCATACGACCTTTTCGTGCATTGTGGTTCATACGGCAAACTGCCTTTTCTTGCAATGTGGCTCATATGGCAAACAACATTTTCTTGCATTGTGGCTCATATGGCCTTTTCTTGCATTGTGGCTCATATGGCAAACGGCCTTTTCTTGAATTATGGCTCATAGGGCTTATGTTTTTTCTTACATTGCGGCTCATATGGCCTACGGCCTTTTCTTGAATTGTGACCCATATGACAAACGGTCTTTTCTTGCAAAGTGGCTCATATAGCAAACGTCCTTTTCTTGCAACGTAGCGCATATGGCAAATGACTCTTTCTTGCATTTTCTTACATTGTGGCTCATATGACATACGACCTTTTTTGCATTTTGGCTCATTATAGTAAATGTCCTTTTCTCGTGTATTGTGGATCTTATGGCAAACGGCATTTTCAGGCATTGTGAATCATACAGCAAATGACCTATTTCTGCATTGTGGCTCATATGACAAACACAAGTTTCTTGCAATGTGGCTCATATGGCATACATCCTTGTCTTGTAATGTAGCTCATATGGCAAACAACATTTTATTTCAATGTGGCTCATACGGCATACGCCCTTTTCTTGCATTGTGGCTCATACGGCAAACTGCCTTTTCTTGCAGTGTGGCTCATATGGCAAATGGCCTTTTCTTGAATTATTACTCATAGGGCTTACGGTTTTTCTTGCAGTGTGGCTCATATGGCCTACGGCCTTTACTTGAATTGTGGCCTATATGACAAACGGTCTTTTCTTGCAAAGTGGCTCATATCGCAAACGACTTTATCTTGCAATGTAGCGCATTTGGCAAACGCCTCTTTCTTGAATTTTCATGCATCGTGGCTCATATGACATACGACCTTTATTTTGCATTGTGGCTCATTATAGTAAATTACCTTTTCTTGTGTGTTGTGGATCATATGGCAAACGGCATTTTCAGGCATTGTGAATCATACAGCAAATGACCTGTTTCTGCGTGGGGCTCATATGGCAAACAGCATTTTCTTGCATTGTGGCTCATATGACAAACATCAGTTTCTTGCAATGTGGCTTATATGGCTACATCCTTGCCTTGCATTTGGGCTCATATGGCAAACAACATTTTATTTCAATGTGGCTCATACAGAATACGACCTTTTCTTCCATTGTGGCTCATATGGTAAACTGCCTTTTCTTGCAATGTGGCTCATATGGCAAACAACATTTTCTTGCATTGTGGCTTATATAGCTTACGGCCTTTTCTTGCAATGTGGATCATATGGCAAACGGCATTTTCAGGCATTGTGAATCATACAGCAAATGACTTGTTTCTGCATTTCATCATATGACAAACGACCATTTATTGCATTGTGGATCATACGTCAATCGGCCTTTTCTTGCATTGTGGCTCATATGTCAAACGTCCTTTTCTTGCCCCGTGGATCATACGGCAACGGACTCGACACCAGGATCTAGTCGTACTAGTCGTACTAGACGTATGCGCCTCTGAATCTGTGGCAGTAGCATACGTGTTAGGTTGTCTCTAGATCTGTGGTAACTGCATACACGCTTGGTTACTTGCTTGTTATGAGCCACAATCTAACCAATTGTACCATATGAAAATATCCGCCCAGCGAAGACTAGGATCAGTTTGAACACTGCGCATACCCTAATCAACGAGTCAGTCTGTTTATAGATGTTTTCTGTGATATCTAATAACTTTGTAAGCGGACAATGAAGGCCCTGATCAGACTGCACGGATGTGCAGTCTGATCTGGGCCTTCATTGTCCGCATATGCGATAACGTGCCTTTTCTCGTGTGCAGCAAACATATTGTTGATAATTATATTATTATGGTATGTCGTTTCATCAGTTATTCACAGTCTGTATAACACATTATAATTGGTGATTTTATCTAAACTTAACTGCGAATAGAAATATGACAGCATAAAGATTAGAAGACGACAAACAATATTCTATTAACGCTTAGCATGACGGGTTTAATTTTCAGCAGACGACGTATTGAAATAGTTTTCTTATTTCCTCAGAAAAAACAAACAAACATGATTTGATATTCAATGCAAATTGTCTTTAATGGAGACACTTTGCATAAAATGTCAACTATCATATTTTCTTAGAAAAAAAAAATAAAAACAAATATCATCAATTTATCGTCTGCCGAATTTGCCCAGGGAGGGGTAAAGGTTAAAGAACAAATGAATGAACTGAACCAACACGTATTTTGAATCAGTTGTCTGTTCTAAAACTGTATAAACAACTCATGTTTAGACCATTTTCCATATGCCTGATACCGAGATACCCTACCAACCCAGCAGGCACACAACATCAAAATGACGTCGTATCAACGTCGATGCGACGTGATCACTTCGCATCGACGTTGATACGACGTCATTTTAACGTTGTGTGCCCACTGGGAACCTGGATTTGCTAAAGCAACGTATAAATATAAGAACTTCTATTTTTAAGGGGAATAAAAAACTTTCAGGGGATGCAACTCTGTCAAAATTGTTATTGCTTCCCTGCTGAAAATGGGTCTACTCTAAAAGGAAATAATTTGCTCCCATAGGGAGCTTATTTTTCCTTTTAGAGTAAAACCCTTTTCAGAAGGGGACTGGTGCGTGCAAAAGAAAATAAACAACAAGAAAACATAAAGTCACAAAAGTTGGCGGAAAATCTACCATGTCCTTAATATCGATGCCATCCTTTGTTATCGATTCTGCAATAGATGACGGAATCATCAATCTGGATTTCCGTACAATATGGCTTTTACTTCGGAAATCGAACATCCGTTTCCGGTTCGAATTTATCCGTAGCAAAAACTCCTTTGGTAACCAACAATTCAGTCATTGTTAGACAAAAATAAAGCTACATAGTTAGCGAACAATAGGTGTTATCTATTGACACCACAAACACTACATGGATAATCCACCCTAGTTAACTAACCTTTTAGGTGCTAATCACATCTGCAGCAGACAGCAATTTGATTTTTGTTTTTGTAGCTTTCAGAGAAAATAAGGCTTGTCATTTCATGTGAATCGTCTGCCTTGCAGATTATTCACATGAAATGCCAAGTCTTATTTTCTCTGAAACACGATTAAAACACAAGAATTTGATTGCTAAAATTTTGCTTAACGCTTTAAGGATTGAATGAAATTCAGGCAAACGAGTGCGCCTGTATGTATGTGAACAGGAAATGTGCAGTCCGATCCGATTAGACCTATGCTTTTCCCCTGTAGATTCCGCATGGGACAGATATTCCATAAGCAAATTGCACAGACACTGTTCAGACAATGCAGACGTCCAGGCTGGTCCAGCCCTTCACTGCTCACGTGTAATAAGACATCTTTGCGTTGATATGGTTAAAATAGGTATGTCACCTGTGCTGAATACAATAGTCAATATTTTGTGATTTTTCCCCATTAGAACTCTCTGGGCAAATTCAGCAGACGACAAATTCATGATTTTTTTTTTTTTTTTTTTTTTTTTTGACATTACATGCAAATTATATCCTTCGGAGACAATTTGCATAAAATGTCAAATTCTGTTTTTATGGAAAAATAAGAAATAGATTTTAAAATGTCGTCTGCTATTTTTTTTTACCCAACATGCTTAGCAGCGTTCAATGAAATAGATACGGGAGTAAAGATATCAAAATCAATCCTGGTTATTCCGTATGATTTCATGCGAATATTACATACCTTGAATTGAAAGGTGATGTAAATAACATTTATAAAAGAAATAATCTTATGGAGTTTAAAACATAGGTATGTATATATCGCATTTATTTTAATATTTTGTTTTAAATCTTAAAGCGTAATCACAACTGCAGCAGATGATATTTTGATATATATATATATTTTTGTATTTTCAGAGAAAATATGACTTGACATTTCAAATAAATCGTCTGCTAGGCAGATGATTCACATGGAATGTCATATCGTATTTTTTTATGAAAAAAAAAAAATCGAATGCCGTCTGCTACAATTTTGCTTAACATTGTTATATAGCTCTTCAGAAGATCACAGACAACTTTTGTCATATTTTCCCAGAAAATAGGGTTTGACATTTCATACGCTATTGTCTGGGAAAATAGCAAAAATCTGTTGCTTATTTGATCAGCGATTCATTGCATCAAATTGTCAAATACATGAGTGAAAACGTGAGGTTAATCCTTAAGGTGTCAATCATAACCGCAGTAGACGACATTTTGAAATATTTTTATTACTTTTTTCACAGGAATTAGGACTTGATATTTCATTTGAATCGAATCACATGACATGTCTGATAATAATAATAATAATAATAACAAAAGATTATCATTTGCTACAGTTGTGCTTGACGCTTTAAGGGCAAAGGAAATGCACATGCAAATGCGTAGCTGACGTTCAAACATAATACATTGTTTCCTAAAGCTTATGGATTTTTACAGCTTTTATTACTGAGGACAACTATTAAAAGAAAGAGTTGCCCCTTTTGTTTTGAAAGTTTTAAAGTTACAAGGAAACACATTCTTGTCTCCAAAACTTGTTTATCTTTGTAAATGACGGGAAAATCATCAGCTATATCCGTTCATCTTATTTTTATTCACGAATTGTTTCAGTAAAAGCAAACATCGCAACAACATCCATACACAGACTGATCTAAGTCTAGGCTGGTCTCATCGGCTATAGCGATAAATGTCCTGCGACATATAACATGGTTGGACATCCGCGCTGTCTAATCATCGTCAGCGTTGCAACGCGAATCAATATTTATATCGAATAAATATTAATATATGAAGGGAAATTGAAACATTTTAAAGGGAGACAGCTGTCAAAATAATTTTGTCCCCTTTTGGAAAGTGTCTACTCTATAAGGAAAGAATTTGTTCCCTTTGGGAGCAAATTCTTTCCTTATAGAGTAGACTCCTTTCCGAAGAGGTTTGTGTAAAGCAAACAGGAAGTCATGCACAAAAGTTGTCCACCTTGGCGGAAATGGCCGAAAATCTACCAAGTGTGTCCAGTTGCCTTAAATATAGAAAAGTAATCTAATTCAGATTTAATGCATTCTTAAAAAAAGTTACCATTGAGAGCCATGAACACACTTACAGAACAGAAAACAGTTGTAGTGTCAAGTTCTCTGGGACAGATCAGCTAGTTTTGACCAATTAGGCCTCATCAGTGACCTTATAAAAAGGGGGAATTACAAATCTGCGCGCGCATGGATTTCCTTCAAACTTTGCACATTATTTGCACAAGGCACATCAACTTTAAAATAACTTTGTCTGTAGATCAAAGAATTATGGGTCTTAAGAAGGCTTCCTGATGTACACCCGGCTTAAAGGTATACCCAGCAAACACACAACGTCGTTACAACGTCGCTGCAACGTCGTGACGTTGCAGCGACGTTGTAACAACGTTTCTGAGACGTTGTGTGTTTGTTGGGTATCTGTCTCAAAACCTGTCCGTATAAAATCAACAATTCAACATGATTTCCAATGTTGCAGTGAAGAAACTCTATAAGGAATATTTTACTACCACAAAAAAAGTTTTGTATACATTTCTGTAACAATTACATTGACTATTAAAAATCAAAATCTGATTAAATTTTAGACGAAAATAAGACGAAGAAGAAAATCATCTTCTTTTTGTTTGAAAATAACATCTTTAGATTTATGTATGTTCCAGTTCTTGTCAACTTATGATGTTTGCCTAAAATATGCCACACATGTCCACTCCTGATATGTGGAGTTTCATGAAATTTTAAAACCGGTAACATGTCTATAAAATGCACAATATGCACTATGGTAGTGTAAAATTTCAAATTTTTTATTGACTAATCAAAAACTTCCCAAATATTCTAAAATCCATCATATAAGTAATCGAAATAAGATTTAATTTATTTTAAACACTCCAATTCCTGACAAAAAAGAATAAATAAGCATCGATTACTAAAAAGTAGTTTAGGCATTGTACAGATCACAAGTACAGTGAATCCTCATTATAATGACAACATTTGTTCCCAAAAATGTTGCCATTATAATGAATTTGCAGTCCTAAAGAATCCTTAATGGACAGAATGATATGCAAGAAACGCCTTCTTATTTTCTCATAGAACATATGTTTTGGATATTTGTTAGAATCGCCTCCTTGAGGCGATTCTAACAAATATCCAAAACATATGTTCCTTGAAGATATTATGCAATGTTTTTGCATAATTTCTCATTAACCGTCTCCTCTTGAGCGAATGTTTCGTGACATTCAAATTGTCATTATAACGAATTTTGTCGTTCTATCGAGTGTCGGTATAAAGAGGGTTGACTGTACTCAGTTCATACTCAGGGTTGCATTACCTGTGTATGGGTCACGCATTAAATTTCTTACCATTCCTCGATCAAGAATAATCAGCATCGGCAGTTACAGGTGACCCATTATGTGTCCTCATCAGTTGTCTCTTTCGTCTGTAAAATACAGTCGTTGAATTCCAAGGGACTCTCTGAAACACTTCGAGATATCCATACCTCGACATATAAGATTTGCAGAATTGAGGAAAAATAATTCGAACAACCACATTTAACAAATATATATGCTATTGGACTCTTGAAGTTAGAGATATATTGAAAATACTGTGGAAAAGCGGAGAAATTGCTCCTTAGGAGCAATTTCTCCTCTTTTCCACAATATGTTTTTACCTGTTGTTAGATTTTCATGTTTAGGCAGGGACCAGATTTTCACTTTGAGATAAGTGATTATTCGAGATAAACGAGGTCGAGATATTGAGAGTCAACTGTATGTATAAATCGAGATGAGCCGTCAACAAACAGTCCTTTTACTTCTAAATTCATGATTTCTTGCATTTGTATACATCAACAGTAGAGAGATTTTCATTATTTTAGTTCAGTCTTTACACTTATTCGTCAATTGTTACATCATAGTGAAGGACAGAAATTCCATCATTTAATTTAGCAACAAACTGAATTAGAACTAAACAGAACCCTTAATTATCTCGGGCACTTGGCTCATCAGACCACAGTAATTGTGCAAAATATTATGAGATTCCATGCTTGGGCAGAGTCCTATGTAAACTCTGTATAGGCAGAAAAACCCTTTTTCTAAAATCCCGGAACGAGTTCAGAGATCATAAAGGACTAGAAAAAAAAAAACTACAACGTATTATTGCATAAAAAGCAATGTCGCTGTCGCACGTTATTAACAGCCGTGCATTAACCGGCGAACAAGGCAATTCACGCGCTGTTAATGCACGGCTACGCAACTTTCAATATGATCGTACCGGGGCCACAGATTTGCTGCCTTTACGAGATGTATACTGCCCGGCCCTAGAACGAGCATAGTCCGTGGAAATTGCGTTAGCGAGACATCGGTGAAAAGACGAAATAAAATAGTGTAGGAAATAACGCGAAATGTAGCAAATGTTTTCAGTTTTTATGCAATAATAGCGATCGAATATGCCTTTTCAATGCATTAACATTCGCCAGGTCCCTAGGGAGGTGTTGAAAACCGAGGCCGGAGGCCTCCGTTTTCAACACCTCTCTCGGGAGCTGGCGAATGTTAATGCATGAAAACCCATATTTGATCCCTATATTATTGCATAAAAAGCAGTGTGGCACGTTATTAACAGCCGTGCATTAACCGGCAAAAAGCAGTGTACTAACAAGGCAATGCACTGGCTGTTAATGCGCGGCTACGCAACTTTCAATACGATCATATTGGGGCCACAGATTTGCTGCCGTTACGAGATGTGTACTGCCCGGCCCTAGAACGAGCATAGTCCGTGGAAATTGCGTTCTCGAGGCATCTGTGAAAAGGTGAAACAAAATAGTGCAATGTAGCAAGTGTTTTCAGTTTTTATGCAATAATAGCGATCGAACATGGTTTTTCAACGCATTAACATTCGCCAGGTCCCTATGGAGGCCTCCGGCCTCGGTTTTCAACACCTCCCTCGGGATCTTGCGAATGTTAATACATGAAAAACCATGTTTGATTCCTATAGTGAAGTACGAGGAGACGTGTTACGGCCGCTACACGACATTGAGCCCTGTTTTCTGCTCGAATCACTTGGCGTTTACTGGGATCTAGAAAAATAGAACTTATAAACTTCTTTAAAAAGAAAGTTTCGTAATAAAGTCCGTCATTTGCCGGAACGGTTCTGTAAAGACAATGAAAACTGTCAGACTGATCGGTCTGCGCCAACGCGAGTGTGAATCTGCGATTAAGCCTTTCGCATAATTTTGTGATTTCAATAAATGTACATGTATTTTGACAAGTATAATAATCTGTTTATTGTGTCGTGAGAAACTCTTTTCTTCAAAACTATTATTAATAAACTGGAGTTGGTTACCCAAAAATTGGCCTATTTCTTTTTCAAAAGCTCCTTTCAAACACTGCTTTAAGCCTTAAAACGCCAAGCAAAACTTTTAACAGACAACATTTTCAAATATTTTTTTATTTTTCTTTTTTTTTCAGTTTTCAGAGAAAAGCAGTCTTGACATTTCATTTGAATTACATGAAACGTCACGACTTATTTTCTTTGAAAAGATAAAACTATATATATATATATATGTATATATTTCAAAATGTCGAATGCTGCAGTTGTAAATGGCGTTTGAAGAGTTAACTTTCTCAGCTCTCAAAGTTAAATAAGCAGACGACAAAGCAAAGACAATGTTCCTATTTTCGCAGAAAATAATAGCTTGGAGTGTCATTTTAATTGCCGCCTTCGGAGACAAAAAAAAAAAAAAAAAAAAAAAAAAAAAAAGAAAAGAAAAAAATGTCGTCTGCTGCATGTCAATGATCAAAATGTATTTACACACTCTTCAGATTTAACAAGCTCTTCTTTTAAAATGGTGTACTTGTACAATATTGACATTGGAATTTAAGAATTTAAGATAACCTATGTTGAGCTTGATATCTAAAATTTGACACAATATTTAACACATTATGTTTGATTAGTGAAATCTGTAGTACGAAAGAGCTACTAAGTGAATGCTAACCCTTAAACCGCTGCAGACAACGTTTTAAGGCGAAATAATTTTTTTTTGTTAAGGCGAAATAATTCACATAAAATGTCAAGCTTTATTGTCGCTGAATAATAATAATAATAATAATAATAATAATAATAATAAGAAGAAGAAGAAGAAGAAGAAGAATGTCGCTTCAACCTTTTGTAGAGCATTTGTAATTCGCGCTTAAAAATTTGGCCACCTCATGAATCAGGATACGTAATTTATCAGCTTCAAAAATTTCACCTTATAAACAAGACACTGCTGACGGCAAAAATGAGTTCCTACTTAATATTAACACAACGACTTAAGCACCCCTACCATGTCTGATTAGAGGAAAAAGGTATATACTGATCACCAATCGGACGCACACCCAACTGAGCCACCGGGGCTGGCCCATGTACGCTTATACCGTACATGATGGCATATGTATTAAACATCACAAAAATATGCCTATATAATTTGACCCCTTAAACCCCACTTTCATATAGTGAAATTGGGGTTTACAGGGGTATACATTATTTTTCTTATTTCTGCTCAAAAAACATAGATTGTGGGTAAGCGTTAGAACCGCCTCGCCGAGATCTATGTTTTGAGCAAAAATATGAAGAATATCAGAATATTTTATCTGAAAATTTTCATTTTTTTAATGGTAAAATTTCCAGTATATTTGAAAGGCGTGTTTTCGTAATGAGATTCATTGAACTTATTTTAATGAGTCCAGATATTTTCCGAGTTTTAGTTCACTCCGAACTGTAAAATTTATCTTTGACGTGTACACAAATATAATAGGTGCCACGGAATTTGTTTCTTGACAGTTACTATTATCCTGTGAATTTTTCAACATTTTGACTATAGAAAATCATTAGATAGGGGAGTCCTTGGCTAGTATTAGCTGATTCGAGAAAAAAAATGCTTTCATTTTTATGCCAGTAAAGATACTTCTCAAAATCTGAGAAAATATTAGTAACTAGATACCCATTGACCACAATAACCTACCTGAGTAAACGACTGAGGAACTATAAAAACTCAATTCAGCATTTTAGACTTTCAGTTGCTTTGGCAAAAAAAAAAAAAAAAAAAAGTATACACGGTTGGTGATTATTGAACAAGCATTTAAACGTTTCTGTCAAAGTTACGGCTGCTTATCTGCACACGCGCAACACCCTGTTGTGAAAAAAAAAAAAAAAAAAAAAAAAAAAAAAAAAAAAATCATAAGATCTTCCGGAGGTGGTTGCGAGAGTCAGTTTAGGTTTCCTCTTGCTCTTGATGTATGGGAAGGGCTGCGGTTTGTGATTGTGGCACTCCCTGGACTTTTCTCTTACCTTTGTTGAAGTTGGACGTCAGTTGAAATAAGGCTGACATTTTGGCACGATGGTTGATATCCAAACCTCTTATTTAATCTCGCGTTTAAAGACTCCATATTCCTAAAAAAAATAGACATTTTATTATCCAAGAAAGGTTTAATAAATTGATATATGGTATTAATGCATTTATAAAATGTGGCACCTGACATCCTGTAAAATTTCAGTAAGTCTCTCATTCTTGAAATGAAATGATTTTTATCATACCTCTGAATTAATATTGCCAACATTAATTCAGAGATACGGTAAAAAATCCTTTCATTTTTGATCCAGTTCAAACACAAGAGACTGATTGAAATTTGACAGGCTGTCAGGTGTCACATTTTATGGTTGTATTAACACCATATATCAATTTACTTAAGTTTTCTTGGATAAAAAATGTGTATTTATGATGAGTATGGAACCTTTAAAGGCTACATAATCTTCAAAAACAGACATTTTTCTATCCTTCTGTGCTTCTGGAGAACTGAACACACTGCCAAATAATGTTTAAGTGCGTCAAAACCCGTGACTCCAGGGTATGTGATTTAGTTGGCAGTACCAACCGTGAAAGACGAGGAGTTGCTGAGGCTGATACTACACACGTAGATCCATCTGCGGTTGGTGTACACAACAAAAAACAATGATAGTCTATCTGTACCTATTCACTCCCACATGGTTTATGTTATGCCATGCATGTGCGGAGATATAGCTTGCTAACTAATATTTGCAATGAATATGCACGTCACAGTCTTCAGCACATTTGACGTATGACTGTACTGAATATTCTGGCTATTTGGTACCATCGAATATAGTGAAACCACCAAAATAGGTTGTGTTTTGGTGTTTTTTTTTTTTTTTTTTTTTTTCTTTCGCTGTTCAGTCCGACCGAATTATGCGCAAAATAATTAGAACGCCTTTTCTGGTTGAGTCTTTATCATTTTTTATTTTCAAATTTTTCAATAAAGAAATTTTATGAATTCTGGTAGGCCTACTTGAGGGAGCATAATTTCATATGAAGGCGAAATAAACTGCTTCTTAAATAATAATTGTAATTTCCTTTACATGACTGGATAATAAAACATTCTATTCTATTCGTTATCAGATGCACGACTACTGTGTCAACAATCTTGGCAGTTGCGGAATTCCCTATTTGATGTCAGATAAGCATAACTCTTTAATATGTGGCTCGCCTGGGCGACCCGCAATAATCTGCATTGTGATGAAATACAGGGAGGCGTATTACGGCTGCCACACGGCACTCAGAACACCAAAGAACAAAAATCGGATATTCGTGTAGTTTGTGAGCTTGCATACGGCCTCTAGTACTGTCTGAAGCGGCATTCGATCTTCAAAATAACCAGAATGGCCTCCCAAAGGAAATAAAGTCTAAAGCTGCACAATATATAGTAACGGGGAGCCGTTCAGTTCAGTTAAAGTCGCCGTACGGCAATTAACACCAGCTGCAGTGAAGTAAAAATAAAAGGAAACAAAGAATACACACAAAAAGAAAAAAACTCATCAGAAAAAAATAGGTGTGGAGCAAACAGTGCAGACCCTGATCAGACGCTGCGTTCTGCGGCGTCTGATCTGGGTCTACACTGTCTGCTTAGACGGCGTCTGATCTGGGTCTACATTGTTTGGTTAGTGCTCGCGGAAAACTTCTGATACTTGTAAAAGTATATTATATTTGTAATGTAGCCAAACGTTTGAATTAAGTGCTATTTTTGGCGCTAGGTCTGCATAAGCAAACATTGTACTGAAATGACCAAATATTTGTTCGTACATGTATGCCAACATACAGTAGCGCGATAATATTTTGAAAACCTCTGAAATAACACCAAAGGTGTAAACGCAGGTGAACTTGCGGTTGATTTACCATTCTTTTTCTAGTTTATGATGGCTTTATATATATCAAGTCTGATACCAGATACCAGATTGCATATTTTAAAATATGTATATTGGCGTAAACATGTTTTAAGGACTATTGGTTTATGGTCCTTAATTCCCTAGGGTTGGGTTGCAGGGTCAAAATTGGTCAGAATCTATCTGTCAAGACGCCCGTCCGTCCCTGTTTCCGTCCGTCCCGGAGTTAGGATGGCTATTTTGAACAAGATTAATATGAGGTTTATTCTGTTTAAAATACATTAACTAGCCCCTAAATGGTTAGGGTTAGCTCCTAATTAGCTATGTATATTAAATGTTACGTCCGTCCGTCCGTCAGCCTAGCCATCACCCATCCACCCACCAAGCAAACACACAACGTCGTTACAATGTCGCTGCAACGTCACGACGTTGCAGTGACGTTGTAACGACGTTGTCAGGACGTTGTGTGTTTGCGGGGCACCTGAGCGTACATGTACTTTTGTAGGAAATGCTTTGCCCGGTCTCAAAACTTATTCATCCATCTCCTTATCAGAGTACAGGGTTAACGCTTAGCGTGCCTGGTGATAGTTTTAGCAGTTGACATTTTGAAATGTTTTTTTTCTTCTCATATTTCCGCAGAAAACATGTTTGACATTTCATGCAAACTGTCTCCTAACCAGACAATTTTCAAAACATGTCAAACCTGTCAGATCCTGAATTACAAGAAAACTATCCGTTTGTCGTCTGCTAATTTGCCGAAAGAGTTTTAAAGTTTAAAGAAATCAAAAAATAATTTAATTGAGTATTTATATACGAGGCTTTTGATTCATGCACTGTTAGATTTTCTTATTACGTTGGCTTATTTCTTATTTACATTACCTATTTCATTACAGGAAAATCGACCGCTTTTCAATGGGAAAGGACAGCTAAATTCGTATGTTACAACGGAAAAAATACAACTGCTATAAATAGTACAGTAATTACCTAAATAAACGGACACGTTAACTCCTTGTCATACTTAGCTTAACGCTTAGCACTCTGGATAAAATTTTCAGCAGACGACTTATTGAAGTATTTTTCTTATTTTTTTTTCCCAGAAAACAGGATTTGACATTTCATGCAAATTGTCTCCATATTGGAGACAATTTGCATGAAACGTCAAATCCTGTTTTCTGGAAAAAAAAAAATAAGAAAATGGAGACAGTTTGCATGAAATGTCAAATCCTGTTTTCTAGAAAAAAAAATAAGAAAAATATCACCAATTTGTCGTCTGCTGAATTAGCCAAGTTAGTGGAAAGGGTTTGAAATTGAAATGCAAATTTTACTAACTGGTGATATGTGTAAAACTGCTGAACGAGTGGCAAACAGTGTAGAGACCGGATCAGACGCCGCCTTCTATACTGTTTGTTCAGACCTGTTTGTCTACGGAGTGCGTCTTCTATCATTCTCGTGATTGGGTTTTGTGAGATCGAATTGTTTAGGGGGAATGGCTACACTTTCAAAGGAGACAACTTTGTCAAAATTGTTTTTGTTCCCTTCTGAAAAGGGGTCTTCTTTAAAAGGAAAGCATTTGCTCCCTTTATTTCGCCCCCTTCTTAAAAGGGATCTATTCTAAAAGGAAATAATTTGCTCCCCTTGGGAGCAAATTCTTTCCTTTTAGAGTAGACCCCTTTTCAGGAGGGGAACATTTTTTCTTTTACTTTTAGAATAGACCATTTTTCAGAAGGGGAGCATTTTATTTTGCTTTTAGAGAAGACCCCTTTGAAGTTGTCTCCTTGTAAAATGGCGGAAATCTACGACTGTATCCAGGCCCCTGAAACAATATGGATTACATATTTTTAATAGTGAACTATGGCGGTTGTAAAAATAACACCGCAACAAGGGGACAGTCCTAGGGCCCCTATATCGCTACAAGGGGAGCGGCGGAAGGCTATGAAGTTAGTATATGCCGTGGAAAGGGAACTAGAAGCATTTAGGGATAGATGGCTGCTGGACGAATCTGACGACAATGTTGAAGAGTGGGTTGAATTTATAAATATGACCAAAGGAAAACCCGGCCAGGCCCAAACATTTAAGAACTGTCAAGCATTCGGAAAGGAACTCAACAAAATTCGTGAGGACGATGGGTATCTGAGTACCCGAATAATTATTTTAGGACAGTTACAGCGAGTCGTGGACAGGGACAAAGTTTTTCGAGAGCTGTTTGATTCCGTGTACCATCGTCTTGAAGACGCCTTAAATCTCTACATGTCCAAATATTGTCTCAGCTTTATCTCCGAGCTAGAAGAACTGGATGTTGAGTGTGTCAGAGACTATGAGAATGGGATAAACTTTTGGCAAGGTGAGATTAGGCACTCTCTGTCAGGGGCGGAGGGAGCTATGGCCAACATTAACTCGATTGGTCACAATTCATTTATAGACTATGTTAGTAATTACGGACAAGTTCTACACTTCATGTATGTTGCCTTGGACTGTTTGGTCAGTGTTACAGACCCATTCAGAAGCTGGGTTACAGCGGATGAGGGCTACCTTAAGAAAGTTAGTTTGGAAATAAGCGCCTTACAGAGACAAAAGGTACAGATTAGCTGGCTTTTACGGAAAGACAAATCGAAAATTGAAGAGAGTAAATCACGTGAAATTAGACATGATTTTGACAATAAATTACTGCAAAGCAGAGTGAAGAATAAACTGAAAGATAGAAAATATTGCAGGAAACGTGAATTTTCATTCGTGGATAAAATAGAAAGAAGTGAAAATATTTTACTTGAGAAAAAACTCGAACTTCATGAAGCTCAGACGAAGTTAAAAAAGCGGCCTATGCATACGCTGGTACGCGAGCCCTCGGACGGACTGACGGAAAGATGCCAGAAGCTTCAAGGGGAGGTTAATCGAATGGAGAATTATTTGAACCGTATTCGGAGAGGTAAAAGAGATATGCGAGAAACACGATATCAAGTGCAGAAAGAATATCATACACTCAAGGTAATTTTCTCTCTTTTCTTCTTTCTCTCTGTTGTTAGTAGTCATAGTTGTCTTACAATCCTTCACTTAGAAAACCGTATTTGCTTGGCGTATTCTTGGAAATGAAAACAGTTTGTTCTAACTGATTAGTGTGGCCTTGTGGTTAGTGCACTCGACTTCGGGATATCGTGGGTTCGAACCCGCTTGAGTCTGGACAGGGCGGCGCGTGGTGATAGACAGCAGCACCAAGTGAGCATGGGTGATCCATGAAAGCGGGGCTGCAAAAAGTGATAGACTATATCTTATTAGAAACGTTTTATCTGTTTTTTTTTTGTGCGTGCTTTTTCTGAAATGTTTACCCTAAAATAAAATTTACGGCCAAAACTGGCTTGACCTATATCATTTCCATAGTAAAGTGTTTTTGTTTTGTTTTTTTTTTATCTGAGAAAAGATTTTTAACTTTTCACTACTGAATTTATACTGACAATATTGTCAAAACTGTTCATAAAAGAATAAATGAAAACTTACAAGTGTAACTTGATGAAAATCTCAAATCTACCTAACCTTATTTGCAGCCATTTAAATTCCATGGGAAAGCTGAAAATATTCAAACTTATTAAAAGGCAATAAAGAGAAAAAGTGTTTATGTCTAGTTCGTTTCGACAGAATGTTTACATTAAATCATAACACAAGTTTGCAAACTTGTATTTTCTTATGTGCAAAGCGCCATGCAAGGGACTTTCTGAATGACCATCACGAAAACATACCTTTATAATTTTGACCCCCTAAACCCCACTTTTATACAGTAAAACTGAGGTTTACAGGGGGTATACATTATTTTTCTTATTTCTGCTAAAAAACTGAGAGATTGTGGATACTCGTTAGAACCGCCTCGTCGAGGCGGTTCTAACGAGTACCCACAATCTATTGTTTGAGCAGAAATAAGAAAACTATCAGAATTTTTTATCTGAAAATTTTCATTTTATGGTGATAAAATTTTCAGTATATTTGAATAGGCATAGTTGAAAACAGAGTAGTTTCAAGGCCATGGTTGTGGCCTCTCTCGCCTAATGGTTAGAGTGCATAACTTGAACCCAGGCATTGGAGGTTTCAACCACGTGACTTGAAATTCGATCAGAAATGCATGTTAAATGGCCCAATTCAACTATCCTATAAGGCTAGCCGAAGGCAAAACCAAGGACTATCCTATAAGGCCGTTTCTGCCGAATTTCAAGCTTCTGTGGTTTCAACCTCCACCCCATTCATGAGTTTTTTCAAAATGCCATGCTGACAAGACCATACTTGATAAAATCTAATGTTGATTTAAAGTGGTGTGGACAGGAACTCTATATATTTGAGCTGCAACATCAGGAATTGAACCTTCGGACATGTGCGCCCAGTGAAGATACAGATCAACTTGTACATTCGCGCATTCTGATCAGATTCTTCTCTGGGCATTTCAAGCGGACAACGAAGACTGATCAAACTGTGCGGATGTGAAGGTCGATTTGAGTCTTATTCTGGCGCACCTGTCAGAAAATACGTTTTCTCACGTTTTTCTCATTTGTATGGAATTTCCATGCAACCAAAACTGTACAAAGGCATGCAAACACACACACACACACACACACAAATACACACACGCGCACGCACGCACACACACACACGACCGGCTCGATACAACTGATATAGTGTTGAGAGGACCGTAAACATCAAAACCAGAGCCACAACCTCTGCCAGACATAATTAGAGCTCTTTAGGGTCTTATTTTCTGGGAATAGATTATGTCTCAGGAAAGGCAACTGTCTAAGCTATTTGCTTCCCTTTAGGAAGGGATCTGCTCTAAAAGCAAAGAATTTGTTTTGTGTGAACATATAACCTTGCTCGGAGAAAGATATTTGTTATATCTTAAATAATAATAACAATAGCAACGATAATGATACTACTACTACAAATACTACTACTTCTTCTACTTCTACTACTACTACTACTACTATTACTACTACTATTGCTGCTGCTGCTCTAAAATAGTAATGCTTGATGATAAACAACAACAACAATAATAATAATAATAATAATAATAATAGTAATAATAACTAGAGGCCCAAATGGTGCAGAAATCGCTTACCTGGATTAGGCTGATCATGATAGGTTACATTGTGCCATGGTGGCCATCTTGGCTATCAGATCTGATTGCCTTTAGCAAGTCAGAATCAAATGTTGTTTGAAGAGTTTCAAGATTGCCGCCATGGCCGCCATCTTGGATATTGGAATTGAACGAGCTTAGCCAATTCTGAATCTCCATAACACCCCAATGCTTCCAATCAAGTTTAAGCTGAAGATTTCAAGATGTCTGCCCTGGCAGCCATCTTGGATATCTGAACGAAACGATTTTAGCAATTCTGAATCTCCAAGTCCTCTTGATGCATCCCATCAAGTTTTTGATCAATCCGACTTAAGGTTCCAGAGGAGATGTTCTTTGAACAATTTCAAGGCAGCGACCATCTTGGACAGGAACGGAACGATTTTAACAATTCTAAATCTCCATGTGGCCCCAATGCCGCCAACCAAATTTGGGCTAAATCTGACAGGGTTCGGGAGCAGATGTGGTTTGAAGAGTTTCAAGATGGCCGCCACGGCAGCCATCCTGGATATCAGAACGGAATGATTTTAGCAATTCTGAATCTCTATGTTCATCCGATGCCTCCCATCAGGTTTCGGCTCAATCCAACTTATGGTTTAGGAGGAGATGTTGTTTGAAGAATTTTAAGATGGCCGCCGTGGGGCCGTCTTGAATATTGGAACAGAACGATTTTAGCAATTCTGAATCTCTGTGTCGCTTCGACGCCTCCCATCAAGTTTCGACTCAATCTGACTTACGGTTTAGAAGGAGATGTCCTTTGAAGAATTTCAAGATGGCCGCCTTGAATATCGGAACAGAGCAATTTTAGCAAATCTGAATCTCTATGTCGCTCCGATACCTCCCATCAAGTTTCAGCTCAATCCACCATGCGGTTTAGGAGGAGATGTCGTTTGAAGAATTTCAAGATGGCCTGGATATCGGAAAGGAATGATTTTAGCAATTCTGAATCTCTATGTCCCTCCGATGCCTCCCATTAGGTTTCGGCTCAATCCATCTTACGGTTTGGAAGATGTCCTTTGAAGAATTTCAAGATGGCGGCCATCATGGATATCGGAACACAACGATTTTAGCAATTCTGAATTTCTATGTCGCTCCAATGCCCCCCATTAAGTTTCAGCTCAATCCGACATAGTTTGGGGTAGATGTCGTTTGATGAAGTTCAAGATGGCCGTCATGGCACCATCTTGGATATCGGAACGGAACGAATTTAGCAATTCTGAATATCTATGTCCCTCCGATGCGTCCCAATGAGATTTGGCTCAGTCCGACTTACGGTTTGCGAGGAGATATCGTTTGAAGGACTTCAAGATGGCTGCCGTGGCGGCCATATTGGATATCGGAACGGAATGATTTTAGCAATTCTGAATCTACATGTAGTCACTATGCCTTCCACCAACTTCAGCTCAATCCGACTTACGATTCTGGAGGAGATGTAGAAAATGTGAAGAGGTAACGACGGACGGACGATGGACAACAGGCCACGGCATAAGCTGACCTGGAGCAAACAAAACTCCAGGGTGAGCTACTACTAATACTACTACTACTACTACTACTACTACTACTACTAATAATTAAACAAACTAATATGTCATAAAACTAAAATATAACAGACCAAAAATGATTAGATAAGAATGGGTGGTGAATGGATTTTATATATCGGAATGTTTTAGTTGTAGCGTAAATTTTATTGATTTGTTAAGAAAAAAAATCTCGACTACTCCCAATACATTTTAACCTTTGCCACACCGTGGACTAATTTAGCAGACGACAAACTGAACATATATTTTCTTATTTTTTCCCAGAAAATAGGTTTTGACATTTCATATAAAATGTCTCCAGGAGGCAATTTGTATGCAGGAAATTGTCTCAAATTTGCATAAAAATGCAAAAGCCAGTTTTCTGGGAAAAATAAGAAAAAATATTTCAAGATGTCGTCTGCTGAAATTTTTACCCAGCATACTAAGCGTTCAGGTATGGGCGTCTTTCAGTACTAAACTGCCTTTATTCATTAATCTTAACCACTCTCTGTGCTATTTCAGGAGATCACAAATTGGTGATATTTTACTTATTTTTTCCCAGAAAACAGGATCTGACAATTCATGCAAATTGTGTCCTTTGGGCACAATTTGCACGAAATGTCAAATCCCATTTTTCTGGGAAAAAAAAAGAAAAATATTCAACGATGTCGTCTGCTGAAAATTTTACCCAGAGTGCTAAGCATTAATCTGAACCAACACAGTCAAATACAAATCGTCAGGTCATCTTTGCCACCCCGGCAGCGGGCACATGACGTAAATATAACGTCGCCTCAACGTCGATGCAACGTCATGACGTTGCATCGACGTTGAGGCGACGTTGTATTTACGTCATCTGCCTGCCGGGCACGTTATCTTTATACGCCGACATATACAATATATACATAAATTCAAAAGATTCTTTGTTAGAATAGTTATCGCGATATATGTCGCTTCAAGCAAAATGGGGGATTACTGCGTTATGCAAACAGGTGAAGCACTGATGTGCCTGCGCATGCGCAGATGCGTGGATATAGTCAGGTCGGGACCGTCGCGCCTTGAATTCCTCGGGCGACCGTGAAAGCTCAGACTAAACAGTGAGGAAGAGCAGCCTGATCAAGATCTTTAATATTCGCATGTGCTTCTAGGACACCTTTTGTGTGGTGGGGTAATTAGGCATGCGATGTGTGATGAAAGAGAACGACCCGTATAGCCAGGCTGATCAAGACAACCAAATTCCAGGTTACAAAATCAATGGATGCTGTAGTATTAATCAATGGATAGTGAAGATCCTCTTTAGACCATGGATTTGCAGACTGACCTGGGTTTTAACTATTGGCATAGGCAAAAGGGGCTTTTTCTTATGTCGCTCAGCAATTATATTTTAGGGCAGTATTAGCAGGCGGTCGTCCCATGCTATTTGGCGCATGAGATTGTTTAGACCTTTAACGCTTAGCATGCTGGGTAAATTTTCAACAGGCACAATATTAATATATGGTTTTTTTTTTTTTTTTCAGAAAAATAGTGTTTGAAATTTCATGCAAATTGTCTTGGAGACAATTTGCATGAAATGTCAAAACCTGTTTTCTGGGGGAAAAATGTAAGAAAACTACCATCAATTCGTCGTCTGCTGAATTTGCCAAGAGAGTGGCAAAGTTTAAGGTACTGAGTGATCAACAAATATTTCTTTACATCTCGTACCGCGCACTTCACAACGACAAACAAACAATTCAACCACGCCAGGAAAAAAGGGGATTTAACACATATGAGCGAGTGTGGGACAATTACCCACCTTGACAATTACCCACCGGACAATTACCCACCTGGACATTTACCCACCCGAACATAATTTTGATAAACCTGTCTTTAAATGTTTAATAAGTGATCTGTAAATTTTCTTATAATATTTTTCATTCATTCATTCCTGTTTTATTGATAAAATGATTTTGTATCTGTTCGAGAGTTTTAGCTGAAAATGACTGCGTATCAGACATGTACGGATGAAATAAAAGATTGTTTTTTTTTTTTGTTTTGTTTTTTTCCAACAATCATTTTGCAGTTTTTAAGTAAGTTTCTTTGGTAATGTTTTTCATAAATCATAAATGACTTTGTATCAAAGATGAAAGACGTTTATATCTATTATGTGATGAGCTGAACACAGTTAACCTGACTCAATAGCTTATTGTTTCTTAAACAATTATTTCAACTATTGCAGGGAGAGTACGAGGAGAGCTTGAAGCGTAAGCAGAGACAGAATGAATATTTATCGCATCAAATGAAGGATATCCAAACTTTAACCGAGGATGCCCGCGTGATAGACCGGAAACTCAGAGCTCTTCGTAACATCATAGCGGTCAAATCTCACCCGGCCACGGTGAAGAAAATATTCTTCCAGGGGTACACCCCTGGCGAGAAGATTGATTTTAGAGGTACGATCCATGTGTTTTTACCGCATTTACCATTAACTCTTAAAGTGCTAATCTCAGTTGCAGCAGACGACAGATTGTCGTTTTTTTGTATTTTTGCAGAGTTAATAAGGCTTAACATTTCATGTTATTCACCTGCCTATTCACGTGAAATGCCAAGTCTTATTTTCTCTGAAACAGAATAATAATAAAAGAATGTCGTCTGCCGCTAATATTCGGGCAAACAATTGTCAAGAATTGAGCAAGTCCATCTTACTACCAGTTGCCGTGTCTAAAACTGCCATTTTGAATCGAGAAATAATATCTTATTTTAATATCATAAACAAATAAGTAGGAGTAACAATGGATAAATGTTTACAGACACTATGTACGACGAAGCAGTTGTCTACACATATTAACCTATGAATGCCCAGCGTTGTTACATTTCATAGTGTCCTTTCAGCTTAAACTCCTTTTTACCACCAATCAGAAGCCTAGTTTTCATTTCAAACTCATAAATGTAATTGTGTAAAATTTCTGTTCTGCAACCAGTATTAATTTTGTCACATCATTTAGATTACACAGAAAAAAAATAATCTGGCATAAGAATACAATGCAACCAAATGGAAATACGGTACAATTTTTTGTTAATGGCAACTAATGAGAGATAGCAGCAGTATTTCTATTATCCCCCTTCACAGGTAAAGTCCAAGGTAGATCAAATACTAACCAGGTCCTTCTAATTTGAATCCTCTGCTTTTATCGCAGGTCATCAGTGGAATTTAACAAATTCTTTATATTTCTTCATAACCACACGAAAGATTAATTAATATTATATATTTCATTGCAAAGAAAATGTTTCTTTTAAATATTTTGGAAGCTGCTTTGGCATATGACCTTATTAAAATTAGATTTATTAAGGAAAAGGAAGTGATACGTAATGGAAACACTAATGATAAAAGCAGAGGAATCCATTTAATTGGATCTGGTTATTTACAGAAAGTAATCAAGGGAGTTAACTGACTGCTTTCTCCTATTAATTGAATAAGTTGGATTAGCTGTAAGTCTGTAGTCATTAAACAACGTAATTTTGCACTCCCTTCGGTCGCTTAAATTATAGAGTTTAATTTCTCTAGAAAAACTATAACTAATACTTACAATCGTCAGTTCTGTTGACACGGTGGAAGAGTCTACGGAATGCATGTACCATAGCTATCCCAAATATTCGGACATCCTAACGCCCGCGCTACCTAAAACTGAACATGTCCATTTGCCATATGATGTATCTGAAAAGCGCTGGCTGAATGACAAGGATTGGAGACATTTAACCCATTAATGACTGAATAAACTCTCCCACACTATATATTGGAAGAGTCCATTTTCGATTTTAAGTATGTTAGACTATATGATATAGATATTCCTAAAAAAATGGTTGAACTATTTTCAAACAGTGGAGACCCTGATCAGACGCCGCGTTCTGCGGCGTCTGACCTGGGTCTGCACTGCTTGCCAGTTATCCGTTTAGGGTCTCCAGTCTTCAGTCTGTTAACTTTTTCACTACCACAGGCGATAATAATAGGTTTTTGAAAACAGCATAGATCCAGATGAGACGGCTCATTGAGCCGTCTTATCTGATCTACGCTGTTTGACATTCAGTCTATCAACTTTACATATAAACGTCTTTCCAAGCGATAGCTTGTTAAAATAAAAAAACAGACGACAAATGTCGTCTGAAATTTGGCACCGAAAGAGTTAATCAAACTGCGAAGTTCGTAGTCAGATTCAACACCCTTAGATCAGGCATTTCTGTCCGAATATTTTAGGGTCTATGAGGTAATAAAAAGCTTCTTTATATTTAAACCATAAAGCGCCATTCAGAATTGTAGCAGACGATATTTTAAACATTTTGCTAAAATTTTGCAGAAAAAGGCTTGACATTGCAAGTGAATCTTCTGCTAGGTGACGCTTCACATGCAATGCCAAGCCTTATTTTGCATGGAAATAAGATAGAATGTCATCTGCATTACTTTAAGGATTAGGATAGTATCATTATTATGTAACACTGAAAACCTTCATTTCTCAGCAAAGTATTGAAAAGCTTTTCATATATGTCTTTATACTTCGGTTTTTATAGAGTGACTTTTCTCTTACCTTTTTGCATTTCGTAACTTCAAACAAGATTTTCAGCTTTTGTTTTGCCTAGATAACACTGTAGTATAAAGAATCGTATAAAATGTTAGATAAGTTTCACATGCCTAATGTATTTCAACTCTTGTCAACAGGTGCTAAGACTCCAGAACCGGAAGATCCACCAGGTACATGTATATGGTTGCACGAGTAGCACCTGGTCTATTTATAGTAACACTTTTAGCACCAACCTTTACCCCAGCACATTTCTGTAGATAACCGACTCAACAATTATCAAAAATCTTTAAACTTGTGTAGCTATTAGCTGAAAACTTTACCATTCTCTTCATATCATATTTAGGGATCATCCAAACTGTCATAGTTCAGCTATTCACATATTCATTTCGGGTTAGTTTTCTTCACGCTTCAGTCAGAGTGGCGGCACACGTGACTTATGAAATCAGCCTACTTAGTTTGCGGTAGCGGCCATTTTGAATTTTCATCCGTTCTCCGTCTGTTTACAAGCTAAGCAAGATTTGTTTTGTGCATGGACTATACTTGCAATTAAAGCACTTCAACACAATCACTGATCTGACTATATCTTCAGCAAATGATCCAGTAACTTCCCAGCAGACACATGACGTCTATACAACTTCGCCTCAACGTCGATGCAACGTCATGACGTTGCATCGACGTTAAGACGACGTTGTATAAACGTCATGTGCCCGTTGGGTTGTGTCGAGGTATAAGTGATAAATAAAAAAAAGTGCTGGATTGCAAGTTAAATATATCTAAACTATATATTATATTCATTAGATCTTACAGTATTTGCATGCTTTTGAAATAAACATTTTACTAAGAAAGAGAGAGATTTCATGATGGCCGCGTCCTCGCTCGTAATGAAGATGCTGTCACAAGTCACGTGTTCCCCGTCACTGTTTGATATATCTGCTGCACTTCTTTCTGTAGTACGAAAGATCTATAACCATGTCACTTTTCATATTTCAGAGCAAATATTTTATATTTCACTCCCACACTTCATTCTTTACACTCCCAATTTCATAATTAACTTTTACCCCTCTATGGGCAAATTCAGCAGACGACAAATTGAAGTTATCCCACCTCCCCTCCCCCACCCCCCCCCCCGCACAAGAAAACAACTGATATTTCATGCAAATTGTCGCCTAGACAATTTGCATTGAATAACAAAGTCTGTTTTCTGCTGGGATAAATAAGAAAAAATATTTCAAAATGTCATCTGCTGAAATTATTACCCAGTATGCTAAGCGTTAAAAAAAGTAACCTATAAAGTTCACTTTTCAAACTTAGCATTTCTTATTTCGTATTTCACACCTTTGAAATATAAAGACTGTTGCTTTTTAGCTCACCTGAGCCGAAAGCTCTTAAATGAGCTTATAGTATAGGAAGGCATCGGTCGTCCGTCCTCAGTCCGTCAATATTTTCATGACATCTCCTCTGAAGCCATGAAGCCGATCCTTACCGTATTTCACATATAGCATCCATAGGCGGGGGCAACAAATAATTTTTTTTCAATCCGTTAAGAACTCTGGTTGCTATGGCAACTTACAAGTGTCATTGACTTATAATGGGAAAAGTTGAAATTGTCGTTTATTGTCGTCTCACTGCAGATAATGTGACAAAAGTTTTACAGAAATATTTCTTGAATTGTCCTCTACATTACATATGAATTTTGTCCAAATCGCAGAATTTGATTAGTTGCTTTGGCAACCGAAACGTTAAATTTGCGAAAAAAATATTAAAAAATGTTTGCCTCAGAAGCTGTAAGGGGGATGAAGCTGAAACTTTCAGGAAATATTCATGACATTAGACTCTACAAAAAATGATTTTATTAGTTTTGTCGCTATGGCACTAAAAGTTTCCATAGGCTTACAATGGGAAAAGTGAAAGTATGTATTTTTGTCCATCTCATTGGAGATATTTTGACAAAAGTTTTACAGAATGTTCCTTGACTAGTTCCCTATGTTACATATGAATTTTTGTCCAAATTGCTGATTTTGATTGGTTGCCGTGGTAAGCAAAACATACAATTTACAAAAAAAATAGTCAAATTTCTTCTCATCAGAAGCCATAAGGGGGATGAAGCTGAAACTTTTAAATGTTTATAACATTAACTTCTACAAAACATGTTTTTTGTTGCCATTAGTCACCAGTGAGCTATCAGATTTCATTCTGAGTGTTTATGGAAGAAAAGTGTCTACGTCTAGATCACTTGTTCAGAGATTTAAAACATTATGTATATCTCTATCCCCTATCATACATAGTTACCCCTACCGCTAAAACGAGACCACAAAAATTGCACCTGGGACATGATCGATTTCATCGCATATCTTGAAACAGTAAAATCCACATAATTCCACTACCAGAGGCCATAATCAGTTTCTGTGCTTTTTTTGGTAAGGTTGTACGTCCCCGTCAAGACATTTTAGAGCAAAAATCAACTGTTACAGCACAGAATAGATGTCCAAAGATCAGAAGAGACAAACGTTGCTGCAAGGCTTCAATACTCGCAACTGGACAGAGGCTGTCTTTTATAATAATAGTTCTGCAAACATTAGCCCTCAGCTATCAGAGCCGATCGATATATTCAGAGCCGCCCTACACCATCGGAGCCATTGTTTATTTGCACTCCTCCCCCCCCCCCCATTTCCATTAGTTTGTTGTCAATTTTTATTTTTCGGTAAGTGAGACAGGTCAAACAATCATTTCACACACAAAAAATGCCAAACAGTCCAGGCGTATATGCATTTTATGAAAAAAATAACCGGGAATAGCGTCGCTGAACCTTCGATGATCAGTTTATTCAGCATCGATCAGCCCACGCCACAAGTAATTCAGGCGATATCGTATACATTTACAAACTATCTATTAGGTGAGAAAACTGTTTAAAGACTTGAGAGCAGCATGTAATCCTCCTTTTGGAGAAAAAACTACCCCACAAAAACAGATTCTTTCGACGAGTGACTGACCAACCTCTTTTGTTTACTGTTTTCAGCCGTTATATTCAGAGCCGCGCGTGCTCCGGAAGGCGCACACAACATTTGCTTATCAGAGCCACTGGCTGCGATTATGAAGTTTCCTACCCTTGTTACGGATCTCCCTTTTTGTGAGGGAGACACCTTGATTGCCGAGGATACGAACCTACTACCACTAAAACCCACCGGGCTACTTCTAGTTTAAAATGTAAAGCCATTGAAATATGGAGTGTGAAATGTGATGTGTGAAATGTAAAGTGTGAAGAAATGAAATGTGAAATATAATGTGAAATGTAATGTATGAAATGTGAAGACGAAAATGTGAAGTGTGAAATATGATGTTCCTACCGAACTTTTATATTAGGCTTTATGAAGGTGACGATCTAAACCTAACATTAAGAGGTTCATGTCAGATGTTATGTCTTTCCTCGAGTTCAAATAATAGTTTCCTTTAGCTCTGGCTGCCAGTGTCTGTAATTGTCACTTTTTTCTGTGATGTTTTACAGACTGAGTTAGGGAGCCTCTAGGCGAGCCGAACAATCATTTTGTAATTTGTATAACATTTGAATCTATGTTGAAGATCTGGTGCCAGAAAAATCAAATTAGTCCATTAAAGGCTGAATAAACTCTCCCACACTATATATATAGGAAGAGTCCATTTTCAATTTTAGGTACATCAGGTTATATCATAAAGGTATTCCTACAGAAAAATGGTTGAATAATTTGCAAACAGTGGAGACCCTGATCAGACGCCGCGTCTACGGCGTCTGATCTGGATCTGCACTGTTTGCCAGTTACCCATTTAGGGGTCTCCAATCTTCAATGGGTTAAACCCCTGGGTTAAACCCCTCGGTAGTATCTACTACTGTCCGTTCTAAGGCGGTGGTGTTTTGGTACTCGTCTCTTTTTTTTTGTGTGGCAATGTGGCTGATTGCTGCGGGATCTTAATTCATGTTTTGTCCGATTGGTTATCTTATTGTCGTGCATAGGGGATCATATCTACGTTGTGATCACCTTGTTTGAGAAGAGAGAGCTGGTTGCCTTGCTTTTCTTTGCTTTTACGGCTTGTGTATTGTCTGTATTGTTTGCTTTTCCTCTTGGAACCATTGATAGACAACGTTCTGTGATAGGACCCCAGTAAGCATTCTTTATAAATCTACAGTGGGCCGTTATCGGCCCGTCAGGGTAGCTGACGGGCCGATAACGGCCCGCTGTAGAGTTATAAAGAATGCTAGCTGGGACAGTCGAATCTGAATAACTCGTACATCGATGGCTCGTTTACCATGTCTACTTCGAACTCGTTTTTGTGTCCCTACGAAATTCTGCCGGTAGCTCAAGAAAACAAATATGAAAGGAAATTTTCTTATTTTATAATGAAATTGTATGTTGTGTACACTCAACATGCTATTATTGTCTTGACAATTAAAAAAATCCCTTAATTATCGCCATTTGCTTCCTGACCTGGCCTCATGATTTTAATCCTCATCGGCTCGAACTACTCATGTCTCGAACAAATTTCCATGGTCCCAATGATGTTCGAGCCATTGAGGTTCGACTGCATAGAATATGTTCAGAAATAACCTCTATTATTTCTTGTCTTCAATCAGAATTTAAAGCCCCTTCCAGGAAAGATAACTCTGCCACTTGAAGGTTACAAGCATTAAACCCATTAAAGAAGAAATAAACTCTCCCACATTATATATTGGAAGTTTCCATTTTAGATTTGGGTGTGCCAGACTTAATACTGTTGATATTCCTAAAGAAAAATGGTTGAACTATTTGCAAACAGTGGAGACCCTGATCAGACGCCGCAGAACGCGGCGTCTGATCTGGGTCTGCAATATTTGCCAGTTACCCCTGTAGGGGTATCCAGTCTTCAATGGGTTAAGGCACCTGTTTTCTTCAACCAAAACGTATTGTATCTTTAATTGAGAAATAAAAAAAAAAATTTATCTGGATACCCTCGTATCTAAAGATATTTAACCTCTTTATACCGAGTTGACTCTCCCACCTCAAGTTTTCGGAGGGGTCCATTTCCACTAGGAGGGGTATCTGGGTAGTGTTTATTATTACCATGTTTTATTATAGTTCCTGTACTTAAAGGCTCCATTTTCCTCAAAAATAGACATTTTTAATCCAAGAAAGGTTTAATAAATTGATATATAGTATAAATACAATTCTAAAATGTGGCATCTGACAGTCTGTAAAATTTCAGTTAGTGTCTTGTGTTTGAACTGGATCAAAACTGAAATGATTTTATCGTATCTCTGAATTAATTTTAGCAACATTAATTCAGAGGTACGATAAAAAATCATTTCATTTAAAGAACGAGAGACTAACTGAAATTTTACAGGCTGTCAGGTGCCACATTTTATGATCGTAGTCAGGTGCCACATTTTATGATCGTCTTAATACCATATATCAATTTATCAAACCTTTCTTGGATAATAAAATGTCTATTTTTGAGGAATATAAAGCCTTTAACACAAACCGTTCTGCGACGTCTGATCGGGGTGTACACGGTTTGTCAATATCCTATCTGTGGGGCGCTAGGCTAATGGGTTAAACCACGGATTTTTCTATGTAACACGAAGACAATGAGAAAGATTCGTCATTATACGCATTAAGGCAGATTTAAGTAGATCAGAGGTTTGATGCAAATAATAAACGTATCTAATGGAGTTCAAGGTTCGGCTTAAGTAACTTTCCACTTAGCACTTATACTCAAATCTTTAATTTAACCTTTACCACTCTACAGGCAAGTTCAGCAGACGACAAGCTGTTTATATTTTCTCATTTTCCCCTTAAAACAGGATTCGAATTTTCCTGCAAGTTGTCTGCTAGTATTTTTCTTATTTATCACAGAAAATAGGCTTTGTCATTTCATGCATGCAAAAAGTCTCAGGAAACAATTAGCATGAAACGTCAAAGTCTATTTTCAAGGAAAAATGTCTGCTGAAAAGTTTACACAGCATGTAGAGCGTTAAATCTTTGTTATATCTTTGTGAAGCAAGGATGCAATGTAGTCAGTGCTTTCTGGTCTGTTATGTTTCAGTTATTGTGGACAACTCTCTTTACAATCAAGAGTGATGCATGGAAAAAAAAACAAACAAAACAAAACAAAAAACAACAACAAAAAAAAAAAAAAAAACAAAAAAAAAAAAACAAGAAAAAAACAAAAACAAAACAAAACAAAACAAAACAAAACAAAACAAAACAAAACAAAACAAAAACAAACAAACAAACAAACAAAAAAGATTATAAATAAAAATAAAATAAAATAGAAAAAAAAGTGGGCAATGGGCGTAGACACCTATTGGAATCGTACTATTTTACAATATCATTGACTTCAGACGCGGAATTCGAAAATGCAATAAGACGCCTATACAGGCTGAAGACTTTGTTCACATCTTGCAATGGGCAATTCATAGATCATCACGTGCAAATATAATTATATGTGTTTTATGAATTCGAACAGAGCTGACTTACCGAATACGTTGCTCCCCGTGATTAGTATGCAATTTGTGGACCTGATACCGTCATTTCTTTTTGTTTGTGCCGGCACAAAACAAAACCTACAATAAGACTTGTGCGATAAGCGAAGACTCAGATCAGTGTGTAGATCCGCGCAGTCTGATCATAGTCTATGCTGATCGCAAGTGCCTTTTACAGACTCCAGGCTATCCAAAGAGGGATAAACGAGAATCCTTGCTATACTGGGTGGATCTACAGGCTGGTCTGAGTCTTTGCTTGTTACACAGGTCTTATTGTAGGTTTTGTCATGCGCTGGCTCATCTTATGTTGAAAGCTAGTTTGTCTCCTCTGCTTGAAATCTGCTCCACTTCCAGCGTGGCCTTAAGACATCAAAACTTACAAATTTCAGTTTTTGTTATACAGGGTCCAGTTGTTCAAAACTAACGATGTCGTTAGTTAACATATCGTTAAAACTTTGATCATCAAATACGACTTATATGTTAATATTTTTGCTGAAAAAATGTGAGTAGCTTTTGCATTTGCAAAAGCTACTCACATTTTTTCAGCAAAAATACGTGTGACTAAGATATTGTACTTACTAGAATAGTTAACATTTTGACCACTAACGAACTCGTTAAGTTAACGACGCTTTGAACAACTGGGCCCTGATGTTCGTCTTTTATGGTTCCCTTGGAATTTCGCCATTGACTGTCCGCTACTGCTTGTTTTTTTTTTTTTTTTTTTTTTTTTTTTTTTTTTTTTTTCTGCGTTGCTTTGTGGTTCCCAGCCTACACACAACATCGAAAACAAAGTTGTTTACGAAGCATCCGCGTGAGTGATTAGCGCCCCCGAACGATCATCATGTCCCGGGTTTGGAGGCCAAATTCAACTTACGACTGTAAGGTGTTTTATTGCACAGTTCCGCTGGTTTGATTTGTGGGGTTTGTTTTGTTCACGAAAACATGCCTATATAATTTTTACCCCCTTAAGTCCCACTTTTATATTGTAAAACTGGGATTTACAGGGGTATACATTATTTTTCTTATTTCTGCTCAAAAACATAGATTGTGTGTACTCGTTAGAACCGCCTCGCCGAGGGTTTACAGGGGTATACATTACTTTTCTTATTTCTGCTCAAAAACATAGATTGTGGTACTCGTTAGAACCGCCTCGCTGAGGCGGTTCTAACGGGTACCCCGAATCTATGTTTTGAGTAGAAATATGAAAAATATCAGAGTTTTTTATTTGATTTTTTTAGTGTTAGCAGGTGAAATTTTCCATATATTTGTGCATGTTTTCGTAATGTTTGTTTGTTCCTCGTCTTTTCTGTTCTGGTAGCTCGGGAAGATTGTGCTTCGTGATTGTAGCATTTTCTGGTTATCTTCACTTTTCATATTTTGATTTTTAATTGTCCATGTTTTATTGCAAATAACATCACAAAAAATAGTTTATCGACTTCTGTGATCTAACGTAAGACCACTGCTATAATTCTTACATTCCTTAAAATAACAACAAAACAGAGACACTTTAATGGTAACTGGCACTTTCTGTTACTGTTTTTTTTAGTCATTTACACCGTTCATACTTATTTAGTCTTTTCATTTGCTACTATCATCGTGACTTCTTTATATATATATATATATATTTTTTTTTTTTTTTTTTTTTTTTTTTGCGAAAAGTTTACTTGATCTAGGCCCCGGGATTTCAATTTTTTTTCATGCACAACAGCTGAGCATGAAATTTGTCCTGCTAATAAATCTCAAATAACTAAAAATTACAAAGTCTTACTTGCAAAGCATAGCCGAGCATGAAAAATTCTCTGCTAATAAATATAAAAATCCAACTATTTTGCCATTTTCATATTTATAAGCAGAGAAAGTTTCATGCTCAGCTGAGTTGATCATGAAAAACTTTTTATAACCTCAGGACCAGTTGTTGTGCAGAGTTGGTATATTTGACAGAGTTTCCACCGTTCTATACATGGAATGCAACTTTGTGACTTCCTGTTTGCTTTACTGCGCAAAAAGCCCATTCTGAAAAGGGGTCTACTTGCAATGAAAAAAAAATGCTCCAGGTGAGCAACTCTTCCCTTTATAGCTGACGCCTTTTCAGAGAGAAGGCGAAACAATGTCCAAAGATACCAAATAAGGAGCTGTGTCATGGGAGAGGGACAGTTATAGCATATGCGAACTCAAAGGTTCAGGCGAGCCTGTGCATCCGCGCAGTCTCGCCAGAACCTATGCTGTTCGCTCAGGTATCTGGTAGAAGATCTTGTCATATGGCCTCCATCTGGGGCCGGGAAAGTGCACTGAAAGATTGCTACGACGAAATGTTCGAAGAGTCTTTGTCTCGAGACGTGGCTCGAAAATTTATGGTAAAAATGACATTCTCCCCAGCAACGTTACACAGATAGGAACTACATAGTTGGAGAAATCGGCTCTATAAGAAAATAGTCCCCACCGCGGAGGCTTACAAAAATAAAATTATAGCAATGCCCTTCGTTACCACTATCCTGGTAAGAAAACATTATACCATAGACACATAAAAAAAAACAAAAAAAAAACAACAAAAAAACATTATACCATAGCCACATCAACAAGTAGTTAAATGGAATTCTTTAAATTTTACGACAAATATGGTAATCATATGCGCATCAGATGGGGCTCGTCAAGTGAAAAAGTGCCTTCGAGCATGCGTAAAATGCACAGATTCAAATCATCCTGCGCATGCGCAAAGTATCATACGAGTCTTTGCTCTCGATGCATACATTCTGTATTATTCTAGATTCTGTTAGCGGACAGTGAAGGTCCTGATCAGACTGCGCGGATGCACAGGCTGATCTGGGCCCTCGTTGTCCGCATATATTCGCTTGGCGCTGCCCATACCGTTCTTTGCGTAACGCAACTCCTGAAGAAAGGCAATTAACGGGTGTAACCTCAATAGTCGGGCACCTGAAGTCCATACTGGCCCGAGAATTTGAACAAGTCCATGTAACAACTTGTTGATTGGACAGCGAGTGACAAGAAAGTTTAGATACTAATCTAGGTCTATACTATTTTGTCATGCCTGTCAGTCCTTATATTTAGTGTATATACTAAAACACACTACAAAGAAACAGTAAGAAATCTAGAGATTCATATGGGGCCAATGTTAGATGATTAGCCGTCTTGTCTGTTAAAACATCTTAACGCTTAGCACTCTGGATAAAATTTTCAGCAAACGAAATATTGAAATATTCTTCGTAATTTCCCTAGAAAACAGGCTTTGGTGTTTCATGCAAATTGTCTCAAATGGAGACAATTTGCATGAAATGTCAAATCTTGTCTTCTCGGAAATAAGAAAAATATCATCAGTTTGTCGACTGCAAAATTAGTAGGTTTTAATAGTTCATGTGTTATGGAAATTTTGGCAAAGAAAACAAATTAGGCACATATTTTCTTTGTTAATCCTTAAAGCGCTAATCACAACGACATCAGACGATATATATATGTTTTTCATTCTTCGGAGAAAATCAGGGTGACATTTTTATGTGGATTGTCAGCCTAGCAAACGATTCACATGAAATACCAAGTCTTATTTTAAATAATAATAACAATAATAATAATAATGATAAATTAGAATGTCGCCGGCTGGAATTTTGTTCAGCGCTTTAAGGGTTAAACACATGGAAGAATACATAAGATAAGAGATTGAACAAAGTATTCAATCTTTCAAAGCTTCTTTGAAACAAAAATGTTAATGCTCAACATACTGGGATAAAAAAGTCAGCAGACGACATTTTGAAATACATTGTATCTTAGTTTTTTTTTCCAGAAAAGGCTTGATATTTTATGAGACAATATTAACTTATCGTCTGCTAACTTATCCAGAGTATGATATAGGTTAACCCGCCAATCACAACAATTGTCGTCTGCTTTGTCTTCTGCCGGTTACTTTAAAAGTCATTGTTGCAAACAATGTGGGCCCAGATCAGACTGCTCCTTTTGGGTCCACACTGTTTGCCTATATGCAAAATGTAAGTTTGAAAAGTTTGCAAGAATATGCAGCAGATGACATAAGCAGACGACATCTTCAGATGCGGATTTTCTTGGCGCTTTAAGGGTTAATATTTTGCTTTGTAATCATGAAAACATGCCTAAGATATAATTTTGACCCCCTTAAACCCCACTTTTATATAGTAAAACTGGGGTTTGCAGGGGTATACATTATTTTTCTTATTTTTGCTCGAAAACATAGATTGTGGGTACTAGCTAGAACCGCCTCGCCGAGGCGGTTCTTACGAGTACCCACAATCTATGTTTTGAGCAGAAATGTGAAAAATATCAGAGTTTTTTTTTTTTTTTTTTTTTTTTTATCTGAAATTATTCAGTTTTTGGTGTTGAAATTTTCCATATATTTGAATAGGAGTGTTTTTGTAATGTAATAAACTCCTTTGTACTACCGTCCCTGTCTAAATGCATGCGAACAACGACCACCAGAACAGCTTGTAATCTGTGCAGTCTGTTCAATATTTCGTGATCAAATAACAAAATAATAGAAACTAACACTGTGCATTGGGCTCAGCAAATTCACAGGCTGGTCTGGGGTAAAGTTAATTACAGATGCCACGGTTTCGATGAGGGGAACAGGCGCCCTAGTTACCGGTCCTAAATACATTTCTTTTACGCTTAACATGCTGTTTAAAATCAGCAGGCGTTTCTTTTTTTCTTTTTTAAATAAAATACCAAAGTGTATTTTCAACAATAACAGCAACAGCAACAGCACAACAACAAACGAAAGAATACGCTAAATGCGATTGTTTATAAGAAAAAAGCTAGCGTTAGTTGTTACAAGAAATCAAAAGGAGAAAAAGGAAAACAGAAGTATGCAGACTATGTACGGATCTCGTGAATAGTTTTCTGGAATGTTTTATACACTCTAAATTCATTTCAGGCAGCAATAATCAAATCAGAAACGATTAATAGATTCCAGTTCTTAGCTACGTCAAGCCCTGTGTCCAAGTGGGCCCTACTTTTCCTACTATTCCCTACTTTTTTTGTGCTCCTACTTTTCTCTACTATTTTCTGAAAATGCCCTACTATCCTAACTATTTTATCCAAAAATGTTAGAAGCGACCAAAAATTGTATTTTTTTCCTCGCTCGCTTCCCTCGTTTGGAGTTGAAAAATCAGATCATTGTAAGTAGCCATAATGCAAAAGTTTATATTTTTTTTTACTTTTTACTTCAGTTGTATCACCTTTATACGAACATTTATTTTAGTGTTTTCTTTCCATGGTAATGTAGTGTTATTGTTCAGAGAAAACTTTGTTTGCTTATTATACCTTTTTCTAAGTCTGAAAACACTCAGAGCATCCCTACTATCCCTACTTTTCATGTTTGAAATTCCTACTTTTGCCCTACTTTTTCAAAATTTTGAGCCCTACTTTATCCCTACTTTTTTGACGGAGGGCACTTGAAAGCATGCGCCATCCACCCCACCTCACTCCCAACAGAAGGGTAAGAAAAATTGAGATTCAAAGCCTCATCAGGTGCAAAGACTGATCAGACGACTAGGATGCGAGGGCTGATCTAAATCTCCATGGGGTATAAAAAGGGGCATTAAGGGAACTTAATACATCTGGTAGACTTTCCACCATTTTTGACAAGGGAGACAACTTTTGTGACTTCCTGTTTACTTTCCTACACACAAAGCCCCTTCTGAAAAGAAATCTAGTCTAAAAAGCGAAACATGCAATGTGATCCAAGTCTTTACTTTTTGTCTGAAGATTCTATAATACAGTAGACTCTCGCTATCTCGAACTCGCTTATCTCGAGTAACCGCTTATCTCGAAGTGAAACTCTGGTCCCTGCCTAAATATGGAAATCTAACAACATGTAAAAATATTGTGGAGAAGAGGAGAAATTGCTCCTGAGGAGCAATTTCTCCTCTTTTCCACAATATTTTCAATATATCTCTTGTAACTTCAAAAGTCCAATTACACATATATTTGTTAAATGTAGTTAATGGAATTAGTTTTTCCTTAATTCTGCAAATCTGATATGTTGAAGTACGGCTATCTCGAAGTATTTCAGAGAGTCCCTTGGAATTCGAGATAACGAGAGTCGACTGTATATAAGCGTCTGCCAAATGCAATAAAAGTCTTTGCCGCATTGCGCATATGCTTAGGCAGGGTTCTTTGGCTCGGTCTTTAAAACAAGTTTATCATTTTCAGATACTCTACGCGAGGCTATTGATGTCGCAGCTACCGGCGTGGGTAAAGACTGGGACAAGATGTACCTAACCTTGCCCTTTAACCCTCCCAGAACCCCCATGACTCGATCACATGACTTAGAAGGTAAGTGTCTGGAACGTTGTCGACTTACAATGGCCGGTGGAACTATGCATGTTCTCATTTCAGAAGAAAGACAGACGATTGTCGAAGCGTTTGTTTTCATCTTCTGAAATCGGCAACTCTCATTCGGAAGCTTAGGGGCTTGTTCGGTATTTTCTTCCTGCCCACCGGGAGGCCTTCTAAGCTTTCCAAATATCAAGTGGAAGGCTTAGAGGAGAAAATGATCACGTGATTCGCCAGAACGATAAACATTCCAAATTAACCTTTACCACTCTCTGGGCATTTTCAACAGACAACAAATTGATGATATTTTTCTTATTTTTCCCAGAAAACAGGATATGACTTTTCATGCAAATTGTCTCCTTAGGAGACAATTTGCATGAAATGTCATATCCTGTTTTGACTTTTCATGCAAATTGTCTCCTTAGGAGACAATTTGCATGAAATGTCATATCCTGTTTTCTGGGAAAAATAAGAAAAATATTTCAAAATATCGTCTGCTGAAAATTTTACCCAGAGTGCTAAACGTTAAGGGACGGTTGAGAGGCAATTGAAGAATTGATAGTTTTATCGTGAACAGAATAGTCTAAAAATCAATGGCTACATTTGGTATTAAAATATAAATTGATTATTGCTGAAGTTTTATATTTTCTTTGTATTTTGATTTTCATGTTTTAGTTTTGGAGTCAATTTACAAACGATTTGTAACTTTTTATTTCTGTCGTCCAACACTTTACAGTCACGTGACTGAGACATTCTGACAGTAGGCCTTCCTCTCCTGGTGGGCATAAACCGCAGCGGCCACCGTGGGGGTCGGGACGGGGGTGTTGGGGGCGGGGGGGGGGGGGAGGGCATCTGTTTTATTCTTTTCTGAGTAAATGGATACATTTGAGCCGCAACGTAAGAAATCGTACCTTCGGACATGTGCGCCCAGTGAATATTCAGTCAACCTGCGCATCTACGCAGTCTGATCAAAATCTTCACTGGGCACATTTTGAATAGCGAAGGATGCAGTGTCTTCATGCGGACAACGAAGATTCTGATCAGACTGCGCGATTACGCAGGCTAATATGCGTCTTCGTTGGGCGCACATGTCAGAAGATACCTTTCTGACGTTGCGTCTCTATAGATTTCTTCATTTGACTGATCTATGGTCAAGATTTGGCATCATATACCTATGCTCCCTTGCGTACTAATAAATAAATAATTATATAAATAAATAAAACATGGTTGTGACTTCAACAACATCAAAGATGATGATTGATTTCATTAATTCATTGAATTGCTAAAACATCTACACTTCAATGTATGTTGCAATTCTGAACACGAGGAAGAAGATTTCTTTATTACCTCTTACCTGTCATAAGGCTGACATGCATGTTGATAAAACAACAGAACTTTTGAAGCTGGTGCATTTTTATTTAGTTTTATTTTTGTATCATGGGAAACTGTGCCTTATGCGGGAGGCGAAGGTCAAGATCAGCCGGCCAATCCGCCTAGGCCTTCACTGTCCTCTTGCTGAATCACTAGGTACCGCTGAATGTATCATACGAAACGTTGTGTTCAAGATATCTCAGAAAGTATTTTAGCTTGACGGACTAATTTGGGCTGAGGAGTAGATCACATATTTGTTTATATGCTCATTTTCAAGGTTTGGTATTTCCCGTACACTTGTGTAGGGGATGTAAACAGTTGATGGCAAAGTGTTTTACAAACACACATTTTTCTTTTCAGCGATAGATATGAACTTCCGCAGCGTACATCCACCTAATGAAGAAATGGCATTGAGGAGCCTGGACAAGTGGAAAAGCCTAAGCAAGGTCACTTCCGTTAACGCTCTAGTGCGCACGCTCAAAAGCATCAAAAAGCCGGAAGTAGCAAAGAAGATAGAAAAACAAGTATTGACTGTTGTAAATTAGAACAATTACACTGTCAGAGTTAACAAACATTCTCGGAAAATTTATTCAGTATTTGTTGCAGACATAAGCATTTTGTTTATTTTGGTGTCACCAGAAACACAAACTGACGTTGTTAGAATATTATATTACAAAGATGTTTCTTGAGGGCTCTTTTAACCCTCAAAGCGCCAAGAAGAAATTCTTATTTATTATTGTTATTATCATAACCATTTTTATTATTATTTAAAAAAAATAAGGCTTGATATTTCATGTGAATCTTCTGCTTCAGCAGAAGATTCAATGACATATCAAGCATTATTTTCTGTGAGACAATAAGGCTAGATATTCCATGTAAACCCTCTCCTTAGCAGGTGATTCCCATGAAATTTCAAGCCTTCTTTTACTTAAAAATAATTAAAGGAATCAAACTGTCACCTGATGTTGTTACGATTGGCGCTTTCAGTGTAAAATACGAATTTTAAAAATGGATGCACACCTCCAAGGGAGATCACCAATCAACCGAGCTCTCTCGTTGGAAACCACGATTTACGCATGGGCGCGAATACGTATATCAGAAGCGCAAATTTTATTTTACGATCGCGCGATTTTTTTAATATCAAATGCGCGAACGGTTTTTGTTACGAAAGCGTGAGTTTGCGTTACCTCTTCAGTTATACTCTTGCCATAAAGTGATAGCCCAGCTTTTTCCTATAACGGCTGGTAGGTTGATGTACCAGACCTTCGCATTTGTCATTCTTTGCAGCTTCTGTAGTACGTCTGTGAGCACAAAGATAGTTGGATGTGCACAGTAAAAATGCTTATTGAAATGAGCATAGAAAGATTAAGCAGAATTGTTTGTTCGCCGGAACCGTGATAGTATGTGAGCCACCGTGATAGTATGTGAGCCACCTTGATAGTATGTGAGCCCCTGTGATAGTATGTGAGCCAAGTATGTGAGCCACCGTGATAGTATGTGAGCCACCGTGATAGTATGTGAGCCACCGTGATAGTATGTGAGCCTCTGTGATAGTATGTGAGCTAAGTATGTGAGCCACCGTGATAGTATGTGAGCCACTGTGATAGTATGTGAGCCACCGTGATAGTATGTGAGCCACCGTAATAGTATGTGAGCCTCTGTTGTATAAGTCCATTAACCCTTAAAGCGCCGAGAAAAACTGCATCTGAAAATGTCTGTTTATGTCGTCTGCTGAATATTCTTGCAGACATTTCAAACCTTGTTTTGCATACAGGCAAACAGTGTGGATCCAGATCAGACTGCTCCTTTAGGTGCAGTCTGATCTGGGTCCACACTGTTTGCAAAAATGACTTATAAAATCACAAGCAGATGACAAAGCAGACGACAATAGTTGTGACTGGCGCTTTAAGGGTTAATCAACAGACAAGTAACTCGCGCAGCTTCGTACGTATAATCTTTACCGCTCTCTGGGCTAATTCAGTAGATAATAAATTGATGATATTTTTCTTATTTTCCCCAGAAAACAGAATTTGACATTTTATGCAAATTATGTCTCCAATGGAGACAATTTGCATGAAATGTCGAGTCATGTTTTCTGGGAATAATAAGAAAAATAATTCAATATGTCATCTGCTGACAATTTTCCCTAGAAAATTAAGCGTTAAAACATGGTGGTGGTTTCAAATTTGCGCGTTTGATATACGCCCGTTGGAATGCATCACGAAAACATGCTTATATAATTTTGACCCCCTTAAACCCCACTTTTATATAGTAAAACTGGGGTTTACAGGGGTATACATTATATTTCTTATTTCTGCTCAAAAAACATAGATTGTGGGTGCTCGTTAGAACCGCCTCGCTGAAAAATATCAGAGTTTTTTATCTGAAAATTTTCAGTTTTTTTTTTAGGTGAAATCTTCTATATATTTGAATAGGCGTGTTTTCATAATGGGAAGCGACTTATTTCTCTTTGGGGCATATCCATTTACCTCAAATTTTATTTTCGCTTGTTTATCGTGATTGAAAACTAAGGTTTTCATGTGCACTCTGTTTTTTTTTCCGTATATCTGTTAAAAATACTTATTTCATGTCTATGTCATATTTAACTGCTTTATTTATATTAACGGGGATGGATTAACTTTCAAGGGAGATAACTCTGGGAAAAATTATTTCGCCTCTCTTTCTGGAAATGAGTCTTCTTTAAAAGGAAATAAGTTGCTCCCTTTAGCAGACTTATATGGGCTGGGATTTCGTTACTCGCGTAAGACATTTTGCGGCATTGCGTAGCATTTAGTGTGGATCGGTGGGACAGGGTTTGAACATGTGACCTTGTAATATCATTCCGCCATCTGTGTGATTTCCCACTCAACAAATATGATAAGAAACTGCAAATCAGTGGGAATTTTGGCAGGGCGATGTCATATAAGATCGCACGACAACACCTACAATAAGACCTGTGTGACCAGCAAAGTCTCAGATCAGCCTGTACAGCCACCCAGTATGGCAATGGTTCTTGTTTATCCCTCTTTAGGTAGCCATGAGGCTGTAGAAGGCACATGAGATCAGCGAAGATTCAGATCAGACTGCGCGGATGCGCAGTCTGATCTGAATCTTCGCTGGTCTCACAAGTCTTACAGTAGATTTATTTGTACGTTGGCTCATACCTGATATTTGGGTTTGAATGCAAATTTTTTGTAATGTATTATAAATAGTTTGAACATTTGAGCCAACATGTTTTAACACTTGACAGCATTTTCTACAAAATTGTATGTGCGCCTAGTGAAGACTCAGATCAGACTGCGCAGGCTGATCAGAGTCATCCTTGTCACCATGAAAAAAACTTTGTATCCTTGGCTATCCGGAATGCGCACTTTGAATATTCTGGTCCCGAGGTTTTAAAACTTTTTTCATGCTCAACTCAGCTGAGTATTAAATCTGTCCTGCTAATAAATCTCAAATTACTAACAATTGCAAATTCTTTCTTGCTAAACACAGCTGAGCATGAAAACATCTCTGCTAATAATTATGAAAATGCCAACTATTGTTGGCATTTTCATATTTATTAGCAGAGGAAATTTCATGGTCAGCTGAGTTAAGTATGAAAAACGTTTTATAACCTCGGAGACTGATCAGACTGTGCGAATGTGGAGGCTAATCTGAGTCCTCGTTGGGTGCACATGTCACGTTACAGCTCATTTGCTTTTTTTTTTTCAAAAGAAAATAAAACATTCAAGTTGCCTTTTCTATGTTCAAAACTGATGTCATAGTTGTTGAGATAGTTTGGGATGCTGATGACAGTCTATTCATCCAAGAAATAAAGAACCCTTCTAAAAAATCATGTTTTAATAAATGAGTCGCAACGACAGGAAAAGTACTTCCGGACACGCATGCCCAACGAAGACTAAAATCAGCATAAAAATATATATATATATATACATCCTTGACTATCTAAAGTGCGCCCTGCGATGATTCAGATCAGACTGCGCAATTTTCGCTGGGCGCACATATCCGAAGGTACGTTGTCTGACATTGCTGCTCCAATTACGTTATTCATCGAAGAAATAAAGAACCCGTCTGAACAAAATTATGTTTTATTAGATGATGATTTAAAGCGAAATCACAATGAATATATGACTACATTTGCGCTGAGATTATGGTCCAGTTATTCCTCCATACTTTAGTAGGATTCTGAAAAAGAAGAAAATATATATATCCGCTTTTACCCCATGTATTCGGACATTTTAACTCCTTATACAGTCAAACCTCAATGGCTCGAACATCTTGGGGACCATGGAAACTTGTTCGAGACATTGGTTGTTTGAGGCAAGAGGGTTAATCATCGTGCCAAGTCAGGAAGCAAAAAGACTTTTCGATTTTCTACACAATAATTGTATGTTGTGTGTAATCATTAGAATCGCCTCGATAAGACGATTATCTGGAGCCATATTCTACATTCAATATTTTCGATTTGGGTTTTACGGCCTTTCAAGAATATTTCACTCATATCGAGCCGATCTTCATCAAAGGTGGTTTTACTCCGGTACTCCGGTTTTCGTGCACCTTTGTAGAACATGGCTGCAGATAAGGTGTTTTTTCAACAAAAAAAAACACATCGACATTTTTCTTATTTCGCCACAAAACAATATGTTTTTGTACTCATTAGAAGCGCCTCAGTCAGACATGAGCTATGTAGAATAACAAGAAAAACCCATTTGGAACTGGCAAATGCTGGTCTCAATAGTGGAGTGGTCTTAATTTCGAGTGGTCTTAATTTCGGAATTTTACTGTATAGGATAAGTATTGTTCTCATTTAAGTCTAGCGTCCCATAAAAAAGGACATTGGCAAAAACCGTGTAGACCCAGATCAGACGCCACAGAACGCGGCGTCTGATCAGGGTCTACACCGTTTGCATTAAATACAGGAATTTCTATAAAACATGGTATTATCAAAAAGTAACCATACACCATAACACTGGAAATGGGCCGGTCAGAGAAGTGAAGGTAGAAGATTCCATTCGGCATAAATTAGTTAAGCAGAGTTAACAGGTATCTGTATTTGTCCGATAATTACAGAATAAATGCTGGAGCCTGTCAAATAGAAACCAGCTTAAAGACACATGGGTTCGAACAGTCTGGGCCCAGTTATTTAATGCATTGTTAGCTTAACAAGCTCGTTAATGACAAACTTGTTAACTGTTGTAGCCAAGGTATTTTCAAATACATTGATATTTTTGCTGCAAAAATGTGAGTAGCTTTTGCAAAAGCTACTCACATTTTTTCAGCAAAAATATCAATGTACTTGCCATATTTCAAGATAGAAATTTTAACGTCACGTTAGCTAACAACTTCATTAAGTTTTGAACAACTAGGCCCTGATCAAAATCATCGCAAGCGACATTACGTATGGACGTTGAAGATTGTATCAGTGGATGGCGGTTACCCTGAACAAGCTAATCTGGGTCTACGCTGGTTGGTTCTAGTAGGTCATTCCTTAAATAACTTCCTTAATGCTGGATGGATTGTGTTAAAAGAGCTATTTACTAAGATGTATCAGTCGCTTTTACTTAACGGGTTTTAGCAAGTAATTTGCTCAAAATTTCGATACCGTGACGTGTACTTTATCTGAAACTTTCCATCTCGATTAATCCATTTTATACTGAATAGACTCCCCCACACTATATATTGAAGAGTCCATTTTCAATTTCAGGTATGTCAGGCTCTGAAATTTAGATATTCATAGAGAAAAATGACTAAACTATTTGCAAACAGTGGAGACCCTGATCAGACGCCGCGTTCTGCGGCGTCTGATCTGGGTCTGCACTGTTTGCCATTTACCATTTAACTGGTGTCCCGACTATAATGGGTTAAAACATTTGATCGAAGTGTTTCTGAAAACTGCAACAGTCATGCGAGAAAATTTAAAATCGAAAAAAAAAAAAAAACAAACAAAAAAAAACAAAAAACAAAAAAAACAACAACAACAAAAAACAAAAAACAACAACAAAAAACAAAAAACAAACAAACAAACAAAACTAACAAAAAGCAAAAAAACAACAACAACAAAAAAACAAAAAACAAAACAAAAAACAAACAAAAAAAACAAAACAAAACAAAACAAAACAAAACAAAACAAAAAAAAAAAACAACAACAACAACAACAACAACACAAAAACAAAAAACAAAACTGTTCTTAGGAAGGGGTATACGCGATTAATTTGAACAAAATCCACCCATTGTCAAGACATTTCTTGTGGAAATTTAGCCGTTATCAAGGCGAATATTGAAGTGGATTTCAAGGTCACGAGGATTTCGCATCTTGTTTAAAATTGAGCTAAGTCTAGATTGCTGTAGACCGGATAGAGTTTACGAGTCCTGTTGCGTCTGATCTGGGTCTGCACTGTTTGCTCAGACCTCTGTGTCCAAACGCTTAGCCAATTTTAGTCTGGATAACCCCAAAAGGGTGATTGGCAAACGGTACAGATCCAGATCAGACGCTGCAGAATGTGGCATATGGTCAAAAGTTTAGCCATTTTTTTTTTCTCTGAGAATATCTAAATCACATAGCCTGACATACCTAAAACTAGAATGGGACCCTCCCAATTTATTAAGTTTAAAATGGGTTAAAGGAAATACAGTATAATAAAAAATATTTACATTATTTCTTGTGCAAAGAGTAAAGGGCCAGTTTACAAAGTGAAAGAAGCGAACAGCAAAAACAAAAAAAAAACAAAAACAAACAAACAAAAAAAAAAACAACAACATAAAACAAAAACAACAACAACAACAACAACAACAAAAAAAAAACAAAAACAAAAAAAAAACAAAACAAAAAAACAAACAAAAAACAAAAACGTTAGCAAAAAGGTTAATCCTTAAAGCGCCAAGAAAATCTGCATCTGAAAATTTCGTCTGCTTATGTCGTCTGCTGCATCTTCTTGCAAACTTTTCAAACTTACATTTTGCATTTAGGCAAACAGTGTGGAGGAGCAGACTGATCTGGGTCCACACTGTTTTGCAACAATGACTTTTAAAGTAACCGGCAGAAGACAAAGCAGACGACAATTGTTGTGATTGGCGCTTTAAGGGTTAATGACGCCGACAGGTCTGGGCCCTTTGCTGTTCGATAACGTACCCTGCATGATTTGTTATGACGTCATTCGTACTGTAGTTTAACAACAATTTGACGCTATGCATGCTGGGTAATATTTTCAGCAGACGATAATTTGGAATATTTCTTCTTATTTTTCCCAGAAAACAGGTTTTGACATCATATATCATCAATATCATCAATTTGTCGTCTGCTGAATTAGCCGAGTGGTAAAGGTTAACTTACTTGCGTATCTTGAAATCCCTCCAATCCCTCCTCTCCTTAAATTTCCGTATCTAGATCTTCTAAATCCTCTGCCCAAAAGTCCACCACTAATCCTTCTGTTCCTTCCAAACTTGTTGTATTTCCTGCCTCCAATACGACCCATTCCACCAATGCCTCCACCTATGCGGCCCATATTACCCCATGGAAATCGTCCAGAATTTCTCATAGATTTTCCATACCATAAACGGTTGCTGCCTCCTCCGATGCCGATATTCCCCCCAATACCGATATTTTTACCACCAAAAACCATTCTGCGACCTCCTATTCCAATATTTCCTCTGCGCATGCCGCCGATTCCGATGTTCCCACCCATGCCGTAATTTTTTCCACCAAGACCTAGATTACCACCACCGATTCCGATGTTGCCGCCCCTGCCAAAGTTCTTTCTGCCAATAGTGTTTCCACCTATTCCGATGTTACCACCCATGCCATAGGTTTTTCCGCCAAAACCAATATTGTTTCCGCCGATTCCGAAGTTGTCAATGTTGTTTCCGCCGATTCCGATGTTTCCGCGGATTCCGTAGTTTTTACCTCCGATGCCAGTATTACCTCCAATACCGATATTACCACCACCGATACCAGTGTTACCACCGATACCATAGCTTTTACCACCGATGCCAATATTACTCCCTCCGATACCAATATTACCGCCTCCGATACCAGTTTTACCACCGATGCCAATATTACTCCCTCCGATACCAATATTACCGCCTCCGATACCAGTTTTACCACCGATACCAATATTACCACCTCCGATACCAATATTACCGCCCATGCCGGAATTTTTACCGCCTCTTCCCATGCTCCCTGCTATGCCAATATCATCCACTCCGGTATCACCTAAACCGCCCCCTATATTGTTGAAGGTAGGACCGTTGTTAAAACCTGAAACAGAGATTAACAAATTCTACAGTCAGCAACAGCATGAGATGACGTACCTTCTGAAACATGCGCCGAACGAAGGCTCAAATAAACCAGCATGTCCGCGCAGTCTGATCTGGGTCTTCGTTGTCCGCATGAAAAAAATGCGTCCTTTGCTATCCAAAATACGCCCAGTGAAGATTCTGATCAGACCGCGAAGGCGCATGCTAATCTCAATCTTCACTGGGCGCACATTTCTGAAGACGAGCTTTTTTGACGTTACGGTTCACAGTATATATTGTACATATACAGTGGGACCTCAATAGCTCGAACACCGATGACTCCTTTACCATGGCTAATTCAAACTAGTTATTTAGTCCGATAGCTCAAGAAAATAAATACCATTACGAAAACACGCCTATTCAACTATATTGGAAATTTTACCACCAAAAAATGAAAATTTTCAGATAAAAATTTCTGATATTTTTAATATTTCTGCACAAAACATAGATTGTGGGTACTCGTTAGAACCGCCTCGATGAGGCGGTTCTAACGAGTACCCACAATCTATGTTTTGAGCAGAAATAAGAAAAATAATGTATACCCCTGTAAACCCCAGTTTTACTATATAAAAGTGGGGTTTAAGGGGGTCAAAATTATATAGGTATGTTTTCGTGATGCAAAGGGTAATGTTCTTTTTTTTATCATGAAATTGTGTGTATTCATTAGAATCGCCTCATCGAGGCGATTCTAAGAAGTACACTCAACATACTATTATTGTATATAGGATCAAAACGACTTCCCTTAAATATCACCACTTGCTTCCTGACCAGGCGCCATGGTTAACCCTCAGTGGCTCGAACAACCCATGTCTCGAATAAATTTCCATGGCCACAAAGATGTTCGAGCCATTGAGGTTTTACTGTAATTCGCCCATACCAAATATGTATGCTACGAAAGTCCAGATCAGACTACGCATCTATGCAGTCTGATCAGGACATACGCCGCTGGCTTGCACATTCAGAGGCTACTGTAGAATAAATAAATAGATAAACAGACGATTAGGTGTAGTATATAATTTTTGGTCCAGCGGGATAACTGAGATCATTTAGATTTATCGCACAACCGTGCATGAGGATAGTGGCAACCGATACAGTCATAAGCAGCCATACTTCAAATAGTCACTTGTATCTGATCACAACAACAACAACAGTAAAATCATTATCGTCATCATCATCATCGTCATTTCAATTAAGAAGAAGAAGAAGAAGAAGAAGAAGGATTAGAGGAAGAAGAAGGAGAAGAGAAAAAGAAGAAGAAAATGAAGAAGAAGAATTAGAAGAAGAAGAAGAAGAAGAAAAAGACGAAAAAGACGAAGAAGATGAAGAAGAAGGAGGAGGAGAAGAAGAAGAAGAAGAAGAAGAACTTACCTCTGTCGCCGATGAAGAACCCATCTTGATCGAACCCATCATTGAACCCGCTGTCGAAACTGTCAAATCCGTTTTCAAATCTGTTGTTAAATCCTTGATCATCAAACAGCTTATCTGCATGGTAAGAATATAAATACAGTCGACTCTCGTTATCTCGAATTCCAAGGGACAGTCTGAAATACTTCGAGATATCCGTACTTCGACATATCAGATTTGCAGAATTGAGGAAAAACTAATTCGATTAACCAAATTTAACGAATATATGTGTAATTTGGCTCCTGAAGTTAGAGATATATTGAAAATATTGTGGAAAAGAGGAGAAATTGCTCCTTAGGAGCAATTTCTCCTCTTTTCCACAATATTTTTTACCTGTTGTTAGATTTTCATGTCTAGGCAGGGACCAGATTTTCACTTCGAGATAAGCGGTTATTCGAGATAAGCGAGTTCGAGATAGCGAGAGTCAACTGTAACAAGAAATATATCCAACCCTTGTCATGCTGAATAAATTAAGATGCCACACTTACTTTTAATTGTCAGCCAATCAGTTTGCTTGATCAAAGTTGTTGATACATAGTCACTTACTAACTGACAAACTGTGCAGGTCCAGATCATTTGGCTTCTTCACAGGCCAACTCATCTGCATTGTTTGCAAAGGCAGAGCATATCCGCGTTCAGTAGGACCAGGGTTAAAACAGACATTCGACAAAGTAGAAATTGTTTCTAACAATGAATAAAAACAATGTTATAATTTTATTACATTTTGCAGACTATCATCTTTAAGCAAAAGTTTGAAAAAAGTTTAGTAAACGGGAAATAAAAATCCCTACTTCATTTAGTCACTTACAATGCTACCGTGGGCAAATTCAGCAGACGACAAACTGATGATATTTTTCTTATTTTTCTTAGAAAATAGGATCTGACATTCATGCAACTTTCTCCTTAGGAGACAATTTGCATGAAGTGTCAAATTCTGTTTTTGAGGACAAGGAGACAATTTGCATGAAGTAAAAAAAAAATACCAGAGTCTTTTATTAGAAAATTTTAAGTTTTTGGAGGTGAAATTTTTTCTGTTTTTAAATAGGCATGTTTTCGTAATGGAAGGTACATTTTCTCAGTTGTTGCTGAAAATCTCTAGACGCTGATTGGTTGAATTGAGACAATTATGACAGTTATTTTATCGAAAGCACCACCTACCCTGTGATACTATGCGGTACGATAAAACTTCAATGACTCGAACACCGATGGCTCGTTTACCTACCGTGGCTGATTCGAACTCGTTTTTGAGTCCCCGACAATTCTTCCAATAGCTCGCGAAAACAAATATTTAAGAATATGTAAGGGAAATTTCTTATTTCATCAGGAAAATATTTGTTATTTTTACTCAATAGAATCACCTCATCGAGTCGAACTTAATGAATACACTCAACAGATCAATATTTTATAGAAGATCGAAAACAACATCCAAAAATTATCCCCATTTGTCGCATGACCTTGAGATGTGATTTCCATGGTCCTTAGAAGGTTTCAGCCATACATCATGAAATAATACCCATATAATTCTGACCTCCTTAAAGCCCTCTTTATATAGCAAAACTGGGGTTACAGGGGTATACATTATTTTTTAATTCTGCTCAAAAACATAGATTGTGGGTACTCGTTAGAACCGCCTCGGTGAGGCGGCTCTAACTAGTACACACAATCTATTTTGAGCAGTAATATGAAAAATATCAGAATTTATATCTGAAAGCTTTCAGTGTTTGGTGGTGAAATTTTTAATATATTTGAATAGGCGTGTTATCATAATGGTAGAACAGAAACTATCACTAACCTTCTCCGCCTCTGTACTGTGCTAAGCTAGCAGATATCACCGACATGCACGTCAAAACTGAAATTGCAGTCTTCAGAGGAGCCATCGTCAATCCTGAAATTAATTTGAGCTGGTGAATGATAAAAACGTAGAAAATGGCATGTGCGCCCAGCAAAGACTCAGGTAAGCCCGGGCATCAAGAAAGCGTGTGTTCTTAGCTACCCATTGAGTACACAGTTAAGACTCTGATCAGACTGTGCGGATGGCCAAGCTGATATGAATTTTCGCTTGGTGCACATGCCATTTTGTAGTTTTTTTTTAATGACTCATTTTTATACTGTCATCTACACTCGTTGTACGGCCTAATAGTATTCTCTGAATATATTCCTTAGCGCTAAGAGAAAAATTTCCTGCAAGGAATTACGTCATATAATCCTGCAGAAATTACTAAAAATAGCTCCAGATATGCAATTTGTAGATTTATTCTACATTATTGCATAAAAAGCAGTGTCGCAAGTTATTAACAGCCGCGCATTAACCGGCGAAAAGCCCTGTATTAGCAAGGCAATTCAAGCGCTGTAAATGCACGGCAACGCAACTTTCAATATGATCATACCGGGGCCGCATATTTGTTGTCGTTACGAGATGTGTACTGCCTGGCTCTAGAACGACCATAGTCCGCGGAAATTGCGTTCGCGAGGCATCGGTGAAACGGCGAAACAAAATAGTGCAAGACATAACGCGAAATGTAGCAAATATTGTCAGTTTTTATACAATAACAGCGATCGAACATGTTTTTTTTTAATGCATTAACATTCGCCAGGTCCCTTGAATATAGATATTTCTACATATCGCGATAGGTAGAACTTGCTACAATTTGAGCCAGTGCACGACAAAACCTACAATAAGACGTGCGACCAGCATCCGCGCAGGCTGATCAGAGTCTTCGCTGATCGCATGTGCCTTCTACAGCTTCCAAGCTATCAAAAGAGGAATAAACGAGAATGCTTTCCATACTGGGTGTGTGTAGAGGCTGATCGGAGACTTTGCTGGTATTATTGTAGGGTTTGCTCATTTCGACGCATTACGAAAACACGCCTATTCAAATATATTAAAAATTTCTCCACCAAACACTGAAAGTTTTCAGATAAAAATTCTGATATTTTTCATATTTCTGCTCAAAACAATGATTGTGGGTATTCGATAGAACCGCCTCGCCTAGGCGGTTCTAACGAGTACCCACAATCATTATTTTTGAGCAGAAATAAGAAAAATATAGTATACCCCTGTCAACCCCACTTTTACTATATAAAAGTGGGGTTTAAGGGGTCATATGGGTATGTTTTCGTGATGTGTAGGACAAATACCACTGAGCTCGGACATCAGTCATCTTTATAACAGTTGTTTTGTTGAATGAGGTGACGGTCGGAAAACTTCATGGTACAGTGATATGCCTTACGGACGGATAGACAGACGACTTTAACAAAAACAATATATTTTGTCAAATGGTGAAACGTCACAAAACCAGATTCCCTAATGGAAAATTTCCTCAAAATTTTCACAATTTGCGTCGATATTGCCTATATCGACGCAAATTATAGTAAAAGTAAATCTACATTTTACGTTAAGGCTAGCCAGATTTTAGAAAGTTTCTACATTTCTATATTTTTCATTGTAATAGTTCTGAAAGAAGAAAAGGAAAACACTTACCTGGTTCCGACACTCGGTTCTGGGGTTCCGTGGCGATCTGCTGATACCACTCTCGATCAGCCTTTATATACTTTCCTAATTATTGACCACCACACCATTTTATCAGCGAATTATGACATCTTTTTGTAAAACATGACAGTTGATTAGATCTTATTTTCCTAACATGGCCGCTAATCGTATCTTATGCAACGTTAAGACAACTAAAACGTTTAATGACGTTTTACATAAAAGTCACCTAATGACATGGGAGTCGATGAACACCTACAAGATTGCATGTGCGACCAGCTAAGACTCAGATGAGCTTGCATATCCTTGCAAGCTGATAAGGGTCTTCCCTGTCAGCCTGAAGACGCTTTCGATACTTGGCAACCTGCAGTTTGCCCTGCGATGACGCTGATCAGCCTGCGCAGATGCACAGGCTGATCTGAGTCTTCGCTGGGCACACATGCAATCTTGTAGAATATGCTATGCATCGGATCATATGTTTATATATGAATAGAAAAGACCTAGACTAATCTGTGCTTACGTAATTCATTGTTTGTCATTTATATAGTACAATAAAACCCTTTTTCAACAACCATCCATGGGAACACAACTGGCCGTCTTATGGAAGTGACCACCACAGAGAGGTCTATTAAATAGTAAAATTGTATTTAAGGATATTAGAAAAGTGACTGTTATAGACAGACTGCTCTTGTTGAGAGGATCAGCGAACTGAAGATTTCAGGAACGATCATAATAAGAGAAAGCCCAAAGAAAGTGGGCAATGACGACAAACAATATTGATAATGCGCCTGGGCATTGCATTGCCTACACGTCTGCATGTTCGCTCAGCGAAGACTCAGATCAGCCCATGTATCCGCGCAGTCTGACCAGGGTAATTCGTGGGTAGTCAAGGAACAAGGCGTTTTAAGGCGGACAGCAAAGATTAGTCTGCAGTAATATACAGGTTCATCTGAATCTTCGCTGGGCGCAAATGAACTCATGTAGGAAATGCTGTGCCCGGTTTTTATTATCTTTTACGACGGCATTACGAAAACACGCCTATTCAATTATATAGAAAATTTCACCTCCAAAAACTGAAAATTTTCAGAAAAAAACTGTGATTTTTTTTCATATTTCTGCTCAAAACATAGAGCGAGGCGGTTCTAACGAGTACCCACAATCTATGTTTTGAGTAGAAATATGAAAAATAATGTATACCCCTGTAAACCCTAGTTTTACTATATAAAAGCGGGGTTTAATGGGGTCACAATTATATAGGCATGTTTTCGTGATGGGAGTGGGGTTGAGAGAGAGAGAGAGAGAGAGAGAGAGAGAGAGAGAGAGAGAGAGAGAGAGCAGTGACGGAGACTTCTACTGTGGAGTGGCTAATTAATGTACTGTAAAAGAAATATACACCACATAATATTTAAAACTTGAATGATTATTATGGACAAGATTATGAGGATTATTCAGTTTAAAATTACATTTGATTAACCCCAACAAATGTTTGGAAAGTCCGTGCCGATACACGGGCCGATGCAGAATTATTAGATAGGGATTTCATTTTTTCTGTGGGGTTCGATTTTGTCAAATTACTATGCTTACCTTTAGTATTTAGACAAAAAAGGCCCGAGGGAATATGTTAGATCCAGATCAGACGCCGCGGAACGCTGTATCTGATCAGAGTCTACACATTTTCCTATCAATACAGCAATTTTAGACGGATTCAGCTGGACGGACTTGCTGAAATGTTAAAAGTATAAGGTAAAAAGCAAAGTGTGCGAATATTTACCGTACATACGACAAGTCTTATCAAATTCTTCCAATATTTCCCATATTTGTACAATTTTGAGTCAAAGGTGTGTGTGTGTGTGTGTGTGTGTGTGTGTGTGTGTGTGTGTGTGTGTGTGTTGGGTGGAGGGGTGGGGATGGGGTTCGACCGACCCCACTGAGGACACTTTCAGGATCCGCCTCAAGGATGCGCAGGCCGACCTGGGCTTCCTGTGTCTGCATGTGCTGATAGGTACCATTTAGCATGTCGTGGCTATTTGGATTATTAGATTTGCCGCGCCGCGTGAAAAGGCTTCCGTAGTACATTTTGTAACTGCGAAGGCCTAGATCAGTGATCAGCCGACATTTTTTTATCAAAGTTTAGAGGGATTTTGTTGTTTGTCTATTAACATGTGTACCACGATGTCTTGATTCTGAGGCTCGTAACGAGCTGTCTCATCAGGATCTACACTGTTTGCCATTCCGTTATTGATTTATAACTGAAATCCCTATTTGTAACAATGGATGTGTCCAAATTCAAAAATGGAAGGGTCCATTTCAGAAACTCAAGGGTGAAAAGGTTAACAAACTGCTGGTACGTGGGCTTTGCTTGACCATTAATTTCCATTACGAAAACACACCTATTCAAATAATTTATATTGAAAATTTCACCATCAAAACCTGAAAGTTTCAGACAAAAAAAAAAAATTAAAGGGGGTCAAACCTATATAGGTATATTTTCGTATGCTGCAGCATGATACCCCGAAGACACCTTTTCGACAGGCGCGACCTAGATGACCGGTGCACGGTAATTAGTCTGTCACTAATAGACCATTACCAAAACACTTGTAAACTAATTGTTTATTATTTCCCACTAAACCTTAAAAGCGCCAGTACAAATTTGCAACAGGCGACATTTTTTTTTTTTTTTAGAGAAAATAAGTCTTGTCATTTCATGTAAATGGTCAACCAAGCAAGCGATTCACATGAAATGTCAATACATATTTTTTTCTGAAAAATAGGTTTGAAAGTGTCGTCTGCAGCAGTTGTGAATGACGCTTTAATTAGTTAATGTGACTATAAGTATAATGTGTTTGCTTGGCGAATATGAACCGCTTTTACTTCAAATTAAATTGAGCAGACGAAACTTGACAATATTTTGCTCAGAAAAATAAGCTAGATTTTGATTTTGCTTGCATACTGTCTCCTTAAAAGATAATTTGCATGAATTCCCAATTCCCCCTTTTTGGGAGAAATACAAAAAAACAAAAAAAACAAGAATGTCTGCTGACAGCTTTACTCTAAAAATATTCAAGGTACCCAAGAAACGCCACAATTACGAAGCACAATCTTCTCGAGCCACCAGATGAAGGACAGACGAGAAACAAATAGTGACATGTTACGAAAACAAGCCTAATCAAATATACTGGAAATTTTACCACCAAAAAATGAAAGTTTTCAGATAAAAATTCTGATATTTTTCAAATTTCTACTCAAAACATAAATTGTGGTTACTCTTTAGAACCGCCTCGCCGAGGCAATTCTAACGAGTACCCACAATCTATGTTTTTGAGCTGAAATAAGAAAAATAATATACTCACCTGTAAACCCGAGTTTACTATATAAAAGTGGGGTTTCAAGGGTCAACATTATATAGGCGTGTTTTGATGAAACAAACAACAGGTATGAAATTATCGACGCACGAACAGAGAAATTGCAGCAGAGGAATCACCTCGGAACAGTCAAGAGGAAAACTACTGCGCGCGCGCAGGCATGTATGTATGTTTGGGTAAGGGTGGTGGTGGTGGTGCGGGCGGGGGGGGGGGGGGGGGGGGAAAGAAGCTTAAAGCTCCAAATTACAAATACATGCGCTGTCCGCATAGGGATTTGTGTCATCTGTGCAATATCACAGTGAAGCTTGTATAATAAAACACTGTGTCATGCTGAATATTTTAAGATGCCACGCCCACTTCTAATTATCAGCCAATCAGATTGCCTGATGCGGATAGTTGCTATAAATCCACATACTTAATGGCAAACAGTGTAGATTCAGATCAGTTGGCTTTTAGAAGCCAACTGATCTGGATCTACACTGTTTGCAAAGGCAGGGTATATCCAGGTTCAGCAGGACGAGGTTTAATAACGATCTGAGGCCAGAACACAAGAAAACCACAGACAAGATCATGCTCAGACCGCCCCCAAACATTGGTAGTCATACGCCGAACGTCTGAAAAAGGCTGAGGCGGGAGCCAATTTGAGGACCGACCTACCGCCGTGCAATTAAAGAGGGGAGCAAAGTTATCAACCATTTGCTTGCAGCAAAACGGTTTCACCCGATTACAATGAAACCTATGAATATTTCAACTGAGACGTGGATAGTTGTCTCCCTCTACAAGTATTATCCAAGAAAGTTTCTTTAAAAACGCACCTTTTGAAATAGTTATCGCGAAATATTAGCTTGAAACCGATAAAAAAAAAGTTGAGTTTAGTAAATACCACAGCATGATACTGAGCGATGAAAAGCATTTCTCACTAGATAGCATGTGCGTCCAGCGAAAACTCAGATCAGCGTGCGCGGATGCGCAATCTGATCAACATCTTCACAGGGCACCATGTGGGTAACGTTAGCTTTTTAGTGTCTTCAGGCAGACAACATCTAAATGCGCATGCTGATCTGAGTCTTCACTTGGTGTATACAGTCGAACTTCAATGGCTCGAACACCATTGGGACCATGGAAAATTGTTCGAGCCATGGGTAGTTCGAGCCAACGAAGGTTAATCATGGCGCCAGGTCCGGAAGCAAATATCGCCAATTCTGGGAAATCTATCGATCTTCTACACAATAATTGTATGTTGAGTGTACTCATTAGAATCGCCTCGAAGAGGCGATTCTAATGAGTACACTCAACATACAATTTCATAATGAAATAAAAAAGCTTCCTTAAATATTTATTTTCTTGATCTATCGGATGAATTTCGTAGTGACTCAAAAACGAGTTCGAAGCAGCCATGGCGAACGAGCCATCGGTGTTCGAGCTACTGAGATTCGACTGTATGCAATCTTGTTGGAAATGCTGTGCCTCGGCACAGGTGTATGATATTGTGATAATTACCAAACTCATCTTTTTATCATCTTCAAATTGATATTTCGAGATAACTTTTTAAATATACGTTTTAAAGAAACTCTCTTGGATATCAGTTGTAAAGGGAGACAGGCACCACTGTCTCAGAGAAGTTTCAAATCTGAAATATTTATAGGTTTCACGGCACATTAGGTTTTACGGCACATTCAGCCTCTTAGGGTCATATCGAACCGGTCCGTTTACCTAACCAACCTTTTCCAGAAAATGATTTAATTCATCACGAAAACACGCCTATATAATATTGATCCCCTTAAACCCCACTTTTATATAGTAAAACTGGGGTTTACAGGGGTATACATTATTTTTTTTATTTCTGCCCAGAAACATAGATTGTGGGTACTCGTTAGAACCGCCTCGCCGAGGCGGTTCTAACGAGTACCCACAATCTATGTTTTGACCAGAAGTTTGAGAAATATCCGAATTTTTATCTGAAAATTTTCATGTTTTAGTGGTTAAAATGTTCAGTATATTTGAATAGGCATGTTTTCGTAATGTGAATGAATATTTCATAGGGAAGGTTTCCTCTATCTTGCATGTAATAGAAATATGCATTTTTTCACGCCCGAAAAGCGTAGAAATTATACTTTGTGGTCATGTCTGGAAGTATGTGAATCTCTTACCTTTCTACTTGACAATATTTATATAAGAATTGGTGCAAAGCTATTTAGACAAATTATGGGTATTCCGATGGGTACGAATTGCGCACCGCTTGTGGCTGATTTGTTCTTGTTCTGTTATGAAAGAAACTTCATGTTTCTTTCTGAAGAAAAGCATTCTGAAGTTATTGGAGCTTTCAGCTCGACGTTTAGATATTTGGACGATTTATTAAATATTGATAATAGCTACTTCGATGGTTTGATCAGTCAAATTTATCCTTCTGAGCGTCAATTAATAAAGCAAATTCTTCTGAAACCTAAAGCCCCGTTTTTGGATTTGCATTTGTCCATTTCAGATGGATTTATTTCATGCAAAATTTATGACAAACGCGATGATTTTGATTTTGAGAAGGTAAATTTTCCTTATTTGGATGGGGATGTTCCTCGTCGAGCATTCAACGGTGTTTATATATAGATTTTGATTTTTGAGATTCCTAATTTGGATGGGGACGTTCCTCGTCGAGCATCCAACGGTGTTTATATATCGCATCTAATTCCGTTCACCAGAGTTTCTCTTTATGTTACCGACTTCAACACTCGAAATAAATAGCAAAAGAAGAGCTTTTAAGTCCAACATTGAATTTTGAAACTAAATCGAAACGACGTCTATAAAATTTAGAAAAGGCGTTGCGGAGTTTATGGTGCCAAAAACCTTGATTTAGAAGTTTAGCAGTTAACAAACTTCTAAATCAGGGTTATCGGTACCATAAACTCTACAAAGCCTTTTCATAATTTTATAGACGTCATTTCGATTTAGTTTCAAAATTAAATTTTGGACTCTTCTGTTACAAGGCCTATCAGAACCTGAAGATTATGGTGACTAAGTATATGAATTCAGAAAAAAACAGCTACTTGCAATGATTTTAGCACTCTATTTCGTAAAATCGTTCTTCGATATATAAAGATTGGATACACATCACAAACACAAAAATGTAATTCGCCCGACTGCATGCATGGTAGTTAGCCAAATCACAGAAAATAAAAAGTAACAACGATTGCCCTTGGAAACAAGGAGCATATTTTTCTTTTGCTTCAGCAGTTTAGTTATTTCTTGCTGTCGAGTCCTCATGTTTTTTACGTCCTGTATTCGTTTGATTTTTATGTTCTTGGATTGTACACTGATGAGTTAGAAATCCTTCACGCGTACTGAACAAATGTCTTGTGTATACCACGGCAGAACTAAGGGCAAGGGTAGTGGCCACGTAGAATCGATTAAAGCCCAACAGTCATTATATGTCTTTGCATGGAGAACTTTCTACTTTGGATGACCGTTTAGTCAATCTTTGGGAAAGAAACTCTCCTTTTGGCTTATTGCTTGTTGTGTTTTGATTGTGGTGCCGTTGCTTTAAGCGCGTCCTTCTTTCCCTTTGGCGTCTTGGACGGAATGTGCTAGGTAACTGTATCGATTTCTGCATGGTAATTGCCTTCCTTTCTTTTTACTTTGTTCCAATGAAAGTTGCACGATCTCCTGAAGCTCAGTAGAAAAGTCGAAAAGCGTCGCCCCTCTAGACCTCAATAATTGTCAGAGCCCAATATCAACTTTATGACTAAAAAATTGAAATATTGATATTTATGATTATTCCCCCCACCCTCCCCCCGCCACTAACACAATGTACCTTCTTGAACATCATAGTCAGCCTGGGTGGCTCAGTCGGATGCGTGACCGATTGGTGATCAGGAGGTCGGGGGTTCGATCCTCGCCGCGTACGGCAACAATGTTTCGCAGAGATTGATCATGAAATATTTTCTACGGTCATTCTTTCCCTTTTGCTGTTTCAAGAAGGGCAGTTGTCAGTTTTGGCGAAAGAATGTGCACAAATACTGGTTAAACGCCTAGACAAAGCCTACCCCGGAAAAGTGTGGTTACGTAAACTGTGCGGCTCGACATGACCCTACGGGATGGAATGTGCCGTAAGACCTCAAAATTAATCTTTAACACCATTTAACGAGATGATTCATAAATGACCATATAAGGCCACTTTAAATGAAGAATAAAAGGAAAACCAGGCTAAATACTCTGCTTATCTAACGCCCTAAACAGTTTATAAATTAAAGCCAAAGTTGAATGACTGCTTGTATTTGGTGATGAAATAGCGAGCATACAGCAACAGTATACATTATCTGAAAAAAAAAAAAAAAAAAAAAAAAATGCACGTGGATGTCGAAAGTGGACAAAGAAAATCTACAGGGCCCAGCTGTTCAAAGCGTCGTTAGCTTAACGAGCTCGTTAAGGGTCATTTCGATAACTGTTTTAGCGGATTCAATATACAAAAATCTGATGTTTTTGCTGAAAAAATGTGAGTAGCTTTTGCAAAAGCTACTCACATTTTTTCAGCAAAAAAATTCAACATATTTGCGTATCACTCGATGTAAATTTTAACGAATCGTTAACTAACGACATCTTTAGCTTTGAACAACTGGGCCCAGAATTTTATACGTTTGATAATCTCCATCAGTGTACCGTAAAACTACTTATTGTTACGTCAATGAAACGTTTTGGAGTTGTCGGCCCTTACCTTTCTCTGCAATTTTTGTTTAGGTTTTACAAAAAAAAAAAAAAAAAAAAAAGAAATATCGCGAAAATTCAATTTGAATCCATCTGATTTGTCCGGAAAAGTTCTACCGAACTCGAGGTTTAATTGCGGGCGTCACAATTATGCGACGTGCTCTAATCTGATTTTTTGGCGTTATCTTTGTTTCCAAAGGATTCCTTGCCTCGTAGCGCAGTCGGTAGTGCGTCTGACTGCGGAAGATCCAGGGGTCGCAAGTTTGAATTCCAGCTCGGCCAAATGAATTTCATGGAGATTGATAATGAAATTATTTCTATGGCCATTCTCTTTATTCCAGCCGCTGATTCAAGAAGGGCATTTGTCAGTTACCGGCGACAGTTTGTTTACAAGTACTGATTAACCACTTCAAAGGACTAAGCCTACCGAGGAAAGCTGTCAGTACGCTAACTCATTACGAAAACACGCCTATTCAAATATATTGAGAATTTTACCACCAAAAAAAATGAAAACCTACAGATGAAAAATTCTGGTAGTTTTCATATTTCTGCTCAAAGCATAGATTGTTGGTACTCGTTAGAACCGCCTCAACGAGGCGGTTCTAACGAGTACCCACAATCTATTGTTGGTACTCGTTAGAACCGCCTCAACGAGGCGGTTCTAACGAGTACCCACAATCTATGTTTTTGAGAAGAAATAAGAAAAATAAGGTATACCCCTGTAAACCCCAGTTTTAATATATAAAAGTGGGGTTTAGGGGATCAAAATTATATAGGCATGTTTTCGTGATGTGACCGGATCAACTTAAACAAATAGGCATAAGAAATAAAGGCACAACGGGGAAAATTAGCGAAAATATGTTTCAACGTATAAAAAGTATCGAAAAAAAAAAAAAGAGGCTCGCAGGTACGTTATAAAACGGCTAAGGGACCCGCAATGTCAGAATTGTAGCTTCGGTTATGTGCGCCCAGCGAAGATTCAGATCAGACTGAGCATTAACCAGTATGCAATGTGTTAAAGGCGTAGTTTCGATCATGCCAAACTAGTTTAAGCCGTACAATAGTAGTTTCTGCTGACTGATCCAGGCGGTCACTCTGTAACAGTTCTGTTTTGCTTGTATATTGGTTATTGCTAAT
>OZ024830.1:22682718-22854263 GCA_964016985.1 Anodontia alba | reverse complement strand
CGGGTGATACGAGTTTGTATATGAGAAGAAAAGGAATGAGAAAATTCCTGGGAGTGCCTCAATTACAAACCGCACCCCTTCCCAGACACCAAGAAGAAGAGGAAACAGACTTAACCAAACAAGCACAAATCGAACAAACGAACGAAAAGTACTAAGATTAGCTCTTTCTTCCCAAACTGAAGTAATTGCAATGCTAAAAGGACTGAAAAACACAAGGACAAGATAACATAAGACAAGACATAGAACAGATCGCCTCGTAGAATAATCCAGAGAGCAAAAAAGAGTAAGACTAACACCGAGACCCCAGCCTAAGAACGGTCAGTAGAATAAATCACCGGGAAGTTTAAAGCACCTTTACAGCTAGCCGACTTCACCCTGTGCCCCGATGCTACTCTTAGTACAGAAATACATAAAAATTCGGTTCGCATAAGGCTAGCAACTCAGTCAATGCACACAAGCGAAAACATAATAATCACTATAATAAACAAAGACGAGTACTCGTGGCTGATTTTACTGTATGCCAGAGTAAATGAAAACACCAGTTGAACCACAGCGTGCCAAGCCAAAGACATATCGTCAAACTCCAACCCACTGGTTAAAGTTTTATGGAGAGGCCGTCACTGAGTCTGAAGACCGAACATAGGGCAGAATAGTCGTTATAGTCACGGGGTTTTTCCGATAATCTCCGAGCGCTCCGGAGATAAGCAGTTACCTGTATTCAGTCCTCAGTTTAATAGAATAATGTATAGAAACACACAAATAAATTTCTTTCCTAAGTTAATATATTTTCCGACATTTAATTATAACGTCTACGATGAAAGAGCATTTCAAGCTTTTTAATCCGGTATAAAAATCATAGAAATACGTCAATGAGAAGTTTCTTCCGTCTGAGCCAAAGTATTCACCCTTCTTATCCTATTTTTCTTATAGAATTTTATTCAGATTACGTGAATCTTCGTTTTTGGACCTAAAAACATACATAAACTAGCATTTGAGAATCTATTATAACGTATGAGTAGAAAGTTAGCATTCCTTTGATTATAATGATGTATTTTTTTCATATATAGCTAAACGGGAAGTTTTTTTTCCATTTACGCCTAATTTTGCTTACACGCACTTTTAATCCGAACGTCGAACTATTAGTATGGCCGAAAATTTTCTAAGTTCTGTATATAATTCGTTAAGACATTCTAAGCATGCGATCATATACTTGACACCAGCAACTTGTGTCAATATCTTGCGAAAGTTTATTCATTTATTTATTTATTTATTTCCCCATCGCATGATTTTCAATACAAAGTGAGAGTGAGTGAATGAATGAATGGACGAACGAACGAACGGGTGGACGGGCGAGGGAAGGAGGGAGGGAGGGAATGAATGAATGAATGAATGAATGAACGAAAGAGCGAGCGAGCGAGCGAGAGGGAGGGAGGGAATGAATGAATGAATGAATGAATGAATGAGCGAGCGAGCGAGCGAGCGAGCGAGCGAGCGAGCGAGCGAGCGAGCGAGAGAGAGAGAGAGAGAGAGAGAGAGAGAGAGAGAACGAACGAACGAACGAGCGAGTGAGGGAGAGTGAATGAGTGAGTGAGTGAGTGTCAAACTGATTTCATGAGTGTGTGAATGAATTTATCGGCGGATATAAAGTTGACTTCAGTAAGTTCGAACGCTGTTCAAGTTTTAATTATTGTACAGCTATTCAAACTAACAAAGATGGTCAAAATATGATTTGGTTGGAATCAGTATTAATCGTTACATAAACAATCATTATCACGAAATCGTACAGGTAGCCAATAACAGTACCAAGGGAAACAAGTACATTTTTGGCCACGGGCTTAATTCACAGATAGTACAGGAGTTATTGATTTGACACCGTAACGAGTTTTCTGCGAGATGTTGCCGTCGTGTAATTAAAGGGTGTAGCAAAGCCATCAACAATGATTGGGTTGACAAGGTGTTTTGGAGGCAGATCGAAAAAGATAAAACAAATCAAATAACTATTGATATTTATTGACAGCCAAAGACATTTTAGCGCACTATATACAATATATCCAGAAGTTAATTAATCAGTCAGGACAGTATTTTGCTATTATGCAAAATAGTTAGATTTCTGTGCATGTAGGAGATTTTAGTGATCAATCACAGTTAATTTACTTTTTTTAATGCGTGTGCAGTTTGTGAAGCTTTTTGAGAATGCTAATACTTGGTTATAATTACGATGATCAGTCCATGGAAGATAACATTGGATTAGTCCATGTCCTTTCATAAAGTGCTTCTGGAGCAGTATCAAACTCTAAGATTGTCTACGCCCATGTGCGAAGATTTTGGAAGAGACTAATCCATTTAGACTGACCTTGTAGGTGATTTTGAGGAATACCTGTTTTAACCCATTCATCCCTGAGTTTTTAAATGAGAATCTTCTATATTTGAATAAGGAAACGTCCGTTACTAACCAGATGGCAGGCAAAGTAAATCCTGATTAGATGGCTCATTATTAGCCATCCCATCTGGATTAATACTGTTTGCATACCGGTCTACAGGATTCAAAGGGTTAAACAGGATGCTACGGAGGTTACCTCCTTTGGAATTGCATAAATTCTGTTTAGATTACAAGTGTACGAATCTGGAATATGTTACTGTATTATAAAAGTATTGGCTTTGACTTGATCTACGCTTAGCGCATAATGTGAGCTAAGCGTAGACCAAAGTTTTTTCGTAAAAACCAGCACTTGCTTATAAAGAACGTTGAGCAGTCCATGGAAAACAGCACCGGATTAGTCCATGGCCCATCACAGACTGCTTCCGGAGCAATACCAAACATTATCATTGTCTATGGCCATGCATCACGAAAACACGCCTATATAATTTTGACCCCCTGAAACCCCACTTTTATATAGTAAAACTGGGGTTTGCTGGGGCATACATTATTTTTCTTATTTCTGCTCAAAAACATAGATTGTGGGTACTCGTTAGAACCGCCGAGGCGAGGCGGTTCTAAAAAGTACCCACAATCTATGTTTTGAGCAGAAGTATGAAAAAAATATCAGTTTTTTTTTATCTGAAAATTTTCCGTTTTAGAGGTGAAATTTCCTATATATTTGAATAGGCGTGTTTTCGTAATGTGGACGAATACAATCAATATTGGAAGAACCAAACCTATTTAGACTGACCGTTGACGTCACTCAATCACGAGAAGAGGGGATTCTGTGCGGCTTAACATGATGCACAGTCTTGTTGCACAGTCTTGTGAGAATCATCATTGTCGGTTTCCAGATTCAATGAATACAGTAGAAGTATTGGTGAAGACATTGTTTAAACTATGCACGTGACAAGATTGACCTCCAGAAACCCCATTTCTCGTGACGAAACTTTTCGAGGGTGAGAAGAGAGGAAAGTCGGTCTCAGTTGTTTTTTTCAGACCTCTAAACACTCTTGAATATGTTGTCTATACATTTTTGAATATTTTGTCATTTGAATTGAATATGTTGTCACTTTTGAAAACAATCAATATGACTCGTCTTTGTTGCTGTAGAATATGCTGTCTTCGGCTGTCATCTTTACGCTTTTCAAGCTGAAAAAAAAAAAAAAAAAGATAGAGCGAAGTGTAGACATCAGCAGGTGAACTGTCAATCCTGTTAAGTGGACTGGATACACTTTCAGGGAAGTCAGCTATGTTAATAATTATTTTCCCCTTCTGAAAAGGGGCTTACCCGAAAAAGTAAGAATCTGCTTCCATTGGAAGCAAATTCTTACCCTTTAGGTTAAACCGCTATTCAGAAGGATGTTTTTAAGCATGATGACATACATGAAATCACAAAAGCTTGGTAAAATGGCACAAACTCTGCCTAAAAAACTCTACTTTTGTTATACTTTTGTTGCTTTATTTTCGGCGATAACTTTTTTGTTCGTTATTTAGGAAAAAACATGTCCCGCAAGAAAGTTGTCCAAGAGGACCGGCACAAACTTCTCCAAAAGTTTCCAGCTTCCTACAATTTATATATATTTTATATATTTTAATTAGATTAAAAAAACCTTAAGGTTAATCTGCCGGCTGCCCAAAACATGGTGGCGGAATTCGCCACCTCTACACGTCATCATTAAATATCAACAAAAATAAAAAAAATAAAATGCGTGTCTCACAAATTAAACTGATAACTTGAATATCAAGGCATATGAAGCGGTTATTACGAGATAAAATGACCTTCTAACTTGCGTAAATTTTCGGCAAAACTTTTTCATGAATACATAAAACACTAATGTCATTTTCTTTTACAATGTTCAAACTAGGGCAGCCGGAAAATAAAATATCCAAATTTATTCAAAAAAGGCCCATTGTGGCTTCAGAGTAGGCTAAACAAATAAGCAAAGAGCTCTATATAATGTACATTGACAGTACATATATAATGTACTTAGCTGCCCACCTCCCCACCCCTTGTACGTGCAGATAGAATAGAAACCGTATCTAGTCCATTATATAAATGAATGGACAAGATTTTAATTTTGTGTATCAGTTTGGGTACCTACGGAATATTTATATTGTGTGTGTGTGTGTGTGTGTGTGTGTGTGTGTGTGTGTGTGTTTTAAAAAAAACCCTTTTGATATTTTATTTTTTTTCCGGTTGCTCTAGACGGAGCATTGTAAAACAAACTGACATTACTATTTATTGAATTCATGAAAAAGAAAAAGGAACATTTGGTCCCGAATTTGCACAAGTTAGAAGGTTAGTTTTTTTCATACTTACAAAACTGCATTTTTACCTCTTAATAACGATTCCATATGCCTTGACATTTAAGTTATCAGTTGAATTCATAAGACACGCATTTTATTTGTGATTTTTTTGATAATTTATGATGACGTGTAGAGGTGGCAAATTCCGCTGCCATGTTTGGGCAGCCGGCAGATCATCCTTAACAACATTTATCATATTTTCTATGTCCGAACCTGTCACTCATACAATTGTGATGTAAATAAATAACGCAGACAGAACACGTCTCCGGACGATTATCAATGAAGTCTTTTAACCGTATAACTTGAGGGCTGTTCAATACAATACGGAGATACATACTGCATGCCTTTTACAAGCATGTACGCATTTGAATGTTAGTGCAGTGGTTACAATGTTCTGATGATTTTCAGTTTAAAAGCCCTGTTCTTTCCATACTGTTCGAGCTACGTATATGCTGTTTAGTATACAAGTACCTAATGGGTACTCCTTATACCACCTCGAGAGGCTATTCTGCAAGCACCCACAACCATAATTGTTCATGACAGAACAAATTATTTTTAAAACACGCCGTGATGATGTAGTACCCACTAAATAATATTTCAAAACATATTGTAGATACTACCTTGACCATTACGAAAACACGCCTATTCAAATATACTGGAAATTTTAATACCAAAAAATGAAAAATTTCAGATAAAAAATTCTTATAATTTTCATATTTCTGTTCAAAACATAGATTGTGGGTACTCGCTAGAACCGCCTCGACGAGGCGGTTCTAACGAGTACCCACAATCTATGTTTTTGAACAGAAATATGAAAAATAATGTACACCCCTGTAAACCCCAGTTTTACTATATAAAAGTAGGGTTTAAGGGGGTTAAAATTATATAGGTATGTTTTCCTGATGACAAGGCAATTCTCTGAGTACTCACAATATTATTTTAACCATCAAAGCGTTAATGACAACTGCAGCAGACGGCATTTTGATTCTTTTTTGTAAGTTTAGAGAAATAAGACTTGATATTTAATGTGAATCGTCTCTTAGGCAGAGGATTTTATGTCCAGTCTTCGCTGAAAAATGATTAAAAAATAGAATGCCTTCTGTTTAAATACAGTTTAATAGAAACATGTCTCGCCCACGCCTATCCCATTTTTCCACTGTCACCCACTGTCACCCACTGACTCACCTGAACACCTCTCACAATACTGGGTCAGAGTTTCACTCCGACCATATACAAGTGTTATATATAAGGTGTTCAATTATTTTAAGCATCATGTTTACTATGTTTCTATTAATAACTTTATTTACTGTGTTTCCATAAATAACTTTCTGGAACAACATGTTTACAATAACATGTTGTTTATGTCCTTGTTAGAAGTTTCTTGACTGAAACTGGAAAATAAGAAATGCCTGTAGTAAATCTTTTTTCTAGAATGTTCTTTGATATTATATAAGGAGAAAAGATTATCATATGGGCATCTTTGTATACTTTCATCGGAAATTATTCTATACTGGATTAATTTTATATTTTATTCATTCTGGACTTAAATTCGGAATTCAGGAACTTTAAATTGTGGGATCAGAAACTGTTATTCGAAGGATTTGTTTTATAAATTCTTGTGGATTATTTATGACGATTTTTGCGACATAAACTTGAAAGGTACTGTTTCTTTTGTTTTGAATCTTGTCTTATTTTTTCGTGAATAAATATTGTTAATAATTTAAAGCTTGTTGCTGGTTTCACTTTCATTTCTTCCTCGTTACGCTTGGCTCGTAACACAAGGTAGTCAATTTCTTCTTGCTGACGTTTTGTGTGTTTTTATTCTCGAGCTTTCGAGTTTTTCCCACCTACCAGAAGAGTTATTTAGGCGGTTCTGTTTAGTATGTACAGTCAAGATCCAGATTTATATTAATCGACCCTCAATACTGCTTGACTGAACAACAATGCTTGCGTTTCATCCTTGAGGTGAAACCGGTAAAGGTGGGGCTTATCGTCTTTTGTGTCTAAACCAGAAAAAGGGAAACAAATCATCTAACTGGTGTGAAATGTGTAAATGGTGACTTGGAGACTTGGCGACGTTTGCACCGGTCTTCCAGGACAACTTTTTCACCGGACACGTTTTTGTTTCCAAAATAACAAATAAAAAAGTTATCGCCAAAAGTCAAGCGAAAAAATGTATCAAAAAATAGAGGTTAGTATATCAAGTCTTCTTCATATGACATTTTAAGCTAAACAGCAGCAAATAAAAACTCCAAAAAAGTTGTGTCCACTGCAGTCATGTAAAATGTGCCTTTGGACATATTTGGACAGTTGAGGCCCACATTAACAGCCACTCAAGCTGATGAGGGCCTTGGCTATCCGATCACTATCTAGAAAACCTAACTTTTATATAGTAGTATGTATAGTGTACATTATTTTTACTTATTTCTACTCAAAACATAGATTGTAGCTACTTATTAGAACCGCCACGGTAAACCGGTACTAATGAGTACCCACAATCTATGTTTTGAGCAGAAATATGAAAATATCAGAATTTTTATCTGAAAGCTTTCAGTTTTTAGTCGAGAAATTTTCGATATATTTAATAGGCGTGTTTTCGTAATGCAGAGCCAGTGGATACGGCGGATTATTGCTCTGTATACAAAGACCCTGAGTTGGACTTCTCAGGCTGATCTAGATCTTTAATGCTTAGTATGCTAGGTAAAAAAATTAGCAGAAGACACTTTGAAATCTTTTCTAGTTTCCCCAGGAACTAAGCTTTGACGTTTCATGCAAACTGTCTTCTTTGGAAAAAAATGCATAAAATGATAAAATCTGTTTTACAGGAAAACAAGAAAAAAATATCATTAGCTTGCCGTATGCTGAATTAACCCAGAGATTGATAAAGGGTAATGCGTGCGCATATACAACGAAGTCTGTTTTTCTAATGACGTTTTTATCTATCGGCAAATGGGATAATATTTTGCATGTCCTAGAAAGGCCACAATTAAGGAACACAGTCTCAACAGATATAGCCCCGAGGTTATAAAACTGTTTTCATGCTCAAATCAGCTTAGCATGAAATTTCTGCTGCTAATAATGTTTTAACAATTCCTCTTGCAAAACATAGCTTAGCACGAAAATTTCTCTGCTAATAAACATGAAAATGCCAGCCATTAAGCATGATAAAGTTTTTATAACCTCGGGGCCAGATGTATGTAGTCTGGCACATCAGGTCCAACTTGAGGTTTACTTTTGGTTTGTTTTCTTATTACGATTGAGTCATCTTCTTTGTTTTATCGCAGTTTTGTGGTAATTTATGTATTACTATAATAATGAGGTACAGATATCTCGAAGTATTTCAGAGAGTCCCCTGGACTCCGGGACAAAGAGAGTTGACTGTATTTATGTTTAATTAAACTTCTATCCACTTTTCGCCACCCACTTCGGGAAATTAATTTTTTCCTAGACATTTTGCGTCAATTTAGTCTTGTTCAGCGGTTTCAAGGGCATAATATTAGGTAAAAATCTAGTTTTGTACCTAGAAAATGAGGCCAAATAAATTTTAAAGCAATATGACGCAAGAAATCGGCACAGAGAAAACGCCGCAGTAGGTTTAATCCGCCTGACGTCACGTGCAGAAGAAGAGTTAAAATAACTAACGTCAGCGGTTCTAACGCGGAACGTTAGCATCTTTACATACAGTCGACTCTCGTTATCTCGAATTCCAAGGAACTCACTGAAACACTTCGAGATATCCGTACCTTGACATATCAGAGTTGAGAGAATGAGGAAAACAACAAATTGAACAACCATATTTAACAAACGGATATGTAATTTGAGTCCTGGTTAGATAAAATAATGTGGAAAAGAGGAGAAATTGCTCCTTAGGAGCAATTTCTCCTTTTTTTTTCCCACATTATTTTGTTACCTGTTGTCATAGTTTCATGTGAAAACAGGGACCAGATTTTCACTTCGAGATAAGCGGTAATTCGAAATAAGCGAGTTCGAGATAACGAGGTTCGACTGTATTTTCAAACATATACTGCGTTTTACACCGATTGGCAATGTTGTTGACCAAGAACTCATGGCGAATTCGACTTGAAGAGAAAAAGGTAGTCCCAAACAGTGGAAATCCGAAAGTAGCAATATCATAGAGACCTGTCCCAACCAAACACTAAGATATTGTCTCTCTGATACAGTCATATAAAACTCTACTGTCCTTTCGACATCACTCGGAAAGATGTTTTTTGCTTGGCATTTTATTTTAAAAGAAAATATTTTGTTCTGAATGACCATATCTTATCAGAAACCATTTGTCTTTTCTGTTTCTGTGTTTTGTTCTCAAATATGTACCCTAAAATTTAATTTATGGCCAAATATTGGTCTGACCTATGCAATTTCTATAGTAAAGTGATTTTTTTGAATTTTTGATTAAGAAAATAGTTTTCAAGTTTCTTTGCAGAATTTGAATTATTGATGTTTCACAACAATATTGTGAAAATTTCAGAAAAAATGAACAAGCGGAACTTGTTGAAAATCTGTCTCCAAGTTAGCTACCCTACAGATTTCTGCATAATTTGCATTAATTTTTACTATGGGGAAAAGTGAAAATACTTGATATTTTAAAAAAAGCAATGACTAGAATAAAACTTTTTGTGTTTTTGTGCATAGGTAGTTACGACAAATGGTTTAGCATTAAATCATACAACAGTTTGCAAATTTACTTCTTCTGTGTACAGCACCAGGCAAAAAACGACTTTCCAAAAGATGTTGAAAGGACAGTAGTCTCTTGGCGAATTCAGCAGATGAAAATTTGATATGTTTTGTCATTTTCTTCCAGAAAACAGGTTTCGACATTTCACGCTGACTGTCTCATAAACAGACAATTTGCATAAATTTCAAACCCGTTTGGCTGGAAAGATTAAGGGGAATATTATAAAGTGTCGTCTGCCGGAATGTTTACCCAGCATGTTAACCAGCTATGTCTGGGCGACTAGCATTTGTAATGATTCGTATTCCTGACAAGTTCTTAGTCAGAAGCCAATCCTACGATAGGCAATCCGCACGAAACATATATACACTAGGGAGCTGATAGCCATGCTAGTAGAATTATCAGGCTTTGTTTAGATAAATTTACTGAAACACTCTTACTTGCATCGATTATATCAACGGTCAAAGAAACAGCGTGATTGTCACTGCCCTCTGCTTATTTTACGGTAGACAATAGTAAATGTAAATACTGGGTACCTGTGGTTTAGAAGAGGTCACATTTGATGACAACATCTTTTTCGTGTGTACAGGCTTTCGAACCCCAGCCACTAAATTTACATTTCTCCAAACTCTTCTCTTCGCCGGTGCACTCCAGGCCTTCCATCCATATAGCTCCAGTTCCCGGCTTGTTTGATATTAGAGTAGTTCCTCCTCTACAAACGAAGGCGGAATATATTATATACCTCACCATACTGGGTAAATATTCAACTGGAGAAATTTTGAATGATTTTCTCATTTTTCTGAATATATCAAATTTGAGCCAGCGCATGACAAAAGCTACAGAAAGACTTGTGCGAACAGCGATGACTCAGATAAGCCTGCGCATCTATGCAGATCTTCGCTGAGCCTTCGCTGATCGTATATACCTTCTTCAGTCTATCCAAAGAGGGATAAACGAGAATCCTTGCCATACTTGGTTGATGTACCTGGGGATCTGAGTCTTTGCCGGTCACGAGGTCTTATTGTAGATTTTATCGTGGGCTGGCTCTTATTTTTCACAGATTTTTGAACGAAATGCCAGCCCTATTTTCTCAAAAAAAAAAAAAAAAAAAAAAAAAAAAAAAAATCCGATAAGGGCAGTTGTCAGATGCTGGCGAGAGAATGTGCACAATACTGGTTAACCTTATAGAAGACTAAGCCTGCCCAGTAAATGTGTGGTTGGGTAAATTGACCGCACTCGACATGACCCTAATGGATTGACTGGGCCGTTGAATCAACCGTTCATTTTGCAGATACAGTGTGTCTGATTAGCCCAACCATTCCAAATAAATCAGACACATCATAGCGGAGACATTCTATAAACAGAGCACTAATCATTCTACCTAATTCACGTTCAGTTTTCCTGATCCGACCGACAATTTCACACGCACAGTATGTCTAATCACACACACACACACACACACACACACACACACACACACACACACACACACACACACACACACACACACACAGCACAGAGAGAGAGAGAGAGAGAGAGAGAGAGAGAGAGAGAGAGAGAGAGAATTTAAGCCGTTGTTTGTCACGCAGACTTGTAGGGTGACTAGTCTACATATTATCTGTCATGATGTCGACATTCATTCTTAAATGATAAGAATGATCAGTTTACTCATTGCCTATTCGACCACTCAGTTTGCAAACACGGTGTTTGCTTAAGTACCCCTAACATTTTTCACAAATACAGAGTGCCTCATCATCCGCTTACTTAGCACGCATAGTGTCATATCACCAAGCACCATTTTCGCACACAGATGCTAGATCAGACCACCCAATAAGCATGCACAGAGTGTCTGATCATCAGGAAAACATGCGTATATAATGTTGACTCCGTTAAACCCCACTTTTATATAGTAAAACTGGGGTTTACAGGGGTATACATTATTTTTCTTATGTCTGCTTAACACATAGATTGTGGGTACTCGTCGAGGCGGTTCTAACGAGTACCCACAATTTATGTTTTGAGGTGAAATTTGAAAAATATCAGAATTTTTTACCTGAAAATTTTCATTTTTTTTTTGGTGGTAAAATTTTTAGTATATTTGAATAGGCATGTTTTCGTAATGTTGTCTCTTCTCCCATTCTGCATACAACAAGACCGCCCAGTTTGTACATACAAAATGTCTGATCAGCCCATCAATTTCAAACAAATGTGATGTCTGATAAGAGCGCAGATATCTCACATACACAATGCCAGATCAGCTCGCCCAGTTTGCACTTCACTTGTTTGATCATTCATCTCACGCACACAGAATGTCCATTAAGAAAACACGCCTATTCAAATATATAGAAAATTTTACCTCCAAAAACTGAAAAAATTCAGATAAAAACTCCGATATTTTTCATTTTTCTTATTTCTGTTCAAAACATAGATTGTGGGTACTCGTTAGAACCTTTCTTCTTACCCCCATTTTGCATACTACCAGACTGTCCGTTTTGCACATACATAGTATGTGATCAGCGTACTTATATCCACCCGCTATTTCACATTGAGAGGTTGTGAGCGGCCTGTCAAGTTCGCCTATAAATAGACTTGAATAACCCGCATACTTCTCTCGTACACAGACTGACCTGCACGTCATTTCAGGCAAACAGAGACGGTGATCAGCCAGACCACTTCACACACTAATAAACGTCAAAAACGATTGCCTTTGGAAACAAAAACACATTACTGTTTAGAAAATGGGAGTCTCGGTTTTATTGATACACTTTATAAGCAGTAGTGAAGTTTGCAAAACTCCTTACGACCCCCCCCCGCCCCTCTGCTTACGCCCTCTAGCGTATACATGAGCTCCATTTTCAGACATACCACAACGGGCCTAATGATCCTCAAGGAAATAAAATATAATCTGCACCATGGCGATGTACGGGGAGACGTTCTACCGCCGCTATACGGCACTAACACCAGCTGCAGTGTAGTAAAATAAACGTCAAAAAGATTGCCTTTGGAAACAAAGAATATACTATGGATTAAAACTCCTCCTTCCAACCCTAAAGGTTACTGTATAGAGAAATCGGCTTACATAGTTCACAAGGACAGGGAGGATATGATTATCTTACCTATTTAAGCACACGGAAACACTTTAATCAGCCGATTCAGATGCCACATCAAGAGACTGTATGCATATCCACTTTGTAGAGTCTGTGATCAGGCTGCCAATTTCGTTCCTACAGAAACTCTGCTCAGCCTGCCTATTTCGGACAAACACAGACTGTTATACTACACAGACATCAACGCACGCACGCACGTACGCATGCACGCATGCACGCACACACACATACACACACACAGTGATCACTTTGTCCATTTCGCATACGCAATCAGTCCATCAGTTTCGCTCATGCAGAGACTATGGTCAGTATGCATATAACGAACACATACGGACTGACCAGACCAGCCAATGGCAAAAAAACCCCCAAAAAAACAACAACAACAAAAAACAAAAAAAACACACACTCATAAACTGAAATAAGCTGTCCTTTATCAATTTCAGAAAGCGCGAGCAGTACATACAAGTAGAATGTAGGCTACTAGTTTAAAACATACGTACCACATATTTTACACATACAGATGATGTGTCCTGTTCTCCAATTTTACATACACAGATACTGTGCCTGTTCACAAATTTCAGACATAAAGATTCTGTGTCCTGTTCATTAATTTTACACATTCAGATATTGTGACCAGGTCCTTAATTTCACACACACAGATACTGTGTTCTGTCCACCAATTTCAAACAGATAGAGAATGTTCCTGGCCATCAATTTCACACACACAGATATCGTGTTCTGTCCACCAATTTCAAACAGATAGAGACTGTGTCCTGGCCACCAATTTCACACACACAGATACTGTGTTCTGTCACTAGTTTACATATATAGAGAGTGTGTCTTGGTCTCTAATTTCACACATATAGAGACTCTGTCCTGTTTACATGTTTCACACATACAAATACTGTGTTCTATTTACCAATTTTACACATTCAGATATTATATCTAGGTCACGACTTTCACTCATACAGATACTATGTTCTGGTCACCAAATTCAAACAGACATAGACTGTGTCCTGGCCACCAGTTTCTAAGATATGGATACTGTGTTCTGGTCACCAGTTTCACACATACAGATATTGTGTCCTGGTGTCCAGTTTCACGTATACATATACTGTATCCTAGTCACCAATTTCATACATACAGATAGTGTGAGTGTGTCCTGGCCTCTAGTTTCACATATACAGATACTAAGTCCAGGTCACCATTTCACACATACAAAGACTGTGTCCTGATCTCCAATTTCATACATACAGATACTGTGTTCTGGCCACCAATTTTACACATAAAGATACTGTGTCCATGCTACCAGTTTCACATACACAGATATTGTTTTCAAGCCAAATTACTTTTTCTAACAAGCTAAGACTTTGACCTGGCCACCACTTCCACTCTTATAGATACTGTACCCACTTATAGATACTGTACCTCTTATAGATACTGTCACCAGTTTCTCATATACAGAGATTGTGTCCTGGTCACCAGTTTCAAGCACACAAATACTGTGTTCTGGGCATAAGTGGCACTCATACAGATACTGTGTCCTGGCCACCAATGACACACATACATATACAGTGTCCTGGCTACTAATGACACAGATATAGATACTGTGCCCTGGTCATTAATTTCACGCATACTGCTCAACAATGTCTTATATACAGAGAAATTGTCCTGGTAACGAATTTCATCTATACAGAGACTGTCATAGTCCCCCGTGTCATATTTACAGAAACTAATCCCTGGTCACCGATTTCACTGTTACATAAACTGTTACCTGATTTCCAGTTTTACACTTACACAGACTGTATCCTGGCCACGCATTTCACAGATTAAGATGCTGTTTTCTGGCCATCAATTTGACACATACAGATACTAGGTTCTGGTAACCAATTTCTCGCATACAGCGGATACTGTGTCCTGGCCACTGATGTCACACATAAAGATACTATGTCCTGGTCACTCACATAAATATACTGTGTTCTAGCCACTAATTTTATACAGACAGATACTGAGTCCTGGCCACCAATTTAACCATATACGGATTATGAAATCTGATCAACAGTGTCACGCATACAAAGATTTGTCCTGGTCATCAACTTGAGACACAGACAGACTGTGTCCCGGCCATAAATCAAATATACATAGATACAAATATTTGATAACCACCAATTTTACACATACAGATACTATGTCCTGGCTACCAATACAGCACATCCAGACACTGTGTCCAGGCCAAATTACACACACTCCGATACTCTTACCACGCCACCGGTTTCACACATTCAGATACTGTGTCCGGGTCACCAAATATACACATACAGACACTGTGTCCTGGCCATCAATTTCCCACATCGGAACACTGAGTCTGGCCAACAATTTGACACATTCAGACATGTTCTGTACATTAATTTTACATATACAGATACTGTGACAAAGCCACAAATTTCACACATTCAGATACTCTGGCCTGATAACCTATATCTTTCTTACATATATTGTGTTCCGGCCACCAATTTCTCACATACAGGCACTGTATCCTGGCCTACAATGTCACACATACAGATTCTGTATCCAAGTTACCAGTTACACACATACAGATACCGTGTTCTGGCCATTAATTTAACATATATAGATACTTTTTCACACACACACACACACGCACACGCACACGCATACACACACACACACACACACACACACACACACACACACACACACACACACACACACACACAGATTGCGATCAGCTTGCATTTACCGCATATACCGAGAATATGATAAACACCGTCATTTTAAACATGTAGCGACTGTGATGTATAAACTTTATCACGATTTTTACAATATATGGGAGCAGTCTGCCCATATCGCACGTACACAAACAGAAACCAGGTTGCACGTTTCAAACATACTGTGATCGGCCGGCCCATTTCGCACGTAAACAACACACACAGTTCACCCCACACAAATACTATGCAGCCTGCCCAATTTGCTCATACACAGACAGTGACAAGCCAATACATTTCACACACACACACACACACACACACACACACACACACACACACACACACACACACACACACACACACACACTGATCTGTCCGCCCATTTCGCACAATGACTAGTCCGTCCAATTTCATAAACAGACTGTCTTCGGCTCGCCCATTACTCGCACAGAGAGACGCTGATCAGACCCTCAATTTCACCAAATATCAAAAGTGGTTATCCCTTTCATTTCATATCTATATATAGACTGTGCTAAGCCCGCCAAATTTCAGTCATAGTTGATGTGAACAGCCCACCAGGTTTTGTACTTTGATAGGCTATTATGGGCCTGTCCAGTTTGCATATACAGACTGTGATCAGACCGCATACTTCACACACACAGTGACACAGAAAGTCTGCGATTAATCTATCTATTTCACACATATAGACACTGTTGTCAGCCTACTTATTTCGTACACACAGAAATTGTCATCAGCCTATACGTCCAGCACTGTGACCAGCACCGTATTTCGTCCATTGACTGTGACTACCTATTTCGCAAATACCTATTTTGTGAGCAGCCCATCTATTCTGCATTTAGGGGGACTGTGATCATTCTGCCCATGTTGCACGAACGATACATGTCATTCTGCCAGATATTACCTTGTTCGCTTAAACTTTACAGAGACTTGCAACCGCCCGCGCACTAAGCAAATACAGACACTGTGATTAGCAGATTTATGTCATATATGAGCCAGCGCATGACCAACTCTGTAATAAGACTTGTGTGACCAGCGAATATCCAGATCAGCATGTGCATCTGCGCAATGTGATCGGAGTCTTTGCTGAGCACAGATGCCTTCTTCAGCCTCCGGACTCTCAAAAGAGAGACTTATTTTTTGCATCAGAACGTACTTAATGGATTTTCACTGATATTGTCTCAGCGAGTAGCTGTTGACTTGTTTAAAACGTAGTTGTGGGTTATGTTTTTTTTGTTATATTTTCCTTATACAGTTATTTACAGTGGTTTGGGAAGTAGAGCTGTAAGATAAAAGTTTATAACAGTTACTACTCCTGGCATTGTACTTAGAAATAGATGCGTGAACCCTTTCCATACCGAATGTCTCACGTCTTATTGTAGGTTTTGTTGAGTGCTGGTCCATAAAATGTGCTCATTCCGCACATACAAAGTCCGTGATTAGCCCTCCATTTCAAATATACCTAGATTATAATGAGCCAACCAATTTCGCACGTACAAAATATGTGTGTGATTAGCCCGTCCATTTCAAGTATACCTAGACTGTTATGAGCCAACCCAATTCGCACATACAAAATCTGTGATTAGTCCGTCCATTTAAAATATAACTAGATTGTTATGAGCCAACCCATTTCGCACATACAAAGTCTGTGATTAGCCCGTCCATTTCAAATATACCTAGATTGTTATGAGCCAACCCATTTCGCACGTACAAAATCTGTGATTAGCCCGTCCATTTCAAGTATACCTAGACTGTTATGAGCCAACCCATTTCGCACATACAAGATCTGTGATCAGTCCGTCCATTTAAAATATAACTAGCTTGTTATGAGCCAACCCATTTCGCACATACAACGGCTGTGATTAGCCCGTCCATTTAAAATTTAACTAGATTGTTATAAGCCAACCCATTTCGCATGTACAACGTCTGTGATTAGCCCGTCTATTTCAAATATACCTAGATTGTTATGAGCCAACCAATTTCGCACATACAAAGTCTGTGATTAGCCCGTCCATTTTAAATATACCTAGATTGTTATGAGCCAACCAATTTCGCACATACAAGATCTGTGATTAGTCCGTCCATTTAAAATATAACTAGATTGTTATGAGCCAACCCATTTCGCACATATAACGGCTGTGATTAGCCCGTCCATTTAAAATATACCTAGATTGTTATGAGCCAACCCATTTCGCATGTACAACGTCTGTGATTAGCCCGTCTATTTCAAATATACCTAGATTATTATGAGCCAACCAATTTCGCACATACAAAGTCTGTGATTATCCTGTTCATTTAAAATATACCTAGATTGTTATGAGCCATTTCATTTCGCACATACAAAGTCTGTGATAAGCCCGTCCATTTAAAATATACCTAGATTGTTATGAGCCAACCAATTTCGCACATACAAAGTCTGTGATTAGCCCGTCCGTTTCAAATATACCTAGATTGTTATGAGCTAACCTATTTCGCACATACAAAGTCTGTGATTAGCCCGTCCATTTCAAATATACCTAGATTGTTATGAGCCAGCTCATTTCGCACATACAAAGTGTGATTAGCCCGTACATTTCAAATATAACGACATTGTTTTGAGCCGACCCGCTTCGCACACAGAAAGACCGGGATAAGCCCCTACATTTAAAATATACTGAGATTGTCATGAGTCAACCCATTTCGCACATACAAAGCATTCAACATCCCTTAAATGAAACATATACAGAGAACGTGTTTAGTACGTACAGTCGACTCTCGTTATCTCAAATTCCAAGGACTCACTGAATCACTTCGAGATATCCGTACCACGACATATCAGAGTTGAGAGAGTGAGGAAAACAATAAATTGAACAACCACATTTAACAAATGAATATGTAATTTGACTCCTGAAGTTAGATATATATATATATATATATATATATATATATATATATATATATATATATATATATATATATATATATATATATATATATATATATATATATATATATATATAAATGTGTAAAAGAGGAGAAATTGCTCCTTAAAAGAGGAGAAATTGCTCTCCTCTTTTCCACATTTTTTTGTTACCTGTTTTCATAGTTTCATGTTAAAAGAGGGACCAGATTTTCACTTCGAGATAAGCGGTAATTCGAAATAAGCGAGTTCGAGATAACGAGGTTCGACTGTACCTCCTGCAGGTTCAAAGAGTATTTTTCAGTGAGTCCCTTGGAATTCGAGATAACGAGAGTCGACTGTATCTTCAATGCTGCACATAACGGTAATTGCCTAAACTCATAAAGTGGTGTTTGTTTATTTTTTCAGAGAAAGTATATCTTGAATTCATATGAATCGCAGGAAAGTTTTATATTCTCTGAAGAATTGTAAAGATCCCAGTTAAATGGCAGACCAGTTTGAACTGAGTCTACACATAGTTTACTTATACATGCTTACATATAGCAACATATAGAGGTTTAAAGCTGTGAAAATACAATTTTCAAATGAAACAACGCAATATAGACAAGTGAAAAAACATACGCCAGTCCTAGTGATCTGCAGGCCACAACAGCGTCCTTTTCGCCAAACTTGTTGTTACATACTGTTCCCCACTGATTATTATAGTATACCATTAGTCGACCCTCGTTGTTTCCTTCTCCATCCTCCAGTTGGTATTGAACTGGCGAGGAAAATCAGAGTTATCATGACTCAAGTCAGGGGCGGATCCAGGATGATTTCTAACGGGGTTCGAAGGGGGTTTGATTTGATCAAATTACTGTTGTCTCAGCGAGTAGCTGTGGACTTGTTTAAGCCATAATTTTGGGTTGTGTTTTTTGTGTTATAATTTCCTTATACGGTTATTTACAGTTGTTTTAGTAGTAGAGCTGTTTGATAAATGTTTATAACAGTTACCACTCTTGGCATTGTACTTAGAAATAGATGGATGTATACTATGTCTTTTATAAGGATTCTTATATCTTTTAAAGGGGAATCCAATATAAGTTGTAAGTATATCTTGGAGTAAAGTGCTTAACAAGCCATTTATTTTGATGCAAGATTTTTCAAAATCGGCCTAGAAATAAGAAAATTATGGTGATTTCAATGTATTTAAAATGGTTGTCATGGATGCCGCCATACTGTAGGCTGTGACGTCACATAGCCCAAGTTAAATATGCAAAACCAAGTTATAAAGGGTTTCTAAGAATAATTTTGCTACAGATGTTTATAATCTTTTAATTCTAGTGACAAGCAATCATTTCCCCAAAAATAAACCAACTTTATGAGAATAACTACCTTTATGAAACAAATTTTAATGTTTATGAAACCTCATTAAATAGTCAAATGGTGGCGCTCACACCACCAATATTAAAATATTCAATTGGCTATAACACCTAATTTCCACCGATTTTGTTCAAATTTGTGTCAAAATTCATTGTTTGTAAAGTTCTTTACTTTAAAGTACAATACCTTTTAAGGTTGCGGTCCCCTTTAAGTATACTTTACTTAAGATTGAGAAAGAAAGTCTAACAATGAGATGCTTTCGGAGAAGATTAACCACAGAAGCGCCATGAAAATAATAGAAGATATGGAACGTATGTTAAAAAGAGCAAACTAAACACTGAGCAGCTTAAAAATGAACCTGTCATTGGAAAGTGGAATCTGTATAGATTACATAGAATGTAACAGGAGAAGCGAGAGTATTACTTTTGGGTGGTTAGAATTCATAGCGCAGATAGTAACGATAGAGGTGTCATCGAGGGAAAGCGGTATTTATATTATTACCTGAATGTAGATGTGCAAATAGGTTTAACTGCATAAAAAAGTATAACAAAACTCCACAACCCGCAACTGTCTAAAACAAGTACACAGATACATTAAGTACAGTCGACTCTCATTATCTCGAACTCGGTTTTCGGACTAACCGCTTATCTCGAAATGAAAATCTGGTCCATGTTTTAAAAGGTAACACAATTTTGTAGAAAATAAGAGGAATTTCTCCGCTTTTCCACAATATTTTCAATATATCTCAAATTTCAGGAGTCAAATTACATATTAATTTGTGAAATATGGTTAATTTATTTTTTCCTCAATTCTGTAAATCGGATATGCCGAGGTACGGATATCTCGAAGTGTTTGAGAGAGCCCATTGGACTTCGAGATAACGAGACGTCTGTATGTGATTATTACATGCGAATGCTGGTCAGCGCTAGACGATCAATGAGGGACATGAAATACAACAAAAGGGAAAGGAATATAAGTACAAGTCCTCAAGTCGGCACGAATGAAATATACATTTTAAGTTTTACATTTTCACTTATGAAAATATAACTTTTTCGAAATATGCATTTTATTTCATTAATAATTCTCTATATTTCATTACTTTGTATATAATAAATAAATGAGCCTACGCACGACAAAACCTACAATAAGACTCGGATCATCCTGTACATCCACCCAGTATGGCAAGGGTTCTCGTTTATTCCTCTTTGGATAGCCTGAAGGCTGTAGAAGGCATAGGCGAAGGCGGATGCGCTGATTGGTCTAAGTCTTCACTGATCGCACGTCTTATTGTAAGGTTTGTCGTGCACTGGCACAAATAATAATGACACTGACTGTATGTACGGGAAAGGGTTTTAGGTTCACCATCAGAATAATGGTATGCAGATGTTTACTATAGACATACACAGACGAGACTTCTAGTATGTGTATGACAGATCTTGGTATATCCAGACAATTCTGTTGGTATGCAGCTGTCTGGTGTGGACATACATGGGCAAGACCTTTAGTATGTCGCATACTGGTCTGTGCACATCTAGCTCAGAAAGATGGTAGGCAACTGTCTGATGTGGACATACACTGATGAGACTGCTAGTATGTAATAGGTAGATTTGGCCACACACAAACAATAATGATGATATGTTGCTGTTTGGTGTAAACATACACAGAAGAGACTGCTACAAGTAGTATGTGACAGACAGAACTTGGCACACCCAGAAAATACTGATAATATGCAGCTGTCTGATATGAACATACACAGATAGAACTGCTCGTATGTGACAGTCGTATCTTGATATACCCATATAATATTAATGATATGTGTCTGATGTTGGCATTCAGAGATGCGACTGCTTGTATGTAACAGACTGATCTGAGCATACCCAGACAATATTGCTGGTATGCAGTGTTTGACGTGGTCATACACAGACTAGACTGCTAGTATGTGAAGACTGATCTGTTCATACCCAGACAAGACTGATTGTATGCGCTGTGTTGATGGTGACATATACAAACAAGATTATTGGTATGTGACAAACAGATCTAGGCGAATCCATAAATTACTGATGATATATAATAGGCTAATGTGAGAGACAGATCTGGGCACACTCAACTAATGGTATGGTGCATTTCGGTTCAGGAAAAACCATGACAAGATGGCAGGCACGCCGTAGTTTAATCTGGGTTTATCCAGGCAAGACTGCTTGTATGGAGCAAACGCTTGTTTCGTTTTTAATACATATGTGGAACAGACGCCGATTTGTAACGTGACTCGCTATCAATTGATGGTCATAGTCACGTGACCACGATTCTTCAGCTAATAGTTAGCCTATCCATTGGTATGTCACATATGCACATATGCAAGTCTAAATGAAGGGAAATGTGCTCCAGAAAAGAAGAAAAATGCTGCATGATAAGGTTTTTTCGATAATGGGTTATACGCCCTTCTAATGCCACCGGTGATTCCATAATTCCGATGTAAAAATTCTCGCGCGATTTTGTAACAAGTGCATCGACCGGACGTTTACATAATCGTTCCAGTAACCAGAAAAAAACGCTCTTTCGTGCCATACGTATTTTGGAGAATAATGTTCTACTTGCTGGTGAGTATTTTCTTTACTTTATTTAAATGCAATAAACCTTAAAGTTTCTGAGTTATCCCTACCCCTGTATCAAACTACTCATTCTATATTCTTTAAAATACATGTACAATATTTATCGTTGGTCTTAAACATCTTTTGACAGTTTGAAATGGCGCTGTTGACGCCGCTTCACGTTATTACAATATTTGAAAAGATGAATCGGCCAAACAAAAAAAAAGCTTTTTTTTTGCCTGTTGTTAAATGTTTATGTTTCGGCAGGGACCAGATTTTCACTTCGAGATAAGCGGGTATTCGAGATAAGCGAGTTCGAGATAACGAGAGTCAACTGTAAATCATCAAAGAGTAAAAATGAGCCACAGCCCAGTACCCCTGAAAGCAAGAAAGATGCCCCTGGAATTGCTGTCTGAAGGAGTACCAACAGTGATAGTGACATTGAAGTTTCAGAGCAGGAAAAGTGTTGTGTTTGTTGTAATTCAGCTTCATGTTTATTATATATTTCATGTGAATGTAGAACACCTGTATATATATATGATTTGTCAATAAATATTATTCTTATTCTTAAGTAAGTGGGAACCTGAATATCTCAGAGGAAATGTTTATATAAGTTTTGAAAGCTGTGGTAAATGTGACTTCTGTCAAAATTAGACACATCATAAAAAATTTAGACAGTGCACTTAGATGTCCAGATTGCCCGCCTTCCAAGTTTATCTAATTGGAAAAAGAAAACAATAGTTGTAAATATTTTGTTTTATGTTACTGTTTAAAAGTCGTATTCATTTGAAATGAAAATTGTCACTAAGCAGCGCTTATTCGATACCCCCGCATAAAGCATAAAACTTTTTTTCTATTAAAATTTAAGTTTTAAAGTGCCGGCGCGACCTTGAAAATAAAGTCTATGAAAAATCTATGAAAAAACAAGATTCCTAAAATTATTAAGCAAGATACACAGGAAAAAACAAAAGTGTTATGGACATTAAAAAAATACAAAGGGGAATAACTATAACAGTATTGATCCCTTGACCCTTCTTTTTCTTTAGCATCAGCATCTCATAATTACGAATATTTATGCAGAATGTATTAAGAGTCCTTATAATACTTATCAAGATATGCAGGAAAAAAGATAGCGTGCACACAAGGCTAACTGTTTGAGTATTTATAATGTAGTGACCTTGAAAATAAGGGCAAGGTCACCAAAATTTAATCACTTCTATCCCCCATTCTGATGATGTATCTGTGCTAGTTTGGTCGAATTGCAGCCATTGGTTAAAGCGACAGTATGCACACAAACTTTTACTGTATTGAGAAATTTTATAAAGGGATATAACTCCAAGAAAATGGCCCCTAGCTCTTACTTTCTCTTATGTAGGTACACCTTATAGATATTAATGTGTCACGTAATCTTTTTTCTATCAAAATTTGAGTATCAAAGTGGCGGTGTGACCTTGAAATGAGATCCAGGACACCAAAATCTAATCACTTCTTTCCCTCATCCCAATGAAGTATCTGTGCTAGCTTGAACAAAATCCATTTAATGCTTCATGAGATAGAGTGCACACAAGGGTCTTGATAATGTAGTGACCTTGAACATGAGGTCAAGGTCACAAAATGTAATCACTTCTTATGTATCTGTGCTAGTTTGTTGAAATTCCAGCCATTGAGTCAAGATATAGTATGCACACAAGATTTTTTCTATCAAAATTTGAGTTTTAAAGTACCAGTGTGACCATGAAAATGAGAAAAAGGTCACCAAAATCTAATCATTTCTTTCCCCAAGCCCAATAATATATCTGTGCTAATTTGGTCTAATTTCACTATTGATTCATGAGATAGAGTGCACACAAGACTCACTTATTAAGTATTTATAATGTAGTGATCGTGAAAATAAGGTCAAGGTCACTAAAATCTAATCACTTCTTTCTCCAATCCTGAAGATGTATCTGTGCTAGTTTGGTCAAAATCCAGCAATTGATTAAAGAGATAATGTGCAGACAAACTTTTTACAAGGCTCATATTTGGAGTTTTTATAATGTAGTGACCTTGAAAGTCAAGGGCATACAAATTTAATCACTTCTTTCCCATGTCCTAACAATGTACCGGTGCTAGTTTGTTAAATTTCAAGCCATTGGTTCAAAATATAGTGTGGTCGCAATCTTTTGTCTATCAAAATTTGAGTTTCAAAGTGTCAGTTTGACCTTGAAAACGAGATAAAGGTCATCGAAATCTAATCACTTCTTTCCCCAATCGCAATGATGTATCTGTACTAATTTGATCAAGTTCAATCTGTTGATACATAAAAGAGAGTGCACACATGGTTCACTTTTTGAGTATTTATAATGTAGTGACCTTGAAAATAAGGTGAAGGTCACCAAAATCTAATCACTTATTTCCCCTATTCTTTTGATGTATCTGTGCTAGTTTGGTCAAATCGCAGTCATTGGTTAAAGAGACAATGTGCATACAAACTTTTTACAGCTCACTTTTAAAATATTTATAAAGTAGTGACCTTGAAGATTGGTCAAGGCCACCAAAATCTAATCACTTCTTTCCCCAATCCTGACAATGTATTAGTGCTAGTTTGGTTTAAGTCCAGACATTGGTTAAAGAGATAGTGTACACACACACTTTTCACTGCATTAAGAAAAAAAAAAAAAAAAAAAAAAAAAAAAAAAATAAAAAAAAAAAAAATACAAATGGCAATAACTCCATGAGAATTAGCCAAGCCCTTATTTTCGCTTACGTAGGTACACCTTATTGATATCAATGTGTCTACAGAAATTGATGAATATCCATCACTGCGTTTTCAAAATATTAGAAAAAAAAAATAAAAAAATAACAGCGTCGCGGACGGACACACGGACGGACGGACAACGTGCAAACAGTATACCCCTCCCACAAAATAAGTTTACGTGTGTGTGGGGGGGTGGGGGGTGCATATAATCAAGTTGTTTTAAAAGTTTAATATTCCTTCCTTAACATAAGGTAAATAACATTTAAACATATCCAAACTTCTGAACAAAACGGCTTCACATATTTGACGATTTTATCCATCCCTTCACCCCGGTAGCGTAGTAAACATTCATTCAAAAGGGTGTAAACTTGTTGGGCTATGTGATAACTGACTTGATGCTGACACATTTATTGAGTTGATGTATAAAGGAAATCCAGAGGTATAAAATGTGCTGGATAAGTTTTTGATTTCATCAGTCTGCGCGTTTCAAACATTAAGTACGCCGGTGCCTTGTAAGTCCGGGCAAAAGGCGGCAAGACAAGAGGCTAGTAATTGCAGCAGTGGGCTCAAAGTGGGTTCGCGGGGTACAATCGAACACCATTTGACTCAAAATTTCATTTTCATGGAAAATTTTGGAGAAATTTTAGGTAAATTTCGGATACCATATTTACCCTAAATATTCATATCCCTTACTTTGATATTACATTTCTCTTCAACAAGTCAACTTTACTTTCTATGAATGTAGTATTGCTGAATGGATGAGTAGCAAACAGCGTAGACCCTGATCAGACCCCGCGTTCTGCGGCGTCTGATCTGGGTCTTTACTGTTTGCACAGGCCTGTCTTTTAGTAAAATACGCTAATTTGATCAAATCGACACCCCTCCCCCTCAGATATCATCCTGGATCCGCCCCTGAATTGTCAGTTGTAGTGCTTGAACTAGAATTTACGATAAAAGGTTCAATTAAGCTTCACAAATCAGTACAACGTAGGAATATGTTTCCGGTTCGCTTTAATAAGTACGGCAAACTATATGCATTAAGGAAATAAAGCTTATGTCTCTGAGAAGTGTTGCAAATTTGAACGCGTTCAATGTAATTAAACCTTATTGGAACGAACGTGTAATGAGTTCAGTGTTGATTGGAGGGTGTTTCTTAATGTATAAAATTAACCTACCATGTTTTGGATTTGCAGGTAAACATTTGACACCAACGTCTTGATCGTGCGTGCAGTTGTTATGTGCCCATCCATCAAAATCACAATGGCGCAATTCCGGCTCGCTTCCTTTACATCTGACATTGCTCATCCAGATTGTACCACTTTGCTTACCATATGTGGGCACCATCACTGCTGTTCCACCACTAAACAGGTGCATAGTCAGAAAGAAAAACGAACCACAGCGTTAGAATTGTACCTGAACGTATGCACCTAACAAAATTAAAGTCAGCCCCGCAGGCCAACAACGTTTAAGCAACGTCGAATCAACGTTAAAACGTCATCGATTCAACATTTATTCAAACGTTAAGACGTTGAATCATCATTGAATCGGCATTGTTTTAACCTTGTGTGCCTGCTGGTAGAACTCGACTTTCTTTTTGAACAGTCTCAATTGAGTTGCCGCGCACAATGTATACAGTCGACTCTCAATATCTAGAAGTCCAAGGGACTCACTGAAATACTTCAAGATATCCATACCTCGACATATCAGAATTACAGAAGTGAAGAAAAAGTAAATCGAACAACCACATTGCACAAATGAATATGTAATTTGACTCCTGAAATTATAGATATATTGAAAATATAAAGTTTTTAAAAGTAAACCATTTTTTAACTAGCAATACTTAACCTATAGATGATGTGCTATTATATTCTGTATTTCACATCTTTCACAGAAAAACGACCGTTCAGTCGTCAAATAAAATCTTAATCCAGAAGGTCCCTTAGGCAGTTACCTATGTGACGTAACTTTTTCCGCTTAATTGATCACGTGTCAGTTTCTTTGATGTATAAAAACAATTGAAACAGATAGAACTGAGCTGTGCGGTGGGGGGGGGAGGGTGGGGGCGGAGGGGGGGGTGGGGGGGGGGGGGAGAGCGGGCGGTGAGGGGGAGGATGTGAGGTAGGACTCGGAATTATCTATAGGTTAAATATTGCTGGTTAAAATATATTTCCTTTTTAAAGATAATGTGTTATTCTATTCTGTATTTCACAACTTCCACAGAAAAAACGACCGTTCAGTCGTCTAATGTAGTCTTAATCCAGAAGGTCTCTTAGGCAGTTACCTGTGTGACGTAACTCTTTCCGGTTAAATGATCACGTGTCAGTTTCTTTGATGTATAAAAACAATAGAAACAGATAGAAGTGAGCTATGCGGGGTGGGGGTGAGGGGAGAGATGGGAATCGGAATTACCTATAGGTTAAGTATTGCTAGTTAAAATATGTTTTACTTTTAAAAACTTCATTTTAACTGCACAATACATTAACCTATAGATAATGTGCTAGAATTAAAAGTTTAGGAGGAAGGAGCTCTCCTAGTTCTGACACAAATATAGATGAATCCCACCACTTCTGGTTTAAGACTCAGAAACTCTAAGGAATCAGATACATTATTTCTATATGTAACAGTAAAAATGGTCTAGATTCACATATAACATATCTTTAAGTTGTTAAGGCCTTACTGCCTTATATGTTAATAGTAGACTCTAGAGGATGCCAAGTTCTCAAGCCTAATTACTGGACCCCTTTCTTTTTTGGGGAAAAAACTGTTGGCCCCCAAAAGGAATAAAAGTCATTGAGACATAACCTCAATATTCCACTTCAACTGCAACCTCAAGGATATTGTTTGATAATATGTTGGAAACCAAACTTGTCTAACAGATGTCTAGACAATAAGCTGTCTATCTTTAGACGCGCATTATTGAATAAGGAAATGTCTTTACGGACGAGCTTCCTACAGATAACCTACATATCTCGAGATTTTCAGATAAATTCTAGGCATGTAAAGATTATCTAATTTGTAAATAGTCTAAACTATTATACTTATGATCTAATTAGAATCTGTTTAATTGGAACGATAGGACCGTTTCCAATAAGCAGACCATAAACCCGAAATAACTATAATGTTCTATAATTGTTCCTTTTTTATAATTGTTCCCTTCTTTACTTGAAATAAAAAGGGGAGACAATAATTTGTGTAGATGGTCTAATCTTTACCGAATATCCAGTTATCCACCAGTAATATCAAATATATAAATGATGGTTTTATCCATTGCTAGGCTAATTGAATTAACGTATTTTTTTAGTCTTAGCAATGATAATATACAGATATTGTCTAATTCTGCGGATGAAGAAAAACAACCTAAGTCATTTAATAAAACGCTTCTGTCATAGGAGATATCGAAAGCGTTTCGTGACCTTGACAAATTAAGAAAGGAAAAGACTGCCAACATCACCAGTTTGGCAGACTTATATTGGAAGACAAGAATAAAGGCTGATAACAAAGCTTACTGTAAAACAGACTCCTAATTTAGCTTAAGGTCTTACCATACTGTTGAGAATTAAGCAATTAGAAAGAACTGGATAGAATGTTTTCTATTATCAGATCAATAATAAAATACCATGAATCTACTTCGAAGTACTTATAATCATGGTATCCAAGCCATAAATCATTATCATAAATTTGTAAATGAATGACGAATCAGAATGTCCAACCAACAGAAATGGGCTCCAGAATAAAGAATGTAATCGGGCGACAGACATTCTTATGATAGAAAGGGAAGTAATTTCGATACGACTTTCTTCTATAATATGTAATAGTAAGAAGTAAGTCCATAAATGCCTTAAACTTCCCTACTAATACGAAAATAGGGGAGTTTCAACTCATATAGTATCACTGATAAGTATAATGACGAGACAGATAATACTGATTTTATTATTTCTGATAACGTTAAACGTATAGGTTCAGAGGCAGAGATACTATTCTGCACGAATATAAAGAATAGTGAGAATAGATTATTAAATTACCAAACTATACACACACACACACACACACACACACACACACACACACACACACACACATATATATACATACATACATACATACATACATATATATATATATATATATATATATATATATATATATATATATATATATATATATATATATATATATATATATATATATATAAAGTAAAATATTCTTGTTATGAATAAATCGTTAAACGTAACTATTTTATTCAAGTAAAGAATAATTTTATATTTAATAAATAAATTTCCATTTATGGATAAAACCTTCATCGTAACAGTAAGATTATCAAAAAAAAAAAAAAAAAAACTAGATATAAAATGACTCCAAGAATTTTATAGATAAACATCCATTTATAATTTAGACTTGAATATATAAATAGTCTAAAACCCATTTCTTAATAATTGACATCTCCTAAAATACTCAATTTCTATGCTCGTATCGAATTTCAGGAAGGAAGATATACTCTCAAGGTCTATTTGTAGATCATAGAGGGTTATTACATCACAGTTGTGTTACCAACGGTTCTTAACGCAAAAAAGGTAGGAGAAAAGTCCAGGGCGTGCCACAATCACAAACCGAAGCCCTTCCCAGACCCCAAGAGGAAGAGGAAACCGACAAATCTAAACAAGCACAAACCGAACAAACGTACGAAAAGCACTAAGATTAGCTCTCTCTTCCCCAAGCGAGGTAATCGCAATACTAAAAGGACTGAAAAACACAAGAACAAAATAACACACGGAAAGACATACAACAAATCGCCTCGTAGAATAAACCACAAAGCAACAAAGAGTAAGACTAACACCGGGACCACAGCCTTAGAACGGTCGGTAGAGCAAACCACCGGGGGGTTTAAAGCACTTATAAAGCTAGCTAACTTCACCCTGGGTCCCGATGCTACTCTTAATATAGAAATACATAAAAAATTCGGTTCGCATAAAGGCTCCCAACTCAGTCAATGCATCAAAGCGAAAACATAAAAATCAAATTAATCACTATAATAAACAAAGACGAGTACTCATGGCTAATTCTACTGTATGTCAGAGTAAATGTAAACCAATAGTTAAACCACGGCGGGCCAAGCCAAAGACATATCGTCAAGCCCAACCCACTGGTTAAAGTTTTACGAAGAGGCCGTCATTGAGTCTGAGGCCCGAACCGCCGTTGTGCAATTAAAGAGTAAAGCATAGCCATCAACAATGATTGGGTTGACAACTAGGCATGCAGTCAGCCTCATAATATCCAGGCTATAGCCAATTCTTTTATAACGGATAAGTTTTCTGAATTGCTCCGAAAAGTTAGATTTACCTACAATTTTTCTAAATCTGTACACTAAATCACCGTAAAATATATAAACCTTGTTGCAGAATTGTTTTCAGACTGACGCTATATTTTTCTAACAAGGCACTGTGTCTGCGATAAAATTTCGTAAACGCCTTACGAAGTTTAAAATAACGATAGCCCTGCCTAAGAAGTTTGGCAGTAAGGGCTTTATTACGGTAGTTAAAGTCATTAAGATTTGAAGAAGCGCTGGCGAATCTTATGAGAAATTTATGAGATATGTATACCCCATATGAGGTATGCCGGGGGACATCGCCATCCAGAAAAGGGAAATTGACTATATCAAAATCAAAATCGTCCCGTTTATCATAGATTTTGGCGGAAACTGTACCATTAGATATACATAGATTCAAATCCAAAAAAGGTGCCTCGGTATCGGAAGAATTTGCTCTATTTAATTGGAGTTCTGTAGGGTATATCCGGTCCACCATTTGGTCAAAGTAAATATTGTCAATATTTAATAAACCGTCAAGGTATCTTCAAGTTGAATTGAAAGCCTCAATAATGTCAGCCTGATTTTCACGTGAGGGAGACTTCATGAATCTCTCATAACAAAAAAAAAAAAAAAAAAAAAAAAAAAAAAAAAAAAATCTGCAACAAGAGGAGCACAATTAGTTCCCATCGGAATACCAATACTTTGTCTATAAAGTTTAGTTCCAAATCTAATAAAAATATTATCCAAAAGATAAACAAGGGCATCACAGACTTTTTGACACGACCATAAATTGTAATTATTATATACATCAGAAGTGAAAAAAGCACATTCTTCGTTGCAAGGCAAATATTGGGTATTATCCCGAATAAACGTTCAGTTAATTAAATCAATAAGTTTATCTGTTATAAGATGATGAGGTAACGTAGTATACAGTGAAGAAAAATCATATGTGGACAATTTAGAAGCCTGAAAATTTTTAGATTTAAATTTATTGAGAATATCATTAGAATTTTTAATTGACCAAAAATAGTTAATTCCGTCCCTTTCGTAAACAGTATCATAGTATCTAATCCAATGTTTTTAACAGCAGTAAGGCATGAAGTTAGCAGTTTGAACAAAATAGTAGTCGTACAAGAACTAGAATTAGCTACGAAACGTGCTTTATAAGGTCGTTTATGAAGTTTCTGTAACCAATATAACGTAGAAAGTCTGTCTTGCTTTTCTTTAATACTCACTGCAAACTTAGCAGTAATATCGATAGAATGGGTATTGACAATAGATCTCTCGTCAGTAGAAATCCGTTCATATGTTTTGGTACTACCAATTTCTTGTTTTAGAGTATTGATATAATAAATCGTCACACAACAACAACATTATTAGCAGCTTTTTCAGCTGGAGCCAAAACATACTTCCTATGAAATTCTTGGATACCTTGTTTCAAATATCGAAAAGATAATTTAGGCTTAGGAGAGAGAAGATCAAGGTTATTAAAGTAAAATAACACACGTTCATCAATGATCTTAAAAATCTTTAATTTCCAATTATTTTAAGCATTAGACTCAACATGCTCTCGTTTACACCAACGCGTACAATAATCATTTAAAGCACTGGCAATTGTTTCCCGACATTTATTGAAATCTATGTGGGCTTGGAATCTATATTTAGGTCCTTTTGAAATAACTGAACGGATTCGTGAATCAGTTATAATCTTCAAAAAAAGTAAGAGAAAAGTCCAGGGAGTGCCACAATCACAAACCGCAGCCCCTCCCAGACCCCAAGTTACCAGTGACAATATGACCCGCTGATTGATAACAAAATTAAGAATCTTTACAATCGCAAGAATCAGGGGAACTAGTTTCAATATCAAGATCAGAAACTAATTTATTGAATTTAAGTATAGTATTACGGATAGGTTTGTTATATTTATAACAAATAATAGGAGATTCCGTGTTTTCGAAATATGAAGGTATAGCTGATATAACATTATTATCTCGAAATATGCTAGGTAAATCTATGAATTCAATACCTTTATTAATGAATGGAATTTTGATGAAGTGTCTAATGTGGTTAATTTCAGAATCAATGTAAGGACGAATAGCATGTTGAGTATAACATCTATTAAGGAGAGCTGCTTCATACAAATCATGTTTTCTGTCATAAAATTTATTCGCCTCATCATCTTACGTACGTAATGAAGAAACAGACAGTGAAGCTAGTTTAAAAAGCATTTGATGACGTCCAGAATTTAAGAAGATATTTAAATCAAAAAGAGATAAAACAGTTTTATGTTTTCATTTAAAATTGCCATTTTTGCGCTTACCATGGGATCGTTTATTATGTTTCTTATATCTAAAACGGTAAAAGCATCGAAATCCGGCATTTTAGAAATATTTCCTTCATGGTAAATATTATCATTAAATCCAAGTGGAAAAGGAGTTTGTAAACGTTTAATCCATTTAAGTTCAAGTTCATGTCTTAAAATGTTTTTTAATCTTTCGGTAGAATTGGACTTGTGTATAATTTTTTCAACAGGTTGAACCAAAACTTTACCAGATGATCATGAATGACCAGACTCCGGAAATGTTGATAAAGAAACTTATCAATTTTCTTTTTTTTTTTTTATTTTAAGCAAATGTTCCTTAAACCTTGTTTTAAGGGCCCGTTTGGTCTGTCCAACATACTGCATTCCTCAGCCTCCTTCGCTGCAAGTGAGAACATATATAACATCCTCTGATTTTCAGTCTAAATCAGAGCTGTTTACAACTGAAAATTGTCTATAATTAACAGAGGAAATTATAGTTGACCGACAAATTAAATGATTGTAGCAGGTGCAACTCTTGGCATTGCACTTAGAAATATTAGGGTACTAGAAATATTAGAAGTGCACTTAGAAATATTAGAAGTATTAGGCAAGACTGAAACATGTGTAATAGTCATATTGGTTGAAGATACATATCGTTCCATCTTTAACAAGATATGCAAAGAATAGGCACTCACTATTTCTCTGTTCGAAGATAGAAAATGAGTTCTTTGTCAACATAGACTGTATGGATGAAACAAAACACTAATTGGAACTGAATGGATGTGTCTCCTTGAACTGAACCGTAGAATAGTATCCATTATATAAACTGAAAAATTGTCGTTAGCTTGACTTAGAAAGCGCAGTAGCCAATGAATACTCTCGAGTAAACAGACATATTCGTTACGCACTGAATACCGAGAAATCGCTTGTTTAAACTATGCTAGTAAGATTTAAAACCTACAAACTAACGTGAATAGGTCCATTTAACTATTAATAATATAACCATTATAATATCTCCGATTATTATTGAGTAATCTTTTAATGGCTTACAAACGTAAATGCTTAACGAAAAATAGAAAGGAAGGCAATGATCAGGAATCGATACAATTATCCCATACCCCAAATCACAGTCAGTTCTTTTGTGACAAAATTTTCCTCAATGTTGAGGAATTAGGTACCGTTACTTTTATTGCTATTATCCGGATATCAATTACCCCCCTACAGGTCATAACCTGCCAGTAGCACTGAGATCTGCAAAGAAGCAATAAAATAGCCTGTAAACATACTGGCTGGGTTGAAAAGACTTTCTGCCAAAATTATATTCAGTGTCTCATGATATTGTGTGTAAGTTTTTTTTTTTTTGAGAGTACATATTTCAGGCAGTTTTTGTATTCTGTTAAAAATGGAAAGTTCAGTTTGAAAACTGAAGTGTTTACTGATTTGGTGATATATATAAATTTACTTTCCAGTGCGGGAAAACATTTAAAGCAAAATACTCCATGCCATGCGAGGTGAAAAATCTCATTTACGTAATGCGGTGCGGTAGGTGTCACGAGGAATATGTCGGCGAAACAGGTGACACCCTCCGCCACCGAGTCACCGTTCATAAGCAACAAATTAGAAATGCTTCAACAATAATGTTATACGTAAGTGGGCATATTGATAATTGACTCCTCCGTCAGGCAGTTATTACCACACCCACGCGAATTTCCTTAGACAAACTTTGTATTGATATACATGTGCTTACCTGTAAAAAGCCCGTGTTGATTTGTTTGTCTAACTAAAAACATTGACAATTACCTTATTAGCTGTTTTGAATGCTCAGCTGCAGTTGTCAGTTAAATGGTCAAGTGACTTGACGGAGGAGTCAATTGTGATAGGAACCAATTTACAAAATTTAAAATCTGAACAGTTTACAAAATGCAGAATGCTGCTGTAAGAAAAATGGAAGAAAACTATTTTATAAATTTATTCAAGCCAAAATTAAACAGGCATACTTAATTTATAACGCATCTATTAATCTTTTTTCACGATTTTGAACGTTATTGTGCATATTGTATTGTGTGACGTTGTTTCCTGTCTTTTGTAACGTTGTTCCTATAGAAACCAACGCCATTTTGTACATCTTCTGATCTACATTGATAGTAGAGAAAAGCGTTAAGAAATTAAAGTTTCACAGATTTCAAGGCACTTTTACTTTTTTCTTTTGTGGCTATATATATATATATATATATATATATATATATATATATATATATATATAACGAAAAATAGATCAAACTTCGATGAAGTTGATGTGGCACCTGCCCCCCCCCTCCCATCCACCCCCCCCCCTCACCTCCCTGCTGCAGACCTGGGAGAAAACATGTGCAAAGTTTAAAAAAGACCGGCTTTAAATTATATGAGAAGTTGCAATCACAAGGTACCACTGTCTTTATACATCTGAGGTCAGTAAATGACAAAGTTCAACAAGTATAACCAAGTGACAAAAATAATGCAAGGATTTTATAAAAAGCACATGCACATCTTCAGACTATGGAGAAAACATGTGCAAAGTTATTAAAAAAAGATAGTATATATTCTACGAGTTGTGCTCACGAGGTACCCACTGTCTATATGTTGAGGGTGAAAAATGGCTAAGTTCACAATGTGGAAAAAAGTGAAAAAAAAAAGAAAAAAAAAAAAGATCTAACAATTACATCCAAACCACAAACTCATCCTCATACCATGAAGGAGACGCATGTAAAGTTTCATAATAATCGGTACAAAATTTTAAGAGGATTTGCGCTCACAAGAGGTACCAACTGTTTAGGTACAAAGGGTGTATAAGTACAAAGTATACAATGCGGAAAAAAGTGACAAAAAATGATCTAACAATTATATCCAAATACCATGAAGAAAACATGTGCAAAGTTTCAAAACGATCAGTACAAAACTGTAAGAGGAGTTGCGCTCACAAGAAATACCCATTGTCTATATTTTGAGTCTAAAAAATGACTCACAATGTGGAAAAAGTGACAAAAATGTTCTAAAAATTATACCCAAATCACATACACATCCTCATACCATGAAGAAAACACAGGCAAAGTTTCAAAACAGTCGGTATAAAATTGTAAGAGGAATTGCGCTCACAAGATGTACCCACTGTCTATATATTGAGGTGAAAAATGACTTTCACAATGTGGAAAAAGTGGCAAAAATAATCTAACAATTATAACAAAACTACATGCACATCTTCATACCATGAAGAAAACAAATACAAAGTTTCAAAATGATCGGTATAAAACAGTAAGAGGAGTTGCGCTCACAAGACACCCAGGGTAAATGTTGACGAAAAGACGAACGGACGGACGAACGGACGGAAACTTGCACGCCTAAGTCGCCCTGTTAAGGCAGGTGCGACAAAAAGAGGCTCAAATATACCATATGAGGACATGCGTTCAATAAGCATTGCAACGACAAAATACAAGCAAAAAATCAGGGTTTAAAACAGCATATCCACGGATATGGCTCCTCCCTCCCTTCCGACTGCTATTGCAAGATATGCTGATCTAATTGTTGCAGATTGAGTATCTTCAGATTACTGGTCATCACCAGTACAGTATGCTAAACTTTCTAGGATGTAAATGCTAAAGAAAAAAGAGAAACTGAATATGACTTTGGGGAAGAGTCACATTTTCAAAGCTTAGCAGATCTTTCCTGTGTAAGCACTGGGTGCACAAGCAATGCAGTGGGCCCAAGCGCTTGACAAAGGACCCTGAGTACACATGTACACGGTGCCATGGAACTGCACGCCCCTTGGATGGCAGACCACAGAAGGATGTCCAGGTCGGACCTCACAAGCTGGAGGTGGTAGCTTCCTTTTGCTACCTCGAAGATGCTCTCAGCAGCTGGTGGCTGTGAACTTTCAACCAAAACACGTGTGAAAACCGCCTGGTAGAAGTTCAAGGATCTGCTACCAGTTCTCTTTTAACGCCACCTCTCTTTCAAAACACGTGGCCGTATGTACAGCTCTTATGTGCGGAGCGCTATGTTCCATGCCAGTGAGACTTGGCCATTGATAAAGCCAAACCTCCAGCGTCTGCAGCAAAATGACAGGGCAATGATCAGACAGATCTGCAATGTCAGGCCGCAAGACATTGTCAAGACATTGTCACCACCAGGTCCAATGAGCTACTTGTACGGATTGGCATTGAGGATCTGGACCTCATTCTGAAGGAGAGAAGACTCCGATGGTATGGATATGTGGAACGCTCCAATGGTGCAGTCAAGACAGCCCTTGACATACTGGTTGATGGAGGCCCAAAATGACATGGAAGCAGCTGACAGAGAGGAATTGTAGAGAGTGGAAGCTCTTGGCTATCAAACCTCATGACTGACATAACTAGAGATCTGGTGTAGATCTGCCATGCGTGCAGCAAGCCAGCTATCTGGAAGGGGGACCACTGATGTGGATGTTGCCCCTGTACCTGCACGTTAATCAAAAGTCCGATTATGATGACATGATATATGATGTAAATGTCAAAAAACAAAAGAGGCATTTTAAGACCACACCTCAAAGTAGTGCTCGCAGGAAAAGACAGTTACATGTAACCGACTCCAAAAGGCAAAATAGTTTATAATGATTAACTGAATTAATGATAAAAATAAGAGTTTAAAATAGTTTTGATAGTAAATAGTTCATGGGAACTAAGACTTCAGTATGTTATCATGATTTCAAAATCAATGCCAGTGACATAGATGGAAATGGAACACTGTGCTTTTAACCCTTAAAGCGCCAATCACAACTGCAGCAGACAACACTTTTAAATATATTGTTTTATTTTGTTTTCTTAAAAAATAAGTCTTGACATTTCATTTGAATTGTCAGCCAAGCAGACGATTCACATGACATTTCAAGACTTATTTTCTAAGAAAAATATTTTTTTAGAATGTCGTCTGCTGCAAATTTTGCTTGGTGCTTTAAGGGTTAAGTAACTATTATTACCTTATTGTGACACAATTAATTCTTAGAAAGATACAAATTAGAGAATAATTCAAACTGTATAATATCCCATGTTATTCCCAGTACTGATTGAAGTAATTATTATTCATTACCATGATATCTTGCGGCTGCATGTTTTCTCAAACCTTATCCTAAATATGAGAGCAAATCTGAGGAAATAGTTTAGACCCAGCTTGAACTAGAGCAGTTTGATCAGGGCGTGTTGTACACTGTTGGCAATTCCCCCGATCTGTTTAAATACACCATCAAACTTGCCAAATAGATCTGCTTCAAATTTATGGTAAGAATAAGAGCTTTATTTGGAGTAATAACAGTAGTCTTCTTTCTGACCTTCAGAAAGCCAAAGGCCAAAGTGCAAATGAAAAATGAGTATTTAGTTTTCTTGTCCTGGTACATGTTTACCGCTGAGCACTCAGGGCAAACTTTTCAGCAGATGGGTTTTTACATTTTGAAATATTTCTTATTTTTCCAACAAAAAAAAAAAGATTTGACATTTCATGCATACTTTAGAGACAATTTGCATTTTTTCTCCACAAAATAGGTTTCATCTAATCGTCTCCTAGGAAAACTTACTACACCAAAGATGGACTGCTAAATGTTCTGATTGTAATGTTTGCATGCTATCATTTTGTGTGGATTTTGGGGAGCAGCATATTGGTTATGCAGGAACCATCAGTGAATGGGAGTAAAATAAGGTCAGAGTCAGGAATAATTACACCTCATGCTGAGAGGTTCATTTTGTTTACCGTTACAGTTTCCCTGATATTTTTGGTGAAACCTGGCATATTGGAATAAACTGATCAGAAACATCAAAGGGAAAGAAACATAAAACACGAAATAACTGGACCCTAATGGAAACATCAATAGCAGAAAGCTAAACGGACAGTTACTTTCCTACAAAGTGGCCAAATGGCAATCCAAAACAAAAAGATGTAAGCGACACACACATTCAAAGACGAACTATAACAAAAATAAACCATGACAGAAGAACCGCCTTAGAATGGTCAGTGAAAAGTATTTCACTGGGGTGGGGCCTAAATCGATTTTACATGGCCACAATCCTCGCCCTTACTTCTGCCGCGGTTCAGACACATAATTTGTTCAGTCCGCATGAAGGCTTCTGAACTCATCAGTGCTACATCTCCGAGGATACAAAAAATCAACAAATTACAGAGATGAAACATCGATGGGGACACCACAGCACGAAATGCTAGGGCAAAAGAAAACCAACAGTAAGACTCCGGTGGGCCCGACCAAAGATAGAGCATCAAGTACCAACCAACATTACCCAAAATTAAATTACAAGTAGGCCTTTATGCTGGAACCATCGTAAAATCTGAGGCCTAACCCGCCGGCGTGCAATTTAAGAGGGAAGCAAAGTTATTAACCGTGATTGGGTTACCAACCATGCATGCAGTCTGTCGTATAACATTTATGTTGTATCCAATCTTTTTTTATATCGAAGAATGATTTTACGAAATTGGGTACTGAAGTCTTTGCAAGAATATCTTTTTCTGAATTTATATACTAAATCACCATAAAATTCGGGTTCCGATAAGCCTTGTTGCAGAAGAGATTTAAGTCCAACATTGAATTTAAAAACTAAATCGGAATGACGTCTATAAAATTTAGAAAAGGCTTTACGTAGTTTATGATACCGATAACCCTGATTAAGAAGTTTAGCAGGTAGCAATTCATTATGAGTGTTGAAGTCAGTTACATGACTAGACAATCTGGCAAGTCGAATTAATTGTGAAATATAAACACCGTAGGATGCCGCACGAGGAACATCACCATCCAAGGAAGGAAAATTTACAATCTCAAAATCAAAATCATCGCGTTTATCATACATTTTGCAGGAAACAAACCGATCTACAATAAATAAATGTAAATCCAAAAACGCGGCTTCGGTATCAGAATAATTAGCTTTATTGAACTAAAGTTCTTGGGGGTAAATTTGACTGATTAAACCGTCGAAGTAGGTATTGTCAATATTCAATGAATCATCCAAATATCTTGAAGTCGAGCTAAAAGCTTCAAAGGTTTCAGATTGGTTTTCAACGGAAAGGGACATCATGAAGTCTCTTTCATAACAAAACAAGAACAAATCAGCCACAAGGGGTGCGCAATTCGTACCCATCGGAATACCCACAATTTGTCTAAATAACTTAGTACCAAATCTTATATAAAATTTGTCAAGTAGAAAGGTGAGAGCTTCTTACACTTTTTATCTTATCTATAATGTGTAATTTTTATGCACTTCAGAAGTGAAAAAAGCATTTCTTACATTACATGAAAGGTACGTAGAGGGAATCTTCTCTATGAAATGTCCATTTAATTCAATTATTTAGTTTTTCTTTTATAAGATTATGAGGGAGTGTAGTGTAAAGCGTGGAAAAATCATAAGAAGACAGACTAAAAGCACGAAATTGTCTGGATTTCAATTTATTTAAAACCTCATTTGAATTTTTTATAGACCAAAACAGATTTGTCCCTAATCTTTCGAAAACTTTGTCAGAATATTTAATTACATGTTTTTTTTTTGGCAGTAAGACATGAAGTTAATAATTTAGAAAGTTCAGTGGTGGTACTAGAGCTTGAATTTGCAATAACCCGTGCTTTGTAAGGTCTTTTATGAAGTTTAGGTAACCAATATAACGTAGGAAGCTTGTCTTGGCCTTCAGTAACACATACAGCAAACTTGGTGGCTGAATAACAGATATGATCATTAACTACAGACCTCTCTTCAGCCAAAGGTTGTAGTTGATAGGCCTTAGTACCACCAAGCTCTTACTGAAGAGTGTTAACATAGTGGAGCCGGCAAACAACGACAACATTGTTAGCGGCCTTGTCTGCCGGAGCCAAAACTTACTTCTTGTGAAATTCTTGAATACGAGTACCTAGTTTAAGGTGATGTAAAGATGTCTTCGGTTTAGGAGGTAATAAGTTAGTATTTTGAGAATAGAAAGAAATGCGTTTGTTCACTATTTTCAAAATGCTAAGTTTCCATTCTTTTAGCGCTTTATGCTCAACATACTCTCGCTTACACCATCGATTACCGAATTCATTCAAGGCAGCAGCGATTTCTTCCCTACATTTATTGAAATCAACGGTAGAAGGAAATCGGTATTTCCGTCCTTTAGAAATAATATTTCGTATCCTAGAATCAGGAATAATTTTTAAATTGCCAGTTATTATATGACCAGCAGCAGGATAGCAATACACTGAGTCTTTACAATCTCAGGTATCAGGAGTGCAAGTATCAATATCAAGATCTGAAACAAGTTTATTAAAATTAAAAATGATAGATCTTATCGGTTTGCTATATTTATAGCAAATTATAGGTGTTTCAGAATTTTGAAAATAAGAAGGAATGGATGAGATCACCGAAGTGTCCCGGATGATACTATGCAAATCTAAAGATCCATACCTCTATTAATGAAAGATACCTTGATGTAATGACGTTTGTGATTAATTTCAGAATCGATGTAAGGACGAAGAGCATGTTGAGTATAAACTCTAGTTAGAAGAGCTGCACCATACAGCTGATTAGATCTATCATAGAATTTATTCGCCTCGGTGTCCAAAATGCGTAATACAGAAATGGGTAATGAACTTAGAAATGCAAGCATTGAGTGGCGTCCGTGATTCAATAATATTATAGACAGTCACTTCAGCCTCGTATTGTTTCTTTTAAACGCGCGCAATTTACGTTTATAGTTTCCGTTTTTCCTAGTGCCGTGAGATCTCGTTTTATGTTTTCGACATTCCAGTAGCGAGAAAATATCAAAATCTGGCATTATAGAAATATTACCCTCATGATAAATGTTGTCATTAAAGCCCAATGAAAAAGGTGTCTGTCATGATTTGATCCATTTTACTTCAGTTTAGTGTCGTTTGATAATTTTAAATCTAGCCGTAGAATTTACCTCGTAGTATATTTTTTCCACTGGTTGTATAGAAAGTATATTTACGGTATATATAATTGTACAACTTCCGGTACATTCGTATTCGTTTAACGCAAACTAGGGAGATCTGACAGGAAGCGTAAGTGCAGAACTTCCTCATATATAATCCTCATATATAGATCTTTTAAACACTACGTCACACAATAAAAATAATCCGGAACCTCTCAGTCTTTAACGCAGAGTACGTTCTAGGCTCGTATCTATTAGATGGCAGAAAGTTGTTGTTTACTTTTATCGAACCATAAAATTGCCGATGTCTTTTCAGAAAAATAAAGCATTTTCTGCCGTCAAAAGTTTCTTTTCAGAAGGGATTCTCTTCAAGTAATCATTCAAATGTCATAACCAAAAATATTGACACATATTTTGACTATATACTAGCTAAAACTAGGCGTTAAAATGGTCACCATAAAGCAAAATTACGGTTGCGCGCGTGACTGCTGATATAGGAAAAATACCGTTGAAGCATTTGTATTTGTCCCAGGAAAAGCAGTCAAATTGCTTCTTAAAGCTGTATTGTTAAATGCTAGGTAAAATTTACAAGTGATTATTGACCAAAAAGTATGCATTATCCAAGTAAAGTTTGGCTTGATTCAATTAGTATCAATGGAACCGGAAGTGTTTTTGCCATCCAAAATTATTGGTCACGTGACACAACATTGTAATTACGTGGTCAGTAGCCCGGATAAAACAATAAAAATAAAAAGGTCTATAAGAACTCTATTATGATGAACTGTCCTCATCTTTAATTATAATTATCCAACATCGGACATTGTGATTTTATATTTATAGAACAACCTATCTGGGAAAGAGAACGAAATTTTCCAGATTGTACGAATGTTTTCAATATTCGATAACGGAACTTTGTATTCTTATGACGAGAAGAACTACTGGTTCTCATTAACGGAGCTGACCATAGATGGGGAATGTAAATATATTATAAAATTTTCTATTTCGTCACCGATTCGCAATACAATATCTTTCTCACATTGTCTTAACCGTTGGCGTACGAAGGTAGACGATGGAAATTTTTTTTTTTATTTCAGATATAATTGCCACTGCTATCTAGAAGAGGTAAACTACTCGTTACGTTAATTCTCCTGTTAGAAAAATTTTCTTGTATTAGATCTATACCTTCGATCTGTTTAGATCTAAAGTAATTATCGTATGTGACGGTTTTCCATAGCCAAATATTTCATAAGAAGTCAAACTGTATATTTTGTAATTAGATTGCAACTTTCTGAACTAAAATATAAATTAAGGCAATAATAAAAAACGCGTACTGGATGTATTAATGCCTTTACAGATTATCTACCTATTTGCCTATTCCAAGGGTGTGAACAAGCTTTGACTGACATGGACACTTGTTATAGGTGTAAATAATAGAGGAAGTAGAACTAGTCGTAGCATATTATTCCTCAATAATTTTGCTTTCTATTAAACTTAAATATTACATATAATGTAGACCTATACTATGCGTAGATTAGGTCTAACTGTTTATCAGCTGTACGGTGTCCTATCGTTACCATAGCCGATGTGTTAATTTATTATTCTCAGAAGAAGAATCTTCATTGTAATCACTTCTATATCTGAGAATCGAATTACCTGGAACATTACTCACGTAAACTTAGATGATCCAGAATAAAAATAAGGTAAATTAAAAGAACATATCGAATAAATTATGCCTTAATATATAACTATCTTATTTACGATTTATTTTATTTCAGAGTTGGACAGAACACAACTGACCTATACTCTTAACCAGAAATTATCAATACATAATTTAATATGGAACTAACAGCATAACTGACCGGCTATTTTCCATATTCTATGAAATAAAATATGTACCTCTACTAGACTTCTATGCCAATCATTGTAATCTGGAGAGGATGTTTGATTAATTAACTCTTATTCGAAAGATACATAATCAAAACAAGTTTAAGGATTTTTATCTATTTTATGGGAAAATGATAAGGAATAAGCGTAATCCTAATAATTTAATTCCTGATTATTAAAGGATCAGTTGTCTAATTCGTTTAGAACTATGATAACTTTTATGGTAATAATATTAAAGGAAAGAAGAGAGGATCGGATACTTCTTTCTTATACCTGTATTGATTTCTTAATCGCTATGATGTTACATAACGAGAGCAAGGAGAGACTGAGTAAGAAGAAGAAATAATAAAATTCCGTCTATATTTTTCTTCTTCGTATAATCAAAGATAAATTTATGGAGCTCCCCCTTGCATTGAGGCCGAATGAGGTGAGTATCCTTAAAAACGTTTATCTCTTTTCAGCGTATTAAAGAGAGAAACATATTTTTATTCTAAAATAATGTCTGATGTTCTATAACAATATTAAATATTAAGAGCATTAAAACCCTTATATTATTGATCAATGAATTCAGAATTTGCTGACAGCCGATAAATCTATTCATTTACATTAAAATATATATCTAGGAATCTGAGTCTAATTCGGTAATAACTGGACAGAATTCCATGATTTAAGTAATTACCAGGTATTCGAACCCAACGCTGTCATTCTGTAACCTGTATCCATTGATTTATGCTATTATGCTCTATAAACAGTAATAGGTTGTTCGGGGACTAGTGACTGCTACTAAGTCACTAGTAATTCGACACAATGTCCGGACACTAGTACCCACGATTACTTTCCGGTGAAAAGTCACTAGTAATCCGACACAATGACCCGTTCGGGGACTAGTGTACCCAGTCACTAGTAATCCGACATAATGAACGAATACTAGAACCCGTGATTACTGTCCGGTGAAAAGTCATTAGTAATCCAACTCAATGACCGGACACTATTACTCGTTACTATTGCCCGATAGAAGTCACTAGTAATCCGACATAATGACCGGACACTATTACCCGTAACTATTGCCCGGTGAAAAGTCACTAATAATCCGACACAATGACTGGACACTAGTACTCGTAACTATTACCCTGTAGAAGCCACTAGTTATCCGACACAATGACCGTACACTAGTTCCCGTGATTACTGTTCGGTGAAAAGTCACTAGTAATCCGACACAATGACCGGACACTAGTACTCGTAACTATTGCCCGGTTGAAGTCAGTGGTAATCCGACATAATGACCAGACACTAGTTAATAATCCGACACAATGACCGGACACTAGTACTCGTAACTATTACCCGGTAGAAGTCACTAGTAATCCGACACAATGACCGGATACTAGTACCCGTGTTTACTAGCCGTTGAAAAATCACTAGTAATCAGACACAATGACCGGACACTAGTACTCGTAACTATTGCCCGATAGAAGTCACTAGTAATCCGACATAATGACCAGACACTAGTACCCGTAACTATTGCCCGGTGAAAAGTCACTAATAATAAAACACAATAACCAGACACTAGTACTCGTAACTATTACCCGGTAGAAGCCACTAGTAATCCACAATGATCGGACACTAGTACACGTGAAACCTGGAAGACCCGTGACCGGTGACTGGTGATAAATGACCAGTGATTTTATCCACTGCCTAGATGACCAGTGACTGCATGACCAGTGACTAGTAAGAAAGACCGGTGATTTTTATCCATGGCCCTGGATGACCGGTGACTGGTGCCTGGTGAAGCCCATGAAGAAAGACCGGTAACTAGTAACTGGTTGACTAGTTGACCGGTGACTAGTGCTTGGTGGACTTAGACTTTATTGGATACTTAAGCACCCATAAAGAGGCCACCTAGATGGGTCCTACCCCTGGCAGTATAGCCCTGTGGGGTGGTGTCCCATCAGTAAAGAATTGTCGTATAACCCAATAAGGGTTGATAAGTTCTTTACTAATCAGCTTCTCCATCATAGGAATCTTCAGCAAACTCGTAGTTATCTGCAAGATATCAAATATTAGTCCAGTTATTACAAATCGCATCGATAAATAACCTGGAACAGAAAGAACAAGATAATACTTCAGTTATAATGCACGACTTCCGAACCGAACCGAACACGAGCGTTGTGCCGATGAATACGAGATTCGCGAAAACGCATGGCGCAAAAAAGACAATCAATAAAAACAAGAAATCGAAAAATCGAAATTTTCAAATAAATAACAAGGTAAGTGAAAGGAGTGATAAGGGAAGAAAAGAAACGCAAGGATAAAGGTAGTTAACCGCAGAAAAAAGAAATAAAAACGGATTTCTTTCACTGGAAAACAATCCTTGTTTATTTTTATTGTCCACAGAAAAGAAACTGACACGTGATCAATTAAACGGGAAGAGCAACGTCATACAGGTAACTGCCTAACGGTCGTTCTGGCTTAAGACATTCTTAGGCGACTGAACGGTCGTTTTTCTGTGGAAGGTGTGATAGCACATTATCTATAGGTTAATGTATTGTGCAGTTAAAATTGTAGATTGTGGAAAAGAGGAGAAATTGCTCCTCAACATTTTCAGTTCTTCACTTTGAGCTATGCAGTTATTCGAAATGAGCGACTTCCGGATAACGAGGACCGACTGTATTTCGTTGCCATTGCTCATTTGTTTTGGAGGAGCAATGTGATTTTTTTTTGTCTCCATGACCTTCGTATTTAGAATTTGTGTAATGCTATAGCATTCAACCGTATAATGTAGGAACTGAATAAGATTTTAGTTATTCAACATATTGGGACGGATTTATGCAGTAAAAATAGTTGCTAGAATTAACAAACAATTGACAATAATAATTGACCCCAACATTCATAGTTTTCGCTATATATAATGAATAAGGGAGAGGGGGTGGGATGGGGTGGCCGGGTGACTGGGGCATACATTACATAAAGTTTGTTATTGTTGAGGTTTTACAGACCAGTCAATCCCATGGGGTCATGTCGAGCGCCTCTAAGCGGTTAACCAGTACATGTGCACACTCTTTCACCAGAGACTGATAAATGCTATACTGGAATCAGCAGAAGGGACAGAATGACCGTAGAAAATACTTCATGATTATTTTCCACGAAAGAATGTTGCCAGACCCGGCAGGGCTCGAACCCGCGATCTCCTGATCTCAAGTCCGACGCACATCCGAATAGCCACTGAGGCCATATTTGTTGACGTTATGTATCCCGCCAATAGTAACATTGGATCGGCACTGTCTGACCTGTGCGTCAGCTACATACATGTGCACATGCCATAAACTGAGATTTCCTACGTTGCGTTTCCACTGATGCATGGTTTGCAATAGAAACTAACAATCTGGAGTTTGGATCATGGGAGGCAATACTTTCAAAATTGTCTACTTTCTTCTGATAAAAGGGTTCTATTCCCATTGGAAGTAAACTTGATTCTTATCAGAGTAGACTGTCTTCAGAAGAGGTTCGGTGTGTAGGCTCGCTAACATTTGTAAATTACACCCCATTTATCTTGGGTGCATGTCTGCCTATCTAAAGATTATCAATTTTATATTTGTGTAAATCGACTGTATGATTTTTCGAAATACGATTTTGGTATGTTGACCACAGACTGATAAAATACTAGGTCATCACGAAAACGTACCTATAATAAATTTTCCCTCCACTTAAATCCCACTTTTAAATAGTAGAATTGGTGTTTACAGGGGTATATATATTAGTGTTCTTATTTTCGCTAAAAATAGATTGTGGATAGTCCTTAGAACCGCCTCGCCAAGACGGTTCTAACGGGTACCCACAATCTGTTTTGAGCAGAAATATGTAAGTTTTAGAATTGTTTTTTATGTCTGGAAATTTTCAGTTTTTGGAGGTAAAATTTTCTATCCATTTGAAAAGGCCAGTTTTTGTAATGTGTATTCAGCCCCCTTAGAAACATACTTTAATATCCAGGGCCCGGTTGTTCAAAGCGTCGTTAGCTTAACGAGCTCGTTAAGGGCCATTTCGTTAACTGTTTTAGCGGATTCAATGTACAATATTCTAATATTTTTTGCTGAAAAAATGTGAGTAGCTTTTGCACTGCAAAAGCTACTCACATTTTTCAGCAAAAAATTTCAGCATATTTGCGTATCACTCGATGTAAATTTTAACGAATCGTTAACTAACGGCGTCGTTAGCTTTGAACAACTGGGCTCTGTATATTGGGACAGACAGGTATGCGCAAACAGTGTAAACCTAAATATATGAAGATTTCTTTTACAACTATACATAGACATAGTACCCGTAACGCATGTTACGCACGTGCGTAATATGCGTAAGAAAAATAAAATTATTTTTAATAGATACCAACTAACATAAAATACTTTTTTTTACCATGTGGGTTGCTGATAAATGAAATAATGAGTTGCTTCCAAACTTAGGGCTAGCTTCAAAGGGTTTACTCCCTTTTTGCAATAAAGAGATATCAACTAACATAAAATACTTTGCTTTTTTAATATGGCGGGAGAGGAAGGTCTGATAAAAGAAATAATGAGTCGCTTCGCCTTGGTACAAATTATTTCTTTTATGATAAGCCCCTATTTTCGAAGCCGTACTAATAAGAAATTTAGAAGATTATTCCTGGGTGTGTGTAACAGTAACTCCGTTCGTGTTACGCCACTGCTATGGGACGAATTCAACAGACAAATAATTGATGACGTTTTTCTTATTTTTCATAGAGAAGGCTTTGACGTTTCATGCAATTAATTTCCTGAAGAAGAGGGGGCAATTTATATGGGCTGTCAAAGTGTTTCTTATTTTTCAAAGGAAATAGGCTTTGACGTTTGATGCAATTAATCTCCTAAGATAGGAGACACTTTGCATGAAATGTCAAAGTGTTTTGACTTGAGACAAATATCTCCCTCAGAAAATTTTACCCAACACTAAGCATTAAACTTAAACCTTAACACACAAACAAACTGCCGTACTTGAATTTGTAATTGTAAGAACTAAAATACGTACAATTGCCCAAGAGATCTGCATACCACAGCAGCTGCTTTATTATCGAATCCCTCGCTACAGACAGTTCCAAAACCTTTGGGAAAATTGTCATCAATAAAACCATCGTTCCCAAACAAGTATAAATAAACCTGAAGTCTACCTTCATACTCTTGACGTCCTTCTGGGCCATCAACCAATTGATATGACACTGAATATATATGAATAGAAAGTCCACAATGATAAAATACAGGGTTATAATGGAAGCAAGATTGTCTTGCTTACTGACAAAATATGGATTCATAACGAGTTTCACCACTATAAAAGGTGAGTTTTAGAAGATTCTAAAATATTAACCCTTTCCTCCCCGAGTTTGTGACATGGACTACTCCATCTCTGAATTTCAACACCTTCGTTGTTGCGTATAGGTGGGTTTAGTCAAATATCAATAACAGAATGGCAAACAGTGTAAATCCTGATTGCACGGCTCCTTACAAGCCGAGTCACCTGGACTTGCACAGTTTTGGAAAGGTATAGATATTGGTTCGCAGAGTAAATATCTTAAACCCAAATATAATTATTACAATGGAATACAATAAATTGCAGCAACTAGTTTTAGAATGTTTTTGATAGTATGGCTAGAAATGATAGCACAAAACATTGAAAAAGATATATACTACAAAGTAAACAATTTTTGAGCAAGCATAGAATAAAGGACCTTAAGGTTTTCTGTTTAGTGGTTCTTCAAATGCGCATGTGCAGTCCCCTATATGGGCTATTTTCGTTTTTGCTGGTTCCATCACGATTTCTACGACGTCTGCAAACAGGAAAGGCTCTGACGAGAATGCGCTTACACGCACTTGCCTGAGCTTTTGCTGACCGACTATGTGATAAATGTGATTAATACCATTTTCTCATTTGCTGGCTATTTTATGTTTTAATTTGCGCTATCAAGAGCTCATCACACTTGATGCTACCAAAAACAGACAAAAACGAAGTCCAATGTTAAGAATGCGTAGCAGAATTACAAATGAAGAATAACGTATTACAAAAACATTCAATGATTTGAAATACATTAACCCTTGTCATGCTGAACAAATAAGATGCCACGTCCACTTTTAATTTTCAGCGAATCAGATTATTTGATCATGGTTGAAGATACGAATTCAAATACCGAATGGCAAACAGTGCAGATCCAGATCAGTTGTCTTCTTCAGACGCCAATTGATCTTGATCTACACCATTTACAAAGGCAGAGCATATCTGGGCTCGAGAACAAGGGTTAACATGTCAAAATATTCAGAATTTGGTTACTTTAATGTCGTCTTGTGCCTACTCGCTGTAGGGCTTATTGTTTCATGTCACCTTGTGGCTACTCCACGCGGGGCTTATTTTTACATGTCGCCTTGTGGCTGCTCACTGCGGCGCTTACTGTTTCATGTCGTCTTGTGGCTACTCGCCACGGGGCTTATTGTTTTATATCACCTTGTAGCTGCTCGCTGTGGGGCTTATTGTTTCATATCATCATATCACCTTGTAGCTGCTCGCTGTGGGGGCTTATATTTTTTCATGTCGCCTTGTGGCTACACGCCGCGGGGCTAATTTTTACATGTCGCCTTGTGGCTTCTCGCTGCGGCGCTAACTGTTTTATGTCGTCTTGTGGCTGCTCGCTGTGGGATTTATTGTTTCATATCACCTTGTAGCTGCTCACTGTGGGGCTTATTGTTTCATGTCGCTTGTGGCTGCTTGCAGCGGGGCTTATTGTTTTTTGTCGTCTTGTGGCTGCTTGCTGTGGGGCTTATTGTTTCATGTCACCTTTTGGCTGCGCGCTGTGGGACCTATTGTTTCATATCACCTTTTGGCTGCTCGCCTCGGGGCTTATTTTTTCATGTCGCCTTTTGGCTGCAAGCCGCGGGGCTTATTGCTTCATGTCGCCTTTTGGCTGCTCGACGCGGGACATTGTTTCAATTCACCTTGTAGATGCTCGCTGAGGGGCTTATTGTTTTTTTTATGTTTTGTCCTCTTGTTGTCTCATTTATAATTTAAATGAACATTGTCTGGCTTGTGGTCGCCTCGTTGGAGTTATGAAGCTGTTTTTTTTTCTTTCTGCAATTGTGACCTTTTCAGGCTATCTTTTCCACTATTTATTGATTTTTTTTGTGAGTGCTACGAGATTAAAGTAGCTGGATATGCTTGGCATATTTTCCACCTTTTCCAACTTTTGTGACCATATTACGAAAACAGGCCTCTTCGAATATATTGAAAATTTTTACAACCAAAAAATGAAAATTTTCAGATAAAATTCTGATAATTTTTATATCTCTTCTCGAAACATAGATTGTGGATACTCACTAGAACCGCATCGTCGAGGCCGTTGTAACAAATACCCAAAATATATGTTTTTTTAGCAAAATAATAAAACGAATGTATACCTCTTTTAACCCCAGTTTGTTTTCTATATAAGTGTAAAGGGCGTAAGGGATAAAAATTATTAAGGGGAGTTTTCGTGGTAATGTTTGCAAGAAGGGGGCGGAACATTTCTCTTAAGAGTAGAGAAGGGTCAAATAATTTTGGTAGAGTTTCCCCCCTCTAAATTGTACCATTACCCCCTTAATAGGACAGTGTTATGAAAAAGACTGATGAAACTGTTATTAAATTTGTATACACGTTAAACCCTTAAACCCTGTTGACTTTTTTCCGAATCTCTCTTTGTCAAGTCTGTTTTGTAAAGTGGTGCATTTATAGGTAAAATTGTATTAGAGTTTACGAAATAAAATATGTTTAAACCAACCCTTAAATCCGGGCATATTTATTGCAACTAAACAGAAGCTGCCAGCACCTTATGTGGATGAAAAAACGAAAGACATATTACACGACTGTCAAATTATAAAATAACAAGAAAAACGTCAAACGGTATCTTGGGTGTTTTTTTTTTTTTTTTTTTTTTTTTTTTTTTTAGATAACGAAGAGGGTAAGAGTTGTCTCTTTTGCATGTGAAACATTTACTGGTCCTTCTCTTTATCCCTACCAAATATGAAAGCAAAGCAATCCATTGAGAATAAACAACAAAAACGTAATCAATGCACGTATCAAGTTTTGTAAAGAATCCATTGAGATTAACTGAAGCAAGTGTCCTGAAACGAACATGCTGATGTTTCGCGGGCAGATAACTTTATCAGAAACTGAAAAAATGCCGATTAGCAGAACCAAACGTTATCGTCCGGAAACGAAACTACGGTCACGTCGTAAATAACTCCATGAAACATTAACGAAATTTGGCTATTAACAATCCTAAAGCAGATCTTTACAATATCAATGCACATACCGAGTTTGGAAACGAAAGTACGGGTGGGCGGATGGTCAGACGGGCGGATACACGGACACACGGACACTAAACCCTACTACCCGCCATTATCGTGTGTCGGGATATAAAAAATAAAAGAAAACCAAGAAATTAAAAAAAATACTATTAACTAGATCGAAGTACCATGACTCACATAAAACTACAAAAGTAGCAAGCTGTAATAGGCAAAATTGTAAACATTGTGGTCATTCAACCCATTGTAGTCTGTAGACCTCTAGAAAGGTACTCAGCAAACAGTGCAGACCCAGATCAGACGTCACGGAACGCGGTGTCTGATCTATGTGCCCGCTGTTTGCAAGTAGTTAAACAGAATTTCTCACTGAATATCTATATCACTTAGCCTGGCATACCTAAAATTGAAATTAGTATCTTCCAATATATAGTGTGAGGAAGTTCAATCAGTCTACGAGGGTTTTTTACAGAAAACGAATTTCCTTTGTAATGCGGAAACGTGGGGCAAAACCTGCTATGTAATGCGACGCAACAAACCTCGGTTACGGTATCAGGTGCTACGTTGGAGGTGTTATCAGGTGTTCTGGGTGGTGTCAAGAGGAGTACATTGGTGAAACTGGAGACGCCCTTTTAAACAGGGTCACTGTTCATTGACAGTAAATAAGAGACGCTTTGATATTTTAACATTTTATAGTTCTAATGCAGAATAAAAGCAGTGCGCAACATAAAAAAGAGAAATTAATAAAACTATTCAAACTTATACTGAAGGACATACCTAGAAAATAAGTTAATCCATTGTAATCTGGAGACCCCTAAAATGGTACTTGAAAAACAGTGCAGACCCTTATCAGACGCTGTCGAATGCAGCGTCTAACCAGTGTCTCCACAGTATGAAAATAGTTTAGCTATTTTTCTCTAGAAATATCTAAATTTAAAAGCTGTACGTACCTAAAACTGAAATTGAACTCTTCCAGTATAAAGAGCGGAAAAGTTCATTCAATCGACATTGGTTTAGGATGCCAAGTCACAAAGCACAGTCTTACAGAGACACTAGAAGAAGGAACATTAGAAACAAACAATGATAAAAGAAATGTCTCATATGAGACAACTGATGCACGCTCAAAAAACTTTAACAGCGGAACCTCCTTAGAACGTCCAGTAGAAACCTAATTGCGGGGATGGGGCGCGGGGATGGAGGTGAGGGAGGACTAAGGAGGCTTCAACCAGGTTTACTTACGCAAAGTTTCGTCCTCAATTCTGATGCAGCTCCAAATTACAAACAGATACCCGATGTGCATACGGGTGATCAGTGAAAAATCAAAATGAAACAAAAATCACCATTATGGTAGTCAGGCAGACACAGGCCTTCATATTGTATGAAGTCCGTCGTCGTGCCACATGGAACCAATATCCCAAGAATGACGTTCATCCGTCAAGTAGTATTGAAGTTATAAAACAAAATCTTTGGACCATGAAATCTAAGTCAAATTGACCTACATATATTATCAGGTCAATTATTTGGTTACATGGAATTAGAGGGTTGGTGCAAGATGATGTTTTGGCTCGGGTCCTAAGTTGTTCAACTAGTAGTTTTGTTTAGTTCTGGGCCCAGCTGTTCAAATCTAACGATATCGTTAGTTAACGTATCGTTAAATCTTTGATCATTAAATATAACATATATGCTAATATTTTTTGTTGAAAAAAATGTGAGTAGCTTTTGTATTTGCAAAAGCTACTCACATTTTTTCAGCAAAAATACCTGTGAATGAGATATTGTACTTACTAGAACCGTTAACATTTTGACCACTAACGAGCTCGTTAAGCTAACGACGCTTTGAACAACTGGGCCCTGGTTGTCAATGCTTTGAGGTGTAAAATTGATTTAATCGATTGACCACTAACGAGCTCGTTAAGCTAACGACGCTTTGAACAACTGGGCCTTGGTTATCAACGCTTTGAGGTGAAAAATTGATTTAATCGATTGACCACTAACGAGCTCGTTAAGCTAACGACGCTTTGAACAACTGGGCCCTGGTTGTCAATGCTTTGAGGTGTAAAATTGATTTAATTAATTGAACACTAACGAGCTCGTTAAGCTAACGACGCTTTGAACAACTAGGCCCAGGTTGTCAGTGTTTTGAGGTGTAAAACTGATTTAATTGATTGATCATTAACGAGCTCGTTAAGCTAACGACGCTTTGAACACTGGTTTTCAGTGCTTTGTTTTGTAAAATTGATTCAAATGACTGACCACTAACGAGCTTGTTAAGCTAACGACGCTTTGAACAACTGGGGCCTGGTTGTCAGTGGTTCGAGGTGTAAAATCGGTTTAATTGATTGACCATTAACAAGCTCGGTAAGCTAACGACGCTTTGAACAACTGGGCCCTCGTTGCCAATGCTTTGAGGTGTAAAATTGATTAATCGACTGACCACTAACGAGCTCGTTAAGCTAACGACGCTTTGAACAACTGTGCCCCAGTTGTCAGTGCTTTGAGGTGTAAAATTTATTTAATTGATTGACCACTATCGAGCTAGTTAAGCTAACGACGCTTTGAACAACTGGGTCCTAGATGTCAATGCTTTGAGGTGTAAAATTTATTTAATTGACTGACCACTAACCAGCTCGTAAAGCTAACGACGCTTTGAACAACTAGGCCCTGGCTGTCAGTGCTTTGAGGTGTAAAATTGATTTAATTGATTGACTACTAACGAGCTCGTTAAGCTAACTACGCTTTGAACAACTAGGCCCTGGTTGTCAAAGCTTTGAGGTGTTAAATTTATTTAATTGATTGACCACTAACGAGCTCGTTAAGATAACGACGTTTTGAACAACTGGGCCCAGGTTGTCAATGCTTTGAGGTGTAAAATTTATTTAATTCCCACTTCCAAGTAGTTTTCCTACTGACCGTTCCAAGGCGATCCTTTTGGTGCAGTTCTTCTTTGTGCATCTGTTTCGTATGTTTTATCATTATTTGTTCCTCACCTGTCCTTGTTTTGGTGCCTCAGGAACGTTGTGCTTCGTGAATATTGCATATCCTGGGTATCTTCACATAATCTAGATATGACTATCAAGTATAAGTTTGAATATGTTTTACATTTCCTTTATTTTTATATCCACCACACGATATGAGAGGGGTAAGGGTATTATGGTATACCCCTGGTGTTTGTCTGTTCGTCCGTCAACACTTCGTTTCCGGATAACTCCTACAATTTTCATTGGATCGCCTTGAAACTTGATGGACAGTTAGACCACGGGCATATGATATGGTTTCAAGGTTACAGTACACTGAATTTTGATTAAAGTTATTACGCTTTTAACGATTTTTCCGACCTGACTTTTGTTTCAAGATATCTGCTCCTACAGTTTTCATTGGATCGTGTTAAAAAATGGTGGCAGTTAGACCATTGGGTGGTACTGCACATATTACGAGTTAACGGTTACAGTACACCAATTTTGAAAGAGTTGAAAATCTTTTAAGATTTTTCTACCATTGTTTCATTTCTAGCTCACTACTCCTATCATCTAATGAAGTCGTTATTGGTATATTGTTGGATAGAGAGAAGATGTAGATAAATGCAACAAGGTTACAGTACACCAAATTTCCATATTCTTTCAAGTTACAGTACACAAAATGTTTTTATTTTGGACGACTTTGTTTCCGGACAGCTCCTCTTATAGTTTTCATCTGATCGAGTTGAAACATGGTGGACAATTAGATTATGAAATGATGCAGCGCGTATTGTTTCGAGGTTACAGTATACCACATGTCCATAGTTATAGCTTTTAAAAGCATGATTTCATTTCCAGCACACTCTTGTAGTTTTCCTCTGATCAAGCTGTTATTTGTATGTTGTATGTAGTTGGATAGAAAGAAGATGTGCAGCCAGGTTACAGTACACCAAAGATCCATTTTCCTTCAAGGTTACAGTACACCAAATGTTTACAGAGTTATTACTTATTAAAGCATCCTCATTTGCTTTCAGGCTTCATCCTCCTACAGTTCTCACCAATACCAGTCCGGACTATGATGTGATATAGTACATATTGTGTTGAGGTATACCAATTTTCTGGTAAAATTATTACAAATCAAACACAGCCATTGTCTCTACAGGTTTTGCGACCCTGCTGTGGCGGGGTATCATGCAATGTCTGCAATGGTTTTATTACTTTTATTACTTTTATTCTGCTTTCTATAAAACGACTTTTTTTGTATCTCAAAAACATAGATTGTGGGTATTCGTTAGAACAGCCTCACCGTTAGTACCCACAACTGTTGTTAAACGAGAACGCACAATCTATGTTTTGAGCAGTAATAAGAAAAATAATGTATACTCCTGTAAACTTAAGTTTTACTATATAAAAGTGGGGTTTAAGGGAGTCAAAATTATATAGGTGATGTTCTGGTTCCTAAAAAAGACTGTGTTTCGTACTTTAAGCAATGTTGGTCCTCTTTGGATAGCTTCCCTTACATGCTTTGCTAATCTGTAAGAGTAACAACCAACTAATAGCCTTTACAAGCAGCTAGGTCTAAGCTTAGCACACAATGTGTGCAAAGCATAGTGCATTTTTGTATGTGAAAGTTAATACTTGGTTATACTAATAGTGAGCAGTATCATAACAAAAAGCATCAAATCAATCTATGTCCTTTTATGGAATGCTTGCGTGGCAATTGCAAACATTCAAATGGGCATAGACAATAAAATAGGGTTATACCTTGGCGGTTTCTCGAATATGTACAGGCTATCTCCACGTCTGAATCATGTGTACAGGTACTTTCACCCCACTGAAGAGCTGGACAATCATTAAGAGACTCTTCCATACCGGTACAAGCAATATTCTCCAGCCATATACGACCAGATCCTGGGCCAACATTACGTACTTGATTCACTTTGCCACCCCTGTAACAATATTGGGATCAAACATTGTTTTGCATGCATTAGTATTCGCCAGGTCCAGAGCGGGGTGTTGAAAACTTTCAACGCCTTCCGAGACACTTGGCGAATGTTAATGCATTGGAAAACTCTGTTCGATCGCTGTTTATCATCACAATTGAAACGATTTGCTTTATTTTGCCTTGTTTATATAAATTGCAATTGCTTGCCATTACCTAGCAAGTTTTTTTTTATGAATGGTATTATTTTGCTGAACGGTGGCTCCGGTGGGAGCATATTGAAAATAACGTAACCGTGCATTAATTGTGCACGAATTTTCTTATTTATATCTGGACTTTCTCCGGTTAACGCACGACTGTTAATAGCATACTGATAAGGCTTAATTGGCCGAAACTTACTGGTCTAGCACCTCTATCATCCCCCACCCTACCTCACCAAAAAAAAAAAAAAAAAAAAAAATTAGACATTTTGGCTTCTTTAAATTTTCGTGAGTTTGATCATTGCTCTAATGTATAGTTCCTTTTAGAATCGATAAACTACAAAATACAAAATAATAATAATAAAAAGAATACGCCTAAGACTGTACAACCTTGCATTCATTATATGAGCCGGGGGACATCATTTCCTACAAGATTGCATGTGCGAGCGAAGACAGATCAGACTGCGCATGCCCGTAATCTGACCATAGTCTTCGCAGAACATTCTGTGGACAGCCATGAATCCAAAGCGTCTTCAGACGATCAGCGAATACCGATCTAACTGTGCACTGACACAGGCTGAACAGAATCTTCTCTCTGCGGACATGCAATCCGTAAGAAATTTGTGACCCGGCTTATATATATATTCTCGAGAAGAAGGGGTATACATTACAAAGGCTTTTAACGTAATGTCACTTTTGATTATCGTGCCTAATTTTTCCCGTTGTCTAAGGTTGATTTAACAATAATTTCGAATATTGCATTACCCATGTTGCCCACAGTTTGTTACGCTACAATTTCGAATGTTTAATATCTCTTGTTACCTACGGTTAATTAAGCTACAATTTCGAATGCTCTATTACAAATATTGCTCTAACTAGGAATGCTTAATAACTTATGTTGTGTACGGAAGATTTCGTTAAAATTACAAATGCTTAATAACTAATATTGTCAACAATAGATTACACAATAATTTCGAATGCTTAATAAATGATGGTGTCTACGATTAAGTAAACTACGAAAATTGCATGCTTATAACATATTTTGTCTACGGTTGATTACGCTAGAATGCTTATTTTTTGTCTATGGTAGATTACACCATAACGTAGAATGTTTAATAACAGTTCTGTTCTGTTGTGTTTATTTATCAAAACATATTTTCAATGGTTGATTACGCTATAAAATATTGCTTAATAATACATATTGTTTACGGTTGATTATGCTATATAATATTGTTTAATAATACATATTGTTTACGGTTGATTACGCTATATAATATTGTTTAATAATACATATTGTTTACGGTTGATTACGCTATATAATATTGTTTAATAATACATATTATTTACGGTTGATTACGCTATATAATATTGCTTAATAATACATATTGTTTTACGGTTGATTACGCTATATAATACTGTTTAATAATACATATAATTTACGGTTGATTATGCTATATACTATTTCTTAATATATTGTTTAAGGTTGATTACGCTCAGATCTGTAATACTTAGTAATTCGTGTTGTCGACGATTAGTTAGGCTACAATACGTAAATACGTAAGCACATATGCTATCTACTATTGACTGCGGTATAATTTCGGATCCTTAATAACTCACGTTTTCAACAGATAATCACACTTCAATTTTAATTGGGTAAAGTAATAACACATATTGTCTACGGCTGCTTACACTGTAATTTGGAATGCTAAGAAACTTATATTGTCAACCGTTGAAAACGCTATAATGTCGAATGTTTAATAAAAAAAAAGTTAACAGAAAAGTCCAGGGAGTGCCACAATCACAAACCGCAGCCCTTCCCAGACCCCAAGTGGAAGAGGAAACCGACAAATCTAAACAAGCACAAACCGAACAAATGTACGAAAAGCACTAAGATTAGCTCTCTCTTCCCCAAGCGAGGTAATCGCAATACTAAAAGAACTGAAAAACACAATAACAAAATGACACACGGAAAGACATACAACAAATCGCCTCGTAGAATAAACCACAAAGCAACAAAGAGTAAGACTAACACCGGGACCACCGCCTTAGAACGGTCTGTAGAGCAAACCACCGGGGGGTTTAAAGCACTTTTACAGCTAGCTAACTTCACCCTGGGTCCCGATGCTACTCTTAATACAGAAATACATAAAACTTCGGTTCGCATAAAGGCTCCCAACTCAGTCAATGCATCAAAGCGTAAATATAAAAGTCAAATTAATCACTATAATAAACAAAGATGAGTACTCATGGCTAATTCTACTGTATGCCAGAGTAAATGGAAACCAATAGTTGAACCACGGCGGGCCAAGCCAAAGACAAATCGTCAAGCCCCAACCCACTGGTTAAAGTTTTACGAAGAGGCCGCCATTGAGTCTGAGGCCCGAACCGCCGTCGTGCAATTAAAGAGTGAAGCATAGCCATCAACAATGCTTGGGTTGACAACTAGGCATGCAGTCTGCCGCATAATATCCAGGCTATAGCCAATTCTTTTATAACGGTAAATAAGTTTTCTGAATTGCTCCGAAAAGTTAGATTTACCTACGATTTTTCTAAATCTGTACATTAAGTCACCGTAAAATTCTGGTTCCGATATACCTTGTTGCAGAAGTGTTTTCAGACTGACGCTATATTTTTCTAACAAGGCACTGTGTCTGCGACAAAATTTCGAAAACGCTTTACGAAGTTTAAAATAACGATAGCCCTGCCTAAGAAGTTTGGCATTAAGGGCTTTATTACGGTAGTTAAAGTCATTACGATTTGAAGAAGTTCTGGCGAACCTTATAAGTTGAGATATGTATACCCCATATGAGGTACGCCGGGGGACATCGCCATCTCGAAAAGGGAAAATGACTATATCAAAATCAAAATCGTCCCGTTAATCATAAATTTTGGTGGAAACTGTACCATTAGATATACACAGATTCAAATCCAAAAAAGGTGCCTCGGTATCGGAAGAATTTGCTCTATTTAATTGGAGTTCTGTAGGGTATATCCGGTCCACCATTTGGTCAAAGTAAATATTGTCAATATTTAATAAATCGTCAAGGTATCTTAAAGTTGAATTGAAAGCCTCAATAATGTCAGCCTGATACCTTATGTTGTCTGCGACGGATAATGCTACAAACATTGAATGTTTAATATATCATACTGTATACTATTGTCATAATTTGGAGTGCTTAATAACTGATGTTGACTACGCTATAACTTCGAACGCTCAATAATTCACGCAGTCTACAGATGATACACTTCAAGAAGGGAATGCTTTATAACTGATATCGTCTAAGATTGATTACGCTAAAATTTTGTATGTTAAATACAAATCTTTTAATTAGCATTAAATAAAACCTTGTGTTATCCACGACTGAATATACTGTAAACAGAGAATTCTTAATAACTCATATTGTGTTCTGTTACGTTGTAATATGGAACGCTTAGTACCTGATGTTCTTTACAATTGATTTCAAAACAAAAAAAAAAGTGATTGCTGAATGATTGATATTGTCTACGTTTGATTATGCTTTTATGTCGAATAAGGTAAAATTTGGAATGACTTATAACTCATGTTGTCTAAGATTGATAACACTACAAAATGTGTATGCTTAATAACTGAGTAACATTTAATAATGTTAAGCTATAATATTGAACGCTTAATAACTTAGTTTGTCATTGTCTACCTTTGTTTAACACACCTCCTCCACAAATTGCGCAGTTGACATGTCAACTATAATCAAAGTGTAACCGTTTACCGTGGATGACTCGAACTAGTTTCTTAGTCCGTAGGACATTTTTTCGATAACTCAAGAAAACGAATATTTAAGGATATTTTCCTAATTTATCCTGAAAATGTTTGTTGTGAATACTCATTAGAATCGCTTATCGAGGCGATTCTAATGAATACACACAACATACCATTAGTTTATAGAAGTTGGAAAAGACAACCCTAAATTATCCCAATTTGCCTTCTGACCTGGCGCTATGGTTAACCCTCAGTGGATCGAACTATCCGTGTCTCGAACAAATTTCCATGGTCCCATAGATGTTCGAGGCATTGAAGTTCGATTGTATTATTATCTTATTAATGATAGGTCATATTATTTTTATCACTATGATAAACGTTCTGATACTCAGAGTAGGCTCTAGCGGAACGAATTTAGTATGAAACTTTAACACCGTGTGCTTGTGCAGAAGAAACATTGCTGCTCTGAAACAAATTGTTAATTATGGGAAAGAGGAAGTCATCCCAGTCGTCGTTAGTTTTCAATTGTGGATACGAAGCTATAAATCCAAGTTTAAGGAAGGGTTTTTCATTTCAGAGGTTTCTTTAATTTCGAGTCAACATGGATAGATGTAATCCAGATACTCTGAAAACTTTGAACTATTAAGAGATATAAAATACATCTATCTTTAAGTAAAATTGAATTGTAAGGCGTCGTTTTTTGCCTGCTTTCATGAGACCCACCCTTCTCCCCTGTACAAATTGTGCCTCGTACGAAACATAAAAAAATGAAAAAGAAAAGCACTTATTTCAATTATATCCTACAGGAATATCGATAATTTGTTGACATAGCCGGAAACCTAACAAAAACAATGTTGTCGATAAGCTATGGCATTATCTTAATAAAATCTGCAACAGAGTAATTATGTGGTGCAATACCTTTTCAACATATATCAAAACGATAAAAATGTCTAGCAGTTAAATATTCCAAATGTAAATGTTTTGAAATGAATCAAGCGTACCTAAACTACCAATAATCACTAGAAATTAAAGACTAAAGCTTGACAAATGTACCAAACAATCCAAACACCTAGATTAAAAACAGGTTTCGAATTTGTCTCAGAATATGAACTACAGAATTAGCCTAACAAAAAAGGTATACGACTTGAAAAAAATCTCAAAGAACAAAAAAGCGATACTACCAATACTAAACAAGTAGTTGGGGTCATGGTACCTAAGCCATAACAACTGAAACTTAAACTTACTGAAACGATCATGAGCTAAAGACATATGCTTCTGAATGAACAAATGTTTCGAAACTAACATTGTGAAAAAAAGATAGGAGAAAAGTCCATGGAGTGCCATAATCACAAATCGCAGCCCTTTCAAGACACCAAGAGGAAGAGGAAACAGACAAAATCAAACAAGCACAAATCGAACAAACGGATGAAAAACACTATGATTAGCTCTCACTTTCCCAAGCGAGGTAATCGGATTCTAAAAGGACTGAAAACACAAGAACAAAATAACACAAGGTACCCAGATAGCATTCTTTATAAATCTACCTCGGGCCGTTATCGGCCCGTCAGCTACCCTGACGGACCGATAACGACCCACTGTAGATTAATGTAAAATGCATACTTAAAACAAATCTCCTCGTAGAATGAAGCAACAAAGAATAAGACTAACACCGGGACCACCGCATTAGAACGACCAGTAGAATAAACCATTGTGGTGGAGGGGGGGGGGGGGGGTGGGGGGCGAGAGGGACGGCGATTAAAACACTTTTACAGCTAGCCAACTTCAACCTGGGTCCCGATGCTACCCTTAATACAGACATACAAAAATTGGTTTGCTTAAAGGCTCCTAACACAGTCAACGCATCAAAGCGAAAGCATAAAAATTAAATGAGTCTGAACCGCAATCGTGCAATTAAAGAGTAAAGCATAGCTGTCACGTTTCCGAGCTGAACTATATTAATGTATATAATGGGATGCCATACTTTATATTAGATCCCCTATATCGCAGGGAATTTATAATTTTTTATGCCTTACTTTGTAAACAAAATAAATCTCAGTTTTCTCATTCTCTTCTTTACCACATCAATCAGTATGTAAGGTGTAATAAAACAAAACAACAGTTCCTTATTCAAAATGCACTAAGCAATTATCTGACTTAAGCCGGACTTACTAAGTTCATCTCAAATATCTTCACGAAGAATTCTATGATATCCAAGAAATGCACAACGCAGTTAACACTAAGTTAAGCAAGAACTGTATATTTTGTTCAGCAATCACTGTCTCTGCTAACTGACACCCATATGTAAGCATATTCCAGACACGAATGCCAGACATAAACTGGCCACCTGAGATACCAAAAGTTTTACTAAATGTACTGCCCTTATATGATTAAAAACCTTTCAACAACCCATACACTCCAAAAAGTCTATAAATTCAAATTAAAAGTCTCATTGTACAATAAAGTCTATCTACAAGTACTTTTTCAACCTTGGCTGCTGGACTATAACGTCTATTTATAAACACTTTTTTTCAACCTTGGCTGCTGGACTATAACATTTCTATTTATAAACACTTTTTTTCAACCTTGGCTGCAGGACTATAACATGTCTATTTATAAAGATTATTTTCCAACCTTGGTGTCCAGACTTTAATGTCTATAATTAAGAAATAAATTATTCCAAACCGTGCTCAAATGCCTAAGATAAAGCACAGTTGAGTTTGGGTTGTACCCATTTGAGCACGAGCGAGCGCAGCGAGCAAGTGCTCAAATGGATACAACCCAAACTCAACTGTGCTTTATCTGGGGCATTTGAGCACGGTTCGGAATAATTTATTTCTTTTCTAACACCCCTCATTGAGCAAGGTTTGCATAAATGAATTTTTTTTATCGATTTTCATTATTATTTTTATTACCTGACTTCCTCTTTGGTAGTTGACAATACCTCTTAAGCATTACGTCACGCGGTTGCGTAGTTACACGGTTCGATGACAAATGTTCAAAATGGCGGATAACATGCGAATCAGCTGACGGTGTAGAATATAAATAAACGATGTATTTATATAAAAACTTAAATCCTGTGTTCATGAAAGAATTGCAAAACGTATGAAATTTGAGTGCCGCGATGAATTTTAATAAGGACAGATATAAAACAGCAAATAAGAATGTTAACCGACTTACTTTCGTTTTCGAAATTCAACAAATACACGATGGAAACAAGAAGTAAAACGAATGGATTTAAATGGTGTAAACTGTAGAGAAACTCATCAGGTAAAAAAAGTCAAAGAACTGCAATATGCTCATAGAGCATTTTCTGTCTTAATAAATAAAATAATGTATTATGTATATGAATGTTTCGGCTAATATTGTATGCTAATCTAGCGTCCATAGTTACCAGGTGGGGCGATGATTGGTTTCCCGTCGATAGCGCGCGACGACATTCCTGTGCTCAAATACCTTAGATAAAGCACGGCAAGAAATGTAAAGACAAATAAGGAACAACACGTGCAGGGGTGTTAGAATACATATTTAAATCTAAGATTATAGCTATTTACAGTTAAATGTCATACCAGTGATACACTGCTGCATTATGAGTAATATTGTAATATTTAAGCTACAATATATGTAAACAACAATCTATTGTTTCTAAAATACTTCTCAAACTCTATCATAGCTTAACAAAGTCATGTAATTTAGTCTGATTCTGCAATGTAAATTTTGTATGATATACTATAACTACTTTACTTACAGGAGAAATCTTCTTATTTATTCTCTCAATCCAAATATCTGTTTCCTCAGAATATAAACAAGTAACCAAAGTATTTCATCTTATCACATCACACATTCATTCCAAAATGGCCATTTATTATTAACACACTATTCTACTCTATTTAAAACTCACAATTGCTAAAACACTAGACAGTTAGCTCTAGGCAATAAGTTTACAAATTGTTACAACAGAAAAGGCACCATATTCAAAGGGCCCATACCTGAGAACATGAGCTTAAAAATTGGGAAAATCTACTGTTTCAATACCATGTCACTATTTTGTTACTTTATCCCCCATCCAAAAAAAAAAAAAAAAAAAAAAGATGAATGGAATTCATTTTTATTTTCTACTCAAATAATCTGCTCCAATGGTATGGACACCTTTTATTGCCTTCAACAGAAAACTGTATGGCTGCAAACTTAGTACCCATCTGATCACTCGACTGTTTGTCAGGTTTGCATTTTGCATATAAATCATTTAGTAGTGATCTATTTCTACCTGAAACTTTTTTCCGTATAATATATTTGGAATTGTCTAATTACCCACACAAGTGCAAGACACTCTCATTCTATCACTGAATACCTTGTTTCCCTGGGTAACAATTTTTTTATTGCAAATGCGACAGGAAACATTATACCTTCGGACTCTTGTAACAAGACAGCACCAATGCCTATGGCTGATGCGTCAGTCCTCAAAAACAAAGATCATCTGGACGTCTTAAGATTGGACTGCTTACCATGTAGCGCTTCAGCCTTTCAAACGATCTTTGATGTTGATCTTCCTAAGGCACTCTATTTGTAGACCCTTTCTTTGTTAAATCAGTCAACGGCAGAGCTATTTCTGCCGTGAGGTATGAATTTTCTATAAAAAAATCACACCTAGAAAAGATTTCACTTGTTTCTTTGTCTCCAGCCTCTTGCATCTACAATGGCTTTTATCTTTTCTTCACTCATCATCAACTTACCATCCCAAACACAGTGTCCTAAAAATGTTATTGAACTAAAACCTATCTGATACTACCATCACAGTGAAAGGTCAACGACTGCAAGTGGTAGATAAGTTCACCTACCTAGGAAGCACATTGTCTAGAGTTGTGCACATTGATGATGAAGTCAATGCTATGATTGCCAAAGCTAGTGCAGCATTTGGCAGGCTACGTGGAAGTATTTGGGACCGAAGTGGAATCAGACTTGATACAAAGCTGAAAGTATACAGATCGGATGTGCTGCCAACACTATTATACGCATGCGAAACTTGGACAGTTTACCAACGGCATACCAAAAGACTGAACCACTTCCATACAAGCTGTCTTAGAAAACTTCTAAAGATCAAGTGCCAAAACAAGATTCCAGACACAGAAGTCCTAAAAAGGCAGGGATGCAGAGTGTACATACTCTTCTGAAATGGGCACAGTTAAGATGGACAGGCCATGTTACCAGAATGCCTGATGTACGTTTGCCAAAGAAAATCCTCTATGGAGAACTACACGTTGGAAAACGCTCCCATGGTGGTCAGAAGAAGCGATACAAGGACACACTCAAAGCCTCCCTTAAAGACTTCAACATACCAACAGAGTCGTGGGAACAGATTGCACAGGATCGAACAAAGTGGCGAGGCCTCATAAGAAAGGGAACTGGTGAATACGAAGCAAAAATAACCAGCGAAGCCGAGCAGAAACGTGCACAGCGGAAAGCCAGAGCTGGCATCACCAACAGAGCTTTCGTCCTCAGACCTCTCTTGTTCTATATGCAACAGGCAGTTTAGAGATAATATTAGTCTCATTCAGCCATCTTAGAACACACAAATAATAACACATCACACAGTTGATTAGGATTGGTCATTGTCAGTAATGACAGATGAACGATGGATCTGACACTTACTTGGTCTTGGAGTTAAACAAGCATCTCTTAATCTCTGTAAAACTTCTCTTAAACTTAGTATATACTGTTCCCAATTTTCTGTGTGTTCTAAAATATCATGTATGAAATTGTCAATGTCCTGGAGATCTTTTAGTAGCAGACTCATCATTCTGTTAAAATTAACTGGTGTGTTGTACTAAGACCAAACGGTAATTTTCGAAACTGAAATAGACCATATGGTGTACTAAATGCTGTTTTTTCTTTGCTATCCTCTGTTAGTCTGATCTGATGAGGTATCTTTTAGTGAAATATTTGCTGTTCGCTAATTTAGAAAATATTTCTTCAGGACTTGGTATTTGTTCAGCATCATAGACCGTATTAGCTTATTTATATTTCTAAAATCTATGCAAAATCTTACCGTCTGATCTGGTTTTCGTACGAGAACAAAAGGCGATAAGTAGGGCGTCGAAGATGGCTCTATTATGCCCATTTCTACCCTAGTCTGTTTCTTCCTTTATTGTTTGAGTCATTGCAAATGGTAGAGGATATTGCTTTTTTCTGATTGGATTTTCTGATGTTAAGTTTATCTTATGTTCAACCAGGAATATCGGTCAGTACACCTTTAATTCTAATAAAATTTCTCTTACCTGAAGTTGTTGTCCCTCGTCAGGTCGTCACTTATTTTAAAATCTATTGTTTCTTTACCTTTAAAATCTGGCAGTACTAACAACTCATCCTCATTAGACTTTGCTGTTTCTCTGCTATAACTTTCCTGAAAATCATCTTCTTTAATAACCCCAATGCATACTACCTCCATCAAACCTTGAGCTCTTATGCTACTATTAGAAGCATTTTTAGATCTTATGTCTTTATGTCATCTCTGTCAATGTACTTTTTAAGTAGATTTGCATGGAAGGTTTTATCTTACATTGACAACTAACCTGTAGTCACATTTTCCTACTCTTTCTACTACTTCATATGGACCTTTCTAACGCATGAGTAATTTGTTCCCATCTGTTGATAAAAGTACTTATACCCGATCATTTATATCAAACTTTCTGTAACGGGCCTTTCTATCATAATATGTCTTGTGCTTGTGAGCCGATTTTTCTAGCTCTTTTCTTGCTATTTCTGCAACTGTTTCCAATCTATCTTTCAAATCAAGAACATATTGGTAAGTAGTTATTACCTCTGGTTCTGGAACTTCTTCAGCCGATAAATCTTTCAAAATACTCATTGGTCCTCTAACTGTCCTACCGTATAATAGTTCGAAAGGACTAAATCCTAAACTTTCCTGGGGTCCTATTAAATGTTTCAACCAACCCTTTGCACATTGTGTGATATGGGGTGGTGATTAAAATTTTAATGGACAACAGCCTGCTTATCTATCTCATCACTGCTGATGTAAATTGAGATCCCATGTCTGTTCAGCTTTCAGAGGGAAAACCAAAAAAAAAAAAAAAAAAAAAAAAAAAAAAAAAAAAAGGGGGGTAGAGAAAAGTCCAGGAAGTGCCTAAATCACAAACCGCAGCCCTTCCCAGTCACCAAGAGGAAGAGAAAACAATCCAAACAAGCACAAATCGAACAAACGTATGAAAAGCACTAAGATTAGCTCTCTCTTCCCCAAGCGAGGTAATCGCAATGCTAAAAGTACTGAAAAACACAAATCAAAATGACACGAGGTAAGACATAATCTAGTCTAGTAACCATATTTAAGAGTGCGTCTGCTACCCTTTCTGCTTCAATACCTGGAAGAGGAATCGCCTCCGGGTAACGGTTGGCATAGTCTACCAAGGTTTGAATGTATTTGTTCTCACTTTCTGTTGCAGGTTGTATAGGTCCAACCACTCAACCGCTACTCTTTCGAATGGAGTTTTAGTAAGAGGCATTTGCTCAAGATGTAAACGAGATACTTTACCTCTAGGAAACGTCCCTTGACATATATCACAAGAAAAACAATGCAGTTTTACATCCTGTTGCAGACCTGGCCAAAAGAATTGTGACCAGATCTTGTCACTGGTTTTCTTTATACCTAAATGTCAACCTGATATGGACTCACGTGCTAGTTTAAGAACAGCTTCTTTGAAACGTTTCGGTACAACAAATTGTTTCTACACTTTACCTGCATTTATATACTGACTCTTAACATATCTATATACAAAACCATTGTGCTCTTTGAATCATGACACTGTACCATTTGAAATTCTCTTCTCTGAACTTTTAATTTTCTCTCTTACCCATTTAAGTGAGATAACATTCGCTTGTTCATTTTTGAACTCATCTTTTAGTGATTTGAACCTCTTACCTTCCTGTTATTTCTGTCCTCTTGTTGAACAGCTTGACCTATATATGATACTTTTCCTGAAGTGATAGTGTTCGTTTTATATCTTTCTTCCACTACAGGGCTTTCTGTAATAAATATATGCTCTAGCGTATGATTTTCATCTGGGTTTTCCTTATTTTCATATGTTCACTACACTTTTCTCAATTAGTTTACTGACACGTACATCGCTTTTCCAGTTTATATCGGGATCATAAGGCTCTCTTATGCTTAGAATATTCCTAAAATAAGATTATATATTGGGTCAGACATGCATAAAGCGTCGACATTACCTGTAAAAATATGGAAGCAACCCAAAGTCTAGCTACTGGAGCTTTTCGTACAGTTCCATCTATTAAAATGCATCTCTGAACTCTCCCTGTCATCTGATTATATTGTACAAGGTTTTTTTCATACAACAACACCATTACAACCACTATCTCCTAAAACACTAACTTTTTTACCATTAAGTATACCAGACAGTATAGGCATAGATTTTATGTTTACCTTTTTTCTGCATAAAGCACTACTTAGGGGTAATTCATGGCCACATTCAAGCCTTACCATATTTCCATGAGTACAACATTCATGATACCATCCTTCATTAGCATTACAGGCGAAAGTCGTCTGAACATTTTCCGCCTCATGAGATTTTGATAGTGTATCACATTCCAGTTCAACTTTGTCTAAACACATTCCTACTACTTTTCGACTATTCTTTGCCTTAAGCTGACGCTGTCTTTCGAAACAGTCCTTGATCACATGCCCATGTTTTTATACAATAATAACAAACCCTGTTAATCTACCTTTTTGCTGTGCACCGATTTAGGATCCTTTACTTGGTTAATCTGAAATGACTTGTGTGGTATGATACAAAGGTTTTTTACCTTGATTAATTGTTACTGATAACATATATCTAATCTACCATGTGCTTCGAGATATTTTTCTGCAAGTTCAACCATTACAGTTATGTTTCCTGGCCTTCTTCCTTTTAAAAGTAGTGCAAGATTTTCTGGAGAGGCGTTTATAAATTGCTCCCATAACAGTAAGTCTTTCAATCCATAAAATGTTCCGCAGCAATCGCTAACTCTATCTACCTTACCAAGTAATTTTCTATACGTACAGAAAACTGTGGAGCACCTTCTCCACTCTTAGGAACACATGTTCTAAATTTCTGCCTAAATCTTTCCTGAGTCAAGTGAAAACGTTTTAAAAGAGCTTCTTTCACCCTAATATAATCACTTGCTGCATCTAAAGGCAGCCTGCTATACACTTCTAGAGACCTACCTTTAAGCAAGGCACTAAGATTTACAGCCCATTCCTCCTGTGGTTATTTTAAACTTGTTGCATACCTTTCAAACCTCTTTAAATAGGCGTTCATGTCAATCTTTCCATCTTCAAAAGGAGACAATTTAGGATCCCTTACTTTGTGTTTGATAACGGGCTTAGTTTTATCTTATTCATTTGTTTCTAATTCTATCTGTTTTTTATTCTTTTTCTAAAACCTCGTTTACCTCTATTTTCCAGCTTTTGTTGCTGTATCTTAAGTTCTCTTTCATGTACTCTTTCATCTCTTTCATGTTTCTCTCTCTCTTTCTTGTCATCCTTTTCTATACGCTCTCTTTCCAACTTAATTTCTCTTTCCTGTTTTTCTCTCACCTTTTTCTCCTCTCTTTCTATATTTTCGCGCTCCTTCTTTTCAATAAAAAGCTCTGTCCTTCTAGTCATAACTCCTTTCCAAACTTTACTACCTGTGTTATATCCATAATTATATCAGTTTTTAACCATACACCTTTCTATACTTTCAAATAAGTCTATATAAACAAAGCTTTGAAATATAAACAGAATATACTATCTAATGTTTTACTGTTTTTATCTATATTAATTTTCTACAGTTTCAAGCAAACAAAATTTGAATAAAAATTCTCTTTATCAGTTTTCTTCATCACGGATGATCAGCTGTCAAATATCTGTAGCCCATCAAGTAGTTCTTACAATTTGTATGAAAAGTCTTTCATCATTAAGTTAAACATCATCTGCTTCTATCCAATATCATGGTCTGTCTAAATGGACGAACACCACAAACAACAATCAACATCCATCTTAGTTAGTAATCTCACAGAAAAGAAGAAAATACTCAAAACAGTCATTTGTAAGAAGTATTTGCAGAATACATATTTCCGACTTCCATGAACCAGCAGTATATTTAATCAGATTTCTATCACGAAGAAAAACATAACCCCGCTACTGACAGAAAACAGGTATACGTAATCCCACCGCTGCCACCATTTTTCCGAGCTGAACTATATCAATGTATATAATGAGATGCCATACTATATATAAGATCCTCCATATCGCAGGGAATTTATAAATTTTATGCCTTACTTATGCGATTTTTATAATTTTTTATGCCTTACTTTGTAAACAAAATAAAACTCAGTTCTCTCATTTTCTTCTTTACCACATCAATCAGTATGTAAGGTGTAATAAAACAAAACAACAGTTCTTTGTTCAAAATATATATTTAAGCTACAATCTGTGTAAACAACAATCTATTGTTTCTCAAATACTTCTCAAAATCTACCATTGTGCAATGTAAATTTTGTATGATATACTATAACTACTTTACTTACTTGAGAAATCTTCTTATTTATCCTCACATTTTAAATATCTATTTCCTCAGAATATAAACAAGTAACCACAGTAGTTCATCTTATCATTTCACATATTAATCTTTAAATGACCAGTTATTATTATCACACTCACCTTACTCTATTTAAAGCTTACAATAGCTAAAAAACTGTCCTGTTTGTCGTAAATGTTGGATTTAACTGTGTTTTATTAGTATAACATGTACACAATAACGAAATTACATAGTACGTTGGTATAATTACTGTATACAAAAGGGATTTGAAAAAGCCATTCAGCTAATATGAATCCAACTGCCATAATAAGTCTCCATATCATAAAATCGTGATCATGAGTCAGTGCATTCGATCAATGTACATTGCACAAAAAGCTGCAAATATTAATTGATTAGAACATCATGGTATTATAACAGTAATGTCGAAGAGTGAAAGATATATAGATATATAGAAGAAATGTCCGATTAAATATCTTTATCTAAACGACGAATATTTTTAGACACAGTGACTTGAAGATCACAACGAAAAAAAGATACAAGGAAGATGATGAGGAAATATCGCATTAAAATCAAAATCACTGAGATGGAAAGAAGCAAAGGCCTCAATGGCGATCTAAAGATAGAACACACGAAAACACAAACAAACGTGCAATTAAAGAGGAAAGCGAAGTTATCAACTATAATTGGGTTCGACAGCCATGTTTGCAGTTTGCCAAAAAACAGTCATGTTGTTAGCTCTCTTCTAGTGACAATCTTTTTTAACTGTTCCTAAAAATCAGTTTTGCTATCAATCTTTCTGAATTTATAGACTAAGTCGCCATAAAATGCAGGTTCGCACCGAGCTTCTTGCAGACGTGAGTTCCAAACAACGTGGTATTTAGAAAATAATTCCGAATTATGGCGATTAGAAAATAATTTGAGTAGATACACTATATGATGTAGCACGAGAGACATAGCAATCCAACGAATTGAAAATTTACAATATCAAGGTCAAAGTCGTCCCGTTTGTCATAATGTTTAGAAGAAATTATATCATTAGCTATTGTATTGATACATTTATAACCAGAAACGGTGCTTCGTGTCAGAGATATTACTTTTATTCAACTGTAGTTCTTTTGGATAACTTGTATCAACCGTTTTTCAAAAAAAAAAAAAAAAAAAAAAGTTATTTATATTGTGTAAGTTATCCAAAGTCGAGAATTTGAATTAAATGCTTTTATAAAATTGTTTTTATTCTTACGATAAACGGACTAAAGTCTAGATTCCATCACAAAACAGAAACAAATCTGCAATAATAAGAGGGCGGCGGAGGTGAAGGAGGGGGCTGGGGGTGCCGGGGTGGGGGGGGGGGGGTCTTTGAGACACAATTTGTACCCACGTGTATACCAATAATTTGTTGGTATATCAGCTACTACAGTAACTAAAAATATGATAAAGACGAAATGAAAGCATCTCAGAAGCTTGCTGACAACATCACAAATTATAAGGTCTTTGATCCTCTGATGTGTAAAAAGTACGTTTTTAATTACAAGTAAGGTTAAGGGACATTTCTCTTAAGAAGGTTCTGTCAATTTATTCGAGTTAATCTTTAATCTGCGTATGCGGCAGCGTTGTACAAAGCGTAAAAAACATACCTAGATAGTAAAACAACAATACGCAGATAAACACCTAGATTTAAATTCATTTAAGAAAACACACCCTATTTTTTATTGACCAAGAAAGATTTTACTGAATCTTTTATTTTCACTGCTCAGAGTATTTAACTGCTTGCGTTTTACATAGCAGGAGGATAAGAAGATTATTTTGAAAGTTCAGTCGCAGTTAATGAACTAGAGTTTGCGATAAAGAGTGCTTTATTTCTGTATTAAGAGTAGCGTCAGAACCCAGGGTGAAGCTGGCTAGCTGTGAAAGTGCTTTAAACCCCCGGTGGTTTATTCTACTGACCAGTCTAAGGCGGTGGTCCCGGTGTTAATCCTACTCTTTGTTGCTCTGTGTTTTATTCTTGGAGGCAATTTGTTTTAAGTTTTGTCTGGTGTTATTTTGTTCTTGCGGTTTTCAGTCCTTTGAGATATGCGACTATCTCGCTTGGGGAAGAGAGAGCTAATTTCAGTGCTTTCGGTGCGTTCGTTCGATCTGCGCTTGTTTGGTTTGTCTGTTTCCTCTTGGAGTCTAGGATTGGCTGCGGCTTGTGATGTTGCACTTCCTGAACGTTTCTCTTACCTCGTTTTAAGTGACATTTATTGAGCATCCGCAACCAATACAATGTAGAAAGCTTGTCCTGGTTCTCTTTTATATTAACTGCATACGTAACTGACATAATACTATAATTGTAAATAACTTCCCGTGCTTTTGTTTTTTTTTTAAGTTTGCGTGTATGTTTTAGTACTGTCGAGTGACTGTTTTCAAGTATTGACAAAAAAGCTCACAGTGATAAAGTATTTGCAGCCTTGTCCGGTCGAACAGAAACATAATTACAATTATGGAAGTCTTGGATACCTTCTTCAGATAACGAACAGAAAATGTATGTTTACGCGGTAAACGATTTATTAGGGTAAAATGAAGTGCGTAAATCGATTATTTTGAAAATCCAAAATCTCTACTCAATTTAAGCATTAGATATAACATACTCACGTTTTCACCAACTTCTGCTGAATTCCTGTAAAGCTTCCGTTATTTTCAAGCGACATTTGCTGAAAGTACTAAGGAAGGGAACATTCACAATTTGGCCGATGAGAGACTCTTATGTTGTTCTCTCACGCCCGACAATACGAAAACACGCCTATTCAAATATATTGAAAATTTCACCACCAAAATCTGAACATTTTCACATAAAAATTCTGATATTTGTCCATATTTTCTGATAAACAAAATGATGGTGGGAACTCGTTAGAACCTCCTCACCAAGGCGGTTCTAACGATTACCAACAACCTATGGTTTTAGCAGAAATAAGAAAAAAAATAATGTACACCCTTGTAAATCTCAGTTTTACTGTATAAAAGTGGGGTTTAAGGTGAGCAAAATTATGTTGGTATGTTTTAGTGATGAAATGTACAGGATAACATTTTTTAACACATTCTACTTTTTTTATGAATTCCAGCAAGTAGTTTCATACTTACGTATAACGTAATGACCTGCAGATAACAGCAGCATCTTTATCATCAAAGCCGTTTTTACACACTGTCCCCCATTCATCTTGATGGAATACCTCCAATCTACCATTCATTGGAGTTCGTCCTCCTTCAAGTCTGATGTTGCCTGTGATACAAAAGTGGGCCGCGTCAAGAGAAAATGTACCTTCTAACATGCGCAAAACACGCAGGTTCAAATTCATTCCGCACATATACAATCTATTCGGGCAATTTTCCTTTAATTGCTATATATTCTTTAGCATCTAATGATTCTGTTAGCAAACAGTGAAGACCCTGGTCAAGTTGTGCGGATTTGCAGGCTGAGCTGGGCGTTTGGTGCCCGCATATGTGCTAAAATACGCTTTCACATAAATGAGCGCGAGAATATTACGTTATGACATGTGTAACAGACTTAGTTCAAATCAGCCTAGTTCATTCATGTTCCCCTATAATACAGTTGACTCTCGTTATCTCGACCTCGCTTATCTCGAATAACCGCTTATCTCGAAGTGAAAATCTGGTCCCCGCCTAAAGATGAAAATCTAACAACAGGTAACAAAACATTGTGGAAAAGAGGAGAAATTGCTCCAAAGGCTCTTTTCCACAATATTTACAATATATCTCGAATTTCAAGAGTCCAATTACATATACGTTTGTAAAATGTGGTTGTTCGATTTTTTTACCTCAATTCCGCAATTCTGATATGTCGAGGTACGGATATCTCGAAGTATTTCTGAGAGTCTGTTGGAATTCGAGATAATGAGAGTCGACTATACTGTAAAATTTTGTTATAAAAATCTCTTTTGGGCTTGTCTAAAAAGGTTTTATTTATTACTTTGGTGGGCTTGATATTGAATATAGAATGTGGTAAATGTCCTAAAATTTAAAGCATTTTTCCCAATACACCTAAAATTTGGAATTTTTATGCAGTTGTTTCGTAAAATACTTAGTGGGATGTTAAACAGTCTAATCTGCGTTCACACTCTTTGCTTAAGCAATTTTATCGGAAACATCTGTGTACTATTTTAGGACAGTTACCACAATAAGAAAACATTTACGACTGCCAAAATAAACGTCAAAAAGATTGCCTTTGGAAACAAAGAACACACAACAGATTAGAAAATGGGAGTCCCGGTTTTATTGAGACTCTTCATAAGCAATAATGAAGTTTGCAACACTGCTTACGCCCTCTAACGTATACATGAAAGAACTCCATTTTCAAATATACCACAATGGGTCCAATGATCTCAGAGGAAATGAAATATAATCTGCACTATGGTAAAGTACGGGGAGACGTTCTACCGCCGCCACACGGCACAAAAGACGGTCTTAATAATTGGGTGGTCTTCATTTTTGAGTGCTCTTAACCCTTGTCCTGCTGAACTGGATATACCCTGCCATTAAGTATATGAATATAGCAACAATCGAGATCAAGTAATCTGACTGGCTAAAAAGTGGGCGTGACATCTTTATTTATTCAGCAGGACAAGGATTAACAGCGGAAAAGGCTTAAAAATTTGAAGTGGCGTGTCATCTTTATTTATTCAGAAGGACAGATGTTAACAGCGGAATTTGACGGTATATTGTGTAATGTTGGAGTATGTGACTCTGTTTATTATTTAAGCAGAATACAATCATTCTTTTTCGTGAAACAATAAGTAAAACTTGAATTGTTGTTTTTGAAACTTGCTTTGTCTAAGGCTATGTTAAAAAGTAAATATTTAACATTGGTGTGATAACATTAAATAACTTAAAAGTCTTAGATCCTTGGCAATGAAGGTTTCATTAAGTGAATAAGAGGAACTGATACAATCAGAGCCACATGAAGCCCCAAACACCAAAGGGAAAGACAGACAAATACAATAAAGCGGCCACACAATAAACAGACGGCAAGCAGAGTTGGCAACTCTTTCCTAAAAAGGTGGGGCGATTTTAGGCATTAACTGAATATACGTATAATCAACTTACATAGATATCAAAAACATAAAAAAATTAAAAAAAAAAAAAAAAAAAAAAACCATTAAAAAGAAAACATTAGAACACTACTTAACAATTTATAAAAGGTGTCATAATGGAAAGTACTGCCTTGGAACGGTCGGTAAGGAATTACTGTCGCGGGGGCGGGGATGGGGACGGGGGGAGAGGTGAGGAGGAAGGACTTAAGCTGTCTAACGGGATCCCGACCCTCGTGCCCTCAGCTTCCATAGTGGTAAAAGCATATATTATTATAAGACGTACTTTTTCTAAAGTACATTTTTCTATGTTACGATGGTTATTTTTAATGTGAGGCAACATGTCAAGATGTTTTACCTCCCTTCTGAGAAGAGAGTTACCCTGAAAAAAAAAATGATTTGCTCTTCATGAGAATAAAGTCATAACCATTTTTAGTTTTGACTATGTGTGCAGAAAATTACAAAAATTGTTTACCTTATACAAATTGCGGACAATCTACCAAGTGTACTCAGTCCCCCATTGTGTTCGGGACATATACCAACAACCAAGGCCTTTATCATCATATCTTGATGTGGATATATCTTTCTGATTATCAATAGACTGTTTATTAATCCATTTATGCCAAGTGGACTATTTTACCTAAAATCTTTGGACAGATTCATTTCCTATATAAGGGGTGTCTGGTTAATTCTTATTATTATCATGTTTTGTAGAAATTTCTGAAACTAATCAAGCAATGTAGACCCTGATCAGAGGCCGCACTCTGCGGCGTCTGATCTGGGTCTACAATGTGTGCCAATGTCGGTTTTATGGGATGCTAGGCTTAAATGGGTTAACCGAAGCATAAAAGATCCTCATGTAACCACAGCAGGACAAGGGCTAGGCTAGGCTAGGGTAAATGGGTTATTCAAAGAGTGTACAACCCTGCACAAAAGGTCCTGATTTGACAACAGGGATGCGCTTGTTGGTCTCAACAATTGCTCTCCGTATATGTCTCTGGGATCCATTTTTTCATATCAGACGCAAGAATTTAATATTGTGTTGTGATATGTTGGTTTCTTGGGAGTGAAATGCGGCCTTGTAGTTCGATATTGTTTTATTTTATTTGTGGTCTTCAGGGACTATTCAACTGAAGCAAAAGAATAAAAAAAACTGTAAATTTGGTCTACCTTACTCCAGTGCTTTAGATGCAGAGATAGACAACGATATTCTTCCAAGCGAATGTAACTTGAATATGTTTAATTAATGTTCTTTGTGGAGTTAATTTGTTTGAGCTACACGAATGTCTCAACGAACCGTCTCATTTTGCCAAGCATTCATCCTTCTTTATTGCCATTTTATTGCTAAGCAAGCTAAACCATGTAATTTTCAGTGCAAATTAAGTCTATTTTGGTACCAAAATACGCGTTACCACTGCTCCGTATACGGAAGGTTTGTTTTTTTCAAAACCTAACTTTAAAGCGAATATGCACCCTATTTAGAACTATAACCACAGGGTGTTGATACAGCTATTTGACTGGACCCCTCTACAAGGCCACAAATATCTGTATATCAGAAATATAACTGACAAAACACTTGCCCTCTTTAAGACTAGTATGACAACAAAATGTTCCGAATCAAACAATTTGAACCAGCCCGGATAACATCAGACATAAATAAACTTATCAGGAAACGAAAATTTGCTTATCAAAATGTTCTAACTTACCATCACGCTGAAATATATTGAAACAATTACAAAGCGAAGTTGTAAAGTTGATACACGATAGTTAAAGATCACTTCTTGACAGTCTCACAAACTGAAACTCAACCACTGACCTCAGAGAGATTGGCGAAAGACTCTTAACACTTTTAATTTAAAAGCTCTATTCCTACTTTGAAACCAATAGGCAATACTCATTTTGAATATGTACAGAAAAGTAATATTCTGAATAAATTCTTAGTGATAACTATTTAAACATCGAAACGCTATTCTTCCTGATATGGCAATAATCTTCGGTATTTTACTACTGTTAAGTAAATATTTAGATGGAAGAATATAGACCAATCCTCTCTGACAGTGGCCAACATAATCATTTACCTCTTTTAAGTAGATATTTTTCCATGAAGACCAACGTACTAACTATGACAGTGACCGACATCATCACATACCTCTGTTAAGTAAAGCTGTAGACTGGAGAGTACAGACCAGCATACTCTGACAGAGGTCGACATCATTATTTACCGCTGTTAAGTAAATACTTAGACGGGAGGATAGAGACTAACCCACTCTGACAATGGCCTACATCACTATTTACATCTTTAACGTTAATATGTAGACGGAAGAATATAGATCAACCCATTCTGACAGTCACTGACATCATCGGTTTCCTCTGTTAAGTAAATATGTAGACGAGAGAATACGGGGCAAACGACAGTGGCCAACATCATCATTAACCTGTGCTGATTGCATTTGAGGACAGAAAAATACAGATCAGCCTACTTTGACAGTGACAGACATCGCGATTTATTACAGTTCTAAGGATTAAAAGAAGTAAAAAAAGAATTGCCTTTGGAAACAAAGAACACACAAAATCACGAAAATCACCATTTTTTTCTGGCGAAAGAAAACTGCTAATCACTCGGCAGTGGATTATCTCATTTCTTTCATATCTAACGGCGTCCGATCATTATTACTATACAACGCTGCTGATAGTTTCAACAACGTCCAATATGAACATAGGTAATGCCTATAGGCAAACTCGCAATTCACTATGCTCTGAAGAACAAATGTTGTAGTTAGAGCACAATTTGATAATATTAAAGCAACTGAAGTATTTTGATGTAGGGTGTTGAGACATAAGGTAGGGTGCCGGTGGGTTGGGTATTGTGGGATGGCTGTGGGTATTGAGGGATAGGGAAGGTCAGGTTGGGTTTTGTTCTTTTGGTTATTTAATGAAGGCTTTGATGGGTCGGGATAGAGTATGGTAGGCCAGGCTAAGCTAGAGTAAATACGAGCAAAACGACCAGGGAGGCAAAACCACCAGTTGGGGCGAAACGACTAAGGGACGGGGACATCTTGGGGCGGAAGGAACAGAGGAGTAAATATTTGAATGTTTGGGAATGAAACGACCCAGGTTGACCAAATCTACCATACTATACATTTTTCTCCGAAAATATGCTTAGAACTGTTTAGTTTGCACCCAGTCGGTCTAGTAGATTTGGGAAAACCTTGGTCCTGGGCGGTACCTAGTTCTATATACCGCTCCCTATATCAGTAATAAATGACAGAAGTAAGAATTCTTCATATGCATTTCACCTTTCTGGACCTTTGGAATATGCGGACCAAAAGTCGTCCAAAAATACAAAGTATAAGACCCAAAGTACCATTATTTTTTATTTTTCTTTTGCCGGCCTCGGTGGCGCAGTTGGCTGCGCGTCCGACTGGAGACTAGGAGGTCGCGGAATCGACCCCCGACGAGGTCGGCAATATTCTTTCATGGAGATTGATTATAAAATGTTTTCTACGGTCATTCTCTCCCTTCCGCTGGTTCAAGAAGGGCAGTTGTCAGTTTCTGGCGAAAGAATGTGCACAATACTGTTTAACAGCTTGGAGGAACAAGCCTGCCCAGAAAACGTGTGATTAGGTAAACTGACCGCGCTCGACATGGCCCGTTGGGTTGACTCGGCCGTGAAACCTCAACACAAAAAAACAAAAACCGTTAAATGTTTGGTACGGGTTCTGGTCCTGGCTTTTCTCAGTTGATCCCGACAAAAACAAAAACTGTAAATTTTTATTTCCGGTTTGGTCTGACAGCATCTAGCTAATGTCAGAGAAACGTATCCATGACTTTTCTACCTTGGTAAGTGAATTTAAAGGATATCGATTTTCTTCTTTTTTTTTCAGATCGACAAAGTAAGACCCGGATAATGTATTGTACTTCCGTTTCCGTTCAACAACATAAAACGGATTGTCAAACACGTTAGAAATTCATTGAAAATAACGTGTCTGAAGCATCTAATGTAAGCGACCCGTTGAATTTCATGTTATGTGTGCTGTACCATAGAGCTTGCTCGCACAGGCCTTCGGCCTGCGAGCTCGCTATAACAATGGCTAACGTTTTATCCCGATTTGGACGTTTAGATCATTTTTTATATGTTTTTATATGTATAAAATACCTTGAATATTAACATAGGCAATGCCCATAGTCGTGCTCGCAATGCACTATGATTTGAAAAACCACATTTCACAGTTACAAATTGATAATAGTAATGCAAAAAATCGTCCAAAAATCAAAGTATAAGACCCAAGCTATACCGTTAAAATTTTGGTGCCGGTCTGGTACCGGGTTTTCCCAGTTGGTCCCGGCAAATACAAATAGAGCTGCCACATTAACTGAGAACCCGAACAACTGCAAACCAATGTTTATTTCGGGTTTGGTTTGACGGCAACGAAACGTACGTGTGCTGTACCACAGACCTTGCTCGCGCAGGCTTGTGACCTGCGCCGCATGGCGCTAGGCCCCATGCGGCAGCGAGCTGGACGTAATTTGACTTTCTGGAAACACAATTTCCATTTCAAGTAAACTATGCATGACTATTGAAAGTACATGGACGTTTTCTTTTTTATGCGAAATCAACCTTGCAAATAAGTTTTGATTCAAAACCACGACCTTAGGAAATTCATACACCTGCACGTAATATTAGATAGCAATTTTTAACGTTTCAGGGGTAACCGTCGGGAATGGAATAAACAGTTAATTTTGTTGCTTTGATCACTTACGGAGAAATAATTCAGAAATTCTCTCTGGCCTCTGAAAGTTTAGTACAAAATGCTGCGGTATCACAAATTGGGTGGTGAAAAGGCGTCCGAAGATACCCAGGAAAAACATAGTCAGGGATGCACAGTTTTCTCAAGGCACCACAGCCGGCCTCGGTGGCTCAGTTGGATGCGCCGTCCGACTGAAGACCAGGAGGTCGCGGGTTCAACCCCCGCCGAGGTCGGCATTATTCTTTCGTGGAGATTGATCATGAAATATTTTCTAAGGTCATTCTCTCCCTTCCGCTGATTCAAGAAGGGCAGTTGTCAGTTTCTGGCGAAAGAATGTGCACAATACTGGTTAACCGCTTAGAGAACTAAGCCTGTCCAGTAAACGTGTGGTTACGTAAACTGACCGCGCTCGACACGACCCTACTGGGTTGACCGGGCCGTAAAACCTCAACACAAACAAACAAGGCACCATAAGAAGGAGGGATAAAGAACAAATTAAACCAAACAAACCCGACAAACAAAGAAACTGATTCAATATCGCACAGTCGTTTTTTTTTTTTTTTTTTTTTTTTTTTTATTGAAAAAAAAGGTAAGAGAAAAGTCCAGGGAGTGCCACAATCACAAACCGCAGCCCTTCCCAGACACAAAGAGGAAGAGGAAACAGCAAAACCAAACAAGCGCAAATCGAACAAGCGTACGAAAAGCAATAAGATTAGCTCTCCCTTCCCCAAGCGAGGTAATCGCAATGCTAAAAAGACTAAAAACACAAGAACAAAATAACACAAGGTAAGACATAAAACAAATCGCCTCGTAGAATAGACCACAAAGCAACAAAGAGTAAGACTAACACCGGAACCACCGCCTTAGAATGGTCAGCAAAATAAACCACCGGGGGAGGGGGTAGGGGGGGTGTTAAAACACTTTTACAGCTAGCCAACTTCATCCTGGGTCATCAAACACCGATTCATGTCGGCGAGACATGGTTCTGCTGAGTACTGAGACACGTTTGTTTACCAAGGACATTACAGCGTTAAACCATTCAGAAAACATCCACGTCCTCTTTCTTGGCCTAGCGTCGTGCATACTCTTCAACAGAATCCAAAATTAATTTGGATTTCTGTTTTCAAGGAAAAGGCCTGAGTTCCCTGTATTTAGGGCCTTTGGAAGGACTGTCCCTGAGTTTGCTGATCCTGACTATATTGAGGTCTCCTGTTATGATGTGACCAGCTGGATTTGAGCAGAACTCCGAGGCTTTAAAGCAACACGCTGAGGGTTCGAGTAATATTCTCAGTATTTAGGCCTTTCAGCATGTTTTTGTAATTGAAAATTTTAGGCGCAATGGGAGAGGAATAACATAGGAAATGATCGGTGGGCTCTGTTTTTTGAAGTAAGCTGGTATGGTTGAAGTCACGTTCTTATAGTTCAGGATATTGCTAATGTTAATGGTGTCAAGACCTTTGTTTCTGAAGTCATGTTTCAGAAAATTACGTGTGGGAGTCTCTTCTGGAGAAACTGTTTGAACTGGCTTTTACAACCTAAACTTAGCAACATCCAAAATGATGGCAACCGTTTTATATTCAGGAGAATTTGGAATGTAAGTTTTTGTATCCACACCTTCCTTCTTCAAAGAGCGAAGTTTAGTTACCGGCAGCTGATACAGTTTGATACGAATGTAATGAAGTCTTAATGATTGCTGTACATGTGGAAGCAGAATGTCAAATGCGACATCAGCATGAAAATTAGGACGATTGTAGTGCTGATGTCCATGTCTTTCTTACGTCTTTAAGAGCTGCCAAAGAGCCTCATCATATTGACCGAGCTGCATATTGGGCTGATAAGATTCCCAACAGAATTTATTTTGTCATTGCAACCATAGGGTGCTGCAGTGCCTAATTCTCTTATCTAGATTGCCTAACTCTGTCTACGAAGTGGCGTGCTCAGACTGCGATTGTGAGTAGGGTGGTATATTTTTTCTAGTATTCATACTTTGAAGGACAAAAAAGAATGATCTGGTAGATTGAAATGTTGATAAAGCAACTGTTTGCTCACAGGATTTATCTCATATCTATGTCCAGACATTCTACTACGTAGTTGTCCTTTCGTCTCATCTACGTATATTAATTCACAGAGCGAACGCTGCACACTATAGACAACATTAGAGGACTTACAAGTGAGATCATCCCAGCTCCGTGTATGGTATGTTTTATTAACGAGTTCACTCGTACACTGAGTTTCTTTGATCAAAATTTTGCAGGTTTTACAGTTTTTTGAATTGCATGATTTTATACTGCAGTGTGGTTTACTGTTATCAAAAGTCCAAAATATTACTTAATTTAACACTACAGTTTCATTATCTGTTTAAAAACATCACCGTCCCGGTACCATAGTGATATGTCATCAGATTGCAAGTATTTAATTTTATGTTAATCTTTCAAAAGTGTTCACCTATTTAGGCTGCAGATCCCGTACCCTTGGTACCTGCAAGAAGTGTATGCACGGGCTGACTTGTCGCAGAAGAAACATGTGTTAATCGGGACCTTTTTATAGTGGGCGACATCCCAGCCACTATCTTTTCCGAGTTTATGTTAATAATACTAGGTTGACGGTGCCGGGCCGTCCGCCAGGCAGAGACACCAGCCTAGTGGTAAAAAGTAGTTGTGGCCATACAAAATGACATGTGCGCCAAGCGAAGAATCACGCCCGCCTAGTCTGATTAGAATCTTTGCTGTCCACATGAAAAAAGTTTTAATTCTTAGCTACCTTTTGTGCCGAAAGCAAAAACTCTGATAAGAAAGGGCATCCAGGCTGATCTGAATCTTCGCTGAGAGCACATGCCATTTTGTTGGTTTTGTTGCGCGCTGGCTTAAATTATCATAATGATAATGTTAATAAAACGCTCAGCTTCTGGGTGTCTGGGAAGGGTCGCGGTCTGGGGAGGGCTGCGGTTTGTGATTGTAGCACTCCCTGGACTTTTCTCTTAATTTTTTAGCATAGATGTAAAGTGGGCAGCTACTGAAGGTGAGATGATGAAAATCTAGCATCAGAACAAGAAAAGATGATGCACAGAAACAAACAGAAGTCCAAATAAACAGCCATACATAACTTCTATTCATCTCTACTAAGCTCATATATAGACGGATAAATACTAATCAACGAAGTAAGACAATGACAGATATCATAATTTACCTCTACTGAGTAAATATGCAGTCGAGATAATAAAGAACAACTCAGTCAGACAGTGTCCGATATCATTGTTTACCTCTGCTGAGTAAATGTGTCGTCAAGAAATACAGATCAACCAACTGTGACATTTATTTTCATCATAGATTACCTCTGCTGAGTGACTACGTAGACGGGAGACTTTAGATTAACTCTGTCGGACAGCAACTTACATTTTAATTTACCTCTGCAAAGAGAATATGAATTACTCTCTTGAGTAATCTACTATTAAACGGTATTTAAAAGATCAGCCGACTCTGACGGCATGATATACCTCTAATGAGTAATTTGTTGGGTGGGTTTATAAAGATCAGCATACTCCTTCAGCGTTAGACATCATGAATAACTTGTGATGAGTAAATTAGAAGAAAGGATAATAAAGACCAACCTACTCCTGCAGCGTCAGACATCCTGATTTACCTCTGCTGAGTAAATTAATGAAAAGTAATATGAAGACTATCCTAATCTTGCAGCGTCAGACATCATGATTTACATAAGCTGAGTAAATAAGTGAAAAGAGTAAAGATCAGCCTACCACTGCATCGTTAGAAATTATGACTTACCTCTGTTGAGTGAATCAATGAACGAGATTATAAAAGTTAGCCTAGACTTTGAGCGACAGACATACTTTAACACTACTAGGTGAATAATTAGAAAGGTGTTTTAATGTCAATATACTTCTACGAATGAGACATTGTCACATACCTTTGCTAGGGGTACCAGTGTAACCCATAACGCAAAAAAGTGTTACATCCTCAATATGATCACAGTCGTTGTCACCCCACGGTTCGTGTTCGCACTCATGTATGAACCTTTCGTTCCCTTTACAGTTCACATTGTCTAACCAGATTGGTGTGTTTTCATCCTCTACTTTGTAGATATTATCATTCCAAAATTCAAAGTATGATCTATAAAAAAAAGTAATGTAATTGATATTGGCGAATATTCAACTTAATAAAGCAACTTTTTTCTGACACCCGATTAAATATTTTGCACCACCTAACAGAATAATTACTACTAAATTTGCGACAAACGGAAGGACATTGATTTAAGCGTTGTAATTTTTCGTTTTTACGGTAATGAACCATTTGTTACGCCATGCAGAATACATACAGATACATCATAGACCAAAATCTACCTAGTAAACATCTGGTATGAGGTTATCGGTATCAATAAGATCATACAATATTTTCTAAATTTTATCGTCATCATACTGAATAGATTTCTATATATACGACTGGCTTGAAGAACTACCCCTAGTGGGTAATTTAGAATCCTAATTGTATGACGGTTCGTGATCCTGTTTCTGATTTTCATGTATAGTAGCTTTAGATCGCCATTGAGTCATTTACTTTATTTCTTCACAGTGTTTGTGTAACAAAGTGGTTTATAAGGAACTCCTACATTTTATTTTTTTGTTTGTTTGTTCTTGTCAGTTTATACGGTTGCAGAGCTTTATGTTTTTAGTGGAGTTAATACTTGCTAGTCTCCTCGAGGTGTGTCTCAAGTAAGGAGGTTAATTTAGTAACAGCAAAGGTTATGGCTAAAGGAAGCAAGTCGTGCAAGCAGCGAAGATTTTCGTGAGAAGGTCACCTTAGGTTGTCTCAGTAGATCTGGTATCGGTAAAACTATAACGTTTAGAAAAGCCATTCGCCGTTTTCTAATATTTTATCCATATTTACCTTCACATAAGATATTCCCATTGCCCTGCAGGACCACAAGGGTTGTGTGCACTATATGACTAAGTGGTGAACTACAGCGAGATTTTTCGAATTGTGTGAGAAAGCGCTCAGCGAGGGAAACACAAAGCTTGGGCTACCATCCCTCGATCGACACTATCTCTCGAACCTATTTGCATTTGTGTAGGTGGTTTCATATGTGTGTTGTTTATTTTGTCATCGTTTGATTCTCATCTCTTTACTAAACCCAGAGAACGGAACTTTCTGGGGACCTACACTTATATTTTGTTTTACAAATTCTATACTGTATTTAGGTGCTTTTACGAAATTTAATAGGACTATTCTTTAAAATTCCGTTATTTTCATTGGAGATTTAATAATAATGTATGTGCCATTTTACAAATAGCAGGAGAACACAGCAAACATCAGCAGTAATTGGCATTTATAAGCATTAATGCAAATTAAGAAGATCAGATTAAGGTATGATTTTAAATTTTATAACCTTCGTTGTGGTCTATTATAGGACAACTTGATGATATTTTTTAAATATTTTTCAGAAAACTAGGTTTAACATGTCATTTAAACTGTATCCTAATGATGTTTTTACAAGGTTTTACCAATACATATACAAGGCTTCTTTGATTCATTTATGGTTGCTTCTGACATACATTCAAATTTTAAATGCTGATGAAACCGATATGTGCAAACATGAAATGGAGAAACTGTAAAACATTCCTCTATAACATTCTGCAAGTGTAACGGAGGGAGGGAAATACTTGAAATCCTAGAATTTTCTGCTTTAATATTTCCATAGCTCACACCAGATAAATGGTTCCCTTGCAAACAAAGACCATAAAAAAGCAACTATGGGAGCCTCAGTTTTACTGATACTATCCATATGACCTCAATATAGTTGTCAGCCAGCCAGCGTAGATGGACGGATAGAGTGGGGAAAATAGCAATGACCCTCCTCGGTCCATATATATGTGCACTCATCCGTCCATGTGTGCGTCCATCGTGCCAAATCTTATATCTATAACTCCTCCTAAATAATATGTCGGAATTCTTTTTAGTTAAACTTCACAAGTAAGGGTTTTTATCTGGTCTTATTGCATATCTTTTCTGGAAATTGTTCTATAAACTCGGGACCAGACGGAACCACAATAATGGAACATAGCCTACAAATGGCATCATGAGGAAAACGAAACAAACTACGGTGATCAGCACATATGTTACAAACCAACGAAAATTAAAGCAACTAGGCCGAGAGGTTCTAAAAATTGTCAGTGACTACAAAACATTCAGGATTCTATTCACGCGATGGTCATACTTAAAGGCGAATCGACACTGTTTCAAGGGAGAACTTCTGTTCAAACAGATTAATTCCCATCTAAAACGATGTCTACTTTAAGAGGCAATATTAACCAGAACAACATGTGATAATCTCAAATTATTGTCTTTAAAACAACAACACGTTCGCGTACAAATGTAATGTACCCCAATGTTTTCTCCACAAAGTCAAATCGCTTTCTTCCTAATGCTCTGTAGTGTTCAGATGTCGTTCCTAACATATTCTGACAGAAGCTTCGGTTACTCCCGAGAAAGTCCTTTTAGAGTCCTTCCATATCACGGGAGCAGATTGTAAACTGTGTTGGGAATCGGCCAGATTTTTATAGTCGGTCATCGCTTTTGTTAAACCGACTAATCATCGACCACGAGCGTAATAATTGATTTGTAGAAAATATATTCATTCTTATTTCGGGTACTTATTCATAGCTCCGGGTCGATGAGGGGTATCCATATAATGTTTTCTTGTGTGTTTATGAAAGCATGTCATGTTGGTACTCATTAGAAGTGCCTCACCGATGTGCATTTAATGAGTACCCATGATAGCAAATGTTTCATGGCGAAATAGGAAACGTATCAGTATTTTTTGGTTAGGCTTTTTCATCCATGCCATAATAATCTCTTCACCTTTAGTGACCATAAATGTAAAATGACCAAAATAGACAGCTAAGTATCTCAATTTTTATAACATGTCTATTAAAAGAAAATTGAGAAAAATATTTTTCTGAAAATAGAACATAAAAATTCTTTCCGATTATCTGTCACAACAGACATAAAATGACTGATGATCCATTATAACCGATCAACGGTGGCAACACTAACAAATGCGATGCCTCACCAATCACACTTCTGGAACAGTGCCATAATGTAATTTAGCTTCTTCGGAATACTATCGGACAGGAAATGTGGTTATATTGCCCGTTACTGATATCTATATCCTCGACAATGTGGAGATTTGGTGTCAGTCATTCAAAGAGTGTGGGATTGCAAACTGCCATTTAATAGGATTGATCCTTAGGGATACATTTAATCAAGGTCAGGCGAACAGAGTGAGAGTTTCAATCAGATTTGACAATTCAATGTTTGACACATTCAAAGCGCTGAGAGGGTTGTTTCTTAGTATAGGCTGGAAAAATGGTACTGAACGGGGGCTTTAGAATGTTTCATTTAACCATTGACTTTCTGTTGTTTAAGCAAACAATGCAGACCCTGACCAGACACCGCGTTTTGCAGAGTTTGATCTAGGTCTGCATTGTTTGCATCTGGGTCTGCATTGTTTGCCAAAATGTCCCAGTTCAAGTTTTACAAATAACTCTTTATTAACAGCACTCTGACGTCAAAGCGACAAGAATAGCGCGGCTATAAATAACCGTTACCAAAATTTCGTCCAACGCGTGGTTTGATTACATTGGTAAATGATACTCACGAGGACAACTACCGTAAGGGATTTTTGGCATTTGTATACAATTGCTCGATCGTAAAAAAAAAATCGAAGAAAAAAAAAAAAAAAAAAAAAAAAAAAAAAAAAGAATATACACTTCGTACAATGATCTAATCAAATACATACTTCACCTCTACCACTCCCTGGTCTATTTCAGCAGCCGACAAATTGATGATATTTTGCTTATTTTTCCATTAAAGCAGGTTTATACCACTAGAGACAACTTGCATGAAATGTCAAAACCTGTTTTCTTAAGAAAATAATAATGATAATAATGAAAAACAAAATTTCAATAAGTCATCTGCTGAAAATTCAAATATATTTACATGTTCGCAAGGAGTAGGATCACCGATTTCTCCACGATTCGGAATTAATTGTAAAATTATATACATTTCCTTGTAATATCTGCGCCGTGGAAGGTAGCGCGAAACATTAGAACAAAAGTATATTAACGAAATTTCAAATTACTCCAAAGTTTTTCACCTGTGTATTTATTAAGATACAGTGAAACACCTCGAGATATTAGTTACAGCAAGACCAAGCGTCGAAATACCAAAACTAAATACAAATGAAGAAAGTAAACGTACTGAAAACCTAACGATCGACAAAAAACTTTTCCTGCATCGGAGCTGAAATCATCATTGCAGACTGTTCCCCACTTGCCATTGTGTTTCACTTCAATCCTTCCCAAGCCAAATTGGTTTGCACTAACAATTCGGTACATATCTGAAATTATAGAACAATATAGTCTAAATATTTAAGGGGACGATGCATTTGGTAGATGTTTAACTATTTTTGCAAGGGGGATAACTTTTGTGACTTTGAATTATAATATTTGTGTGGCAAATGGGTAAAATTCATGTTTTAATTTAATACTTTTTATACTTGAGGTCAGGTTACAATAAAACTATTATGGTAGTATCCAATTGATACATCTTCACAACTAGTACCCCGGTTTACATAAATTAGTGTGTATGGCATGAGTTGTTGCTCTTAATTTAGCAATTTCAGGTGGTAAAATTACCAAAAATTAAGCTCTTTAAACACTTCCAGACTTTCAACTTTGAAACACATGCATAAAAATCAGTATAAACTCTGATTTATCATGTGATTTCTGCAATATGATGTATTCATTACAAATAATAATTATATTTACGTGACTATTTGAACCATTTAATCACATTTTTATCATGTTGAGTTTATGTTCCTAGTAAAGAGACGGTGGGGTAATAACTATTTTCTAAGACATATCATAATTTTGGTTAGCATTATCATTCAGATTGTCTCTATATATCTAGAATATGACAACATACGATTTTAAAGCGATACTGACCTTTTGAAAGCGATTGAATTTCTAAAAACTGTTCAGATATTTAGAAAAATAGATTTTTGCTATTTCGTAGACTGTTTTATTTATCAAGCATAATTGCATTTTACAGATGGTGAAATTTCATGTCATTTCAGAATAATACTACACCTTAAGTAGTGATCATATTGAAAGTTTAATGAGCATTTATTGTTGGGAAGTGTTTTTTTATATTTGAATATTTAGTAATTTTTGTCAAACCTACAGTAAATTTTCACTTTTTGGGTGGACTAAAAAGTTTATTACATGTATTAGGTACATTACGTTTGCTTTACAACATTAAGGCTTTCCTGCATTTTGCATATTCTAATGTCATTCTGTTGCAATAATTGAAGGTATCTCATAGGTATTAGTTGCTGGGTTAGAATGATTTACCCAGTACTACCAGAGCGTAGAACAACTATAAAGAAAAATGCCTACAGTGTACATCTTTGATGGATGGATGGATATTTTGTTTATAGACGCTCAACCCTAAAAGGGCATATAGCGTCTAATAAGATATATTATATGATGATTTTATTTAATGAGAAATTAAAAATATCTAGGATTGATGAGTTCATTTTAAAAAGATAAAGTATCAATGATTTTATGTTATTAAAATACAGATCATATTTTATTAAAAAGTCCGATCTCTTTCAGAAAATCGAGTATTTTTTGAGTTGGCATATTAAAAAGTTCCTTTATATTTTTTACATTAAAATACTTTGTGCGAATATAATTAAATTCAGCACAAGTGACAAGAAAATGTTTGACCGTAAAAGGTTCGTTACAAGGAATGCAGAATGGAGCTTGTTCATTGTTTAAAATATAAGAATGAGTAATTCTAGTGTGTCCAAGTCTACATCTCGTGATTTTTGTTTGTTCTTTTCTGCTGAGATTAGAGAATGTGCATTTGCTGTTAAAATTTGGTTTGATTTCATTTAATTTATTATAAGTTTGTGTTTCCCAAACAGACTGACATTTGTTGTTGATGTATTGACAGACGTTTGATTTAAAGTCGGAGTGAGGAATTTTGAAATTGGTTATTACTAAGGATAATGCAGATTTGGCTTCTGAATCTGCTAATTCATTTCCACGAATATTAACGTGGCTGGGAAGCCAACAAAATACAATTTCTTTTGAAGCGGAAAGATAATAATATTTTTTAAGAATTTGCTGAATTAATGGGTTTCTATGGTGTAAATCTTTCAGAGATTTTAATACAGAAAGAGAATCTGAATAAATGATAAACTGTTTTTCAGACTGATCTCTGATATGGTAAAGTGCAATATCAATTGCCTTGGCTTCGGCGGTAAAAATGGAGCTATTATCAGGTAATCTGATACTGTCAGTAAAATTTGGACTAATAACAGAACAAGCAACTTTCTCATCTTGTTTCGAACCATCTGTATAAATTGACAGGTAATGTTTATAATTTGATTTGATTTCTAAAAATTCATTCTTAAAAATATGCGACTCGACTTCTGTTTTTTTATTTTTATGAAGGTCTAAAATAATCTTTGGAGGGTTTAACGTCCATGGCTCTTTTGATGGAACAGAATAATGCTGAACATTTTTAATATTGATATTGGTCTCTTCAAGTAACGGTTGTATTCTCAGGCCAAGGGGTTTAATAGCTGTTGGTTTATTATTGTAAAATCTTTCATATTTAGGGTTAAAAACACAATCATGAGCTGAATTACGTGGATTGGCGGCTAATTTAGTAACATATTGAAGAGACAATTTCTCTCTTCTTATATACAATGATGGTTCATTTGATTCAGCGTATAAACTTTCGACGGGGGAAGTACGAAAAGCCCCTAGAGCCAGACGTAAACCTTGGTGATGAATAGTATCCAAAGATTTCAAATAAGATTTTCTAGCGGATCCATAAACTATGGATCCATAATCCAGTTTAGATCGAATTAAAGATCTATAAAGATTTAAAAGAATAGTACGATCTCCTCCCCAGTCGGAACTGGAGAGAACTTTAAGAATATCAAGTGCTTTAAGACATTTAGCTTTTAAAGCTTTGATGTGTGGTATAAAAGATAATTTGTTATCGAACAAAAGACCCAGGAATTTTGCTTCACTGACGACTGGAATTGGATTACCGTATATGGTGAGATGAGGATCTAAATGTAGCTGACGTATCTGACAAAAATGAACGCATTGAGTTTTTGTTTTTGAAAATTTGAAACCATTTTCTGTTGCCCAATCTTCTATATTGTTTAAACATCGTTGTAGTTTGAATTCAATGGTTTCCATATTTTTCGATCTAATAAATATTCCAAAATCGTCAACAAAAAGTGAACAATCAAGGTCTTTCACACATTTAACAATATCGTTAATTTTAATGCCAAACAAGGTAGGTGATAAAATGCTTCCCTGTGGTACACCTTGTTCTTGTTTAAATATGTCCGATAACGTATTACCTATTCGAACATTAAATGTTCGATCTGATAAAAAATTTTGAATAAAAAGTGGTAATCGGCCTTTAAGGCCTAATTTATGTAAATCTTTCATGATGCCATGTTTCCATGTAGTATCGTAAGCTTTTTCAAGATCAAAAAATACAGCTACAACATGTTCTTTTTTAATAAAGGCATCACGAATAAAGGATTCCAAACGAATCAAATGATCGTTTGTACAGTTATTTTTTCTGAATCCAGCTTGATATTTTGTTATAAGCTGGTTTGATTCCAAGAACCAAACCAGCCTATCATTAATCATTCTCTCCATTGTTTTACATAAACAACTTGTCAAAGCAATAGGTCTGTAGTTAGTAGCTTCAGTATGGTCTTTATTTGGTTTTGGTATAGGTATAATCGTTGCTTTACTCCAGTCTTTTGGAAATTTTCCAGTGATCCAAATATCATTTAAAATATTTAATAAAGTTTTTAAAGCGTTATCGGGTAAATGTTTAAGAATTTGATAATGAATGTCATCAGGACCAGCAGCTGTATCGTGAGATTTATGAAGAGCATCTAATAATTCTGAAGCTGTGAATGGTACATTATATTTTTCATGATTTAGTGACGTAAAATTTAGATGCTCTTTCTCTCGTTCCTGTTTTATGTTTTGAAAGGTTTCGGAATAGTTTGCACTAGAAGAGTTTTTCTGAAAATTCTCTCCTAGTGCATTGGAAATAGTGTACATCTTTGAAGCACCAGAACTCTCCTAATAGGTGGTGATTTCACCTTTTTGTTGTTTTATAACTTTTACAAAGGAATAGGAAAGCAAAATGCAGAACTTAAAGAAAATATATTGTTGGGATAAAATAAAGTGAAGCAGGTGTCAGTAGTGGCCATAAAAAGAAAAGAAATGTGCTCCAACGGGGGAGCACATTCTTTCATTTAAGAGTAGATTTCTTTTCGGAAGATAGGCCATACGGTAATTGAAAATGAAATTCATCTTTGTATACTTGTCTGAAACACGCAAGTGAAGTGAATGCCCTCCTTGTTACTCTAAAAGATACGGATATTTTCTACCCGATTTTTCTACGCCCTTTTTTTTTAATTCATGAATAATGACGAGAAAAAATTTAAATGCGGTTGGAAAATTCGTTCAAGTATGTTCTATTATGTCAATTTCAAAGTAACGCCTAATCGTACTCAAAACCATTGTTTGTTGTACACTTTATTTAGGTGGGTGACACTTTACTATTTTTGTTGTGTGTACGCGCGCGCGTGCTAGCGTGCCTCTGTGTGTTTATTTCAATATAACTGCATACATGTTATTTACATGCTATCATTGATTGGCCCTATCACCCATTACTTGGGTTTATCTGAGTAATAGATTTCATTCTATTCTATTCGTCGCATATCTAACAGTTTTACGGTATAGAAGAATGTAATGTCGTAAAATGAAGTCAAAATAATGCAACCTTTGCTGCATTTAATTAAGCATATCACTCGTGTCACGTGAACGGACGAGCGTTGGGCCGGTGAAGATGGACTAGACGCAATCACAAGCAATCAGAGGATAAACACAACACTTTATAAATATAAATAAAAACAAACATGTATTTAGAAAGTTAAAAAATAAAACTATAAAGCAATCTTCAAAATTTCATAAATTGAATGTCCGAGATATTTCTGGAAGATCCTGGTAGTTTCATAATTTTCACCATGTGGATAAAATTGAAAGTACATAACTTATTCACTTGTGATGTAACCGGATGTATACTCCATGTCATCTACCGGTACCATTTGTACTTGATTGGATACAACTTTGGATACAACTTCCCGGAAAACTTGTAGATGTCAAATTATGGAGTGACGAAGGTAACAGGATACAAACACAGTGACGAAAACAGATACATATACGGGACCTGAAAATAAGTATTATGTCCTAGAAATCTCGATATCAAACATTACAAGATATTGCATTAATTTCCACTAGGTATACAGAATGTGTACGCCAAATGTTGTAAATCAACATGTCCGTTGCGATTGATTATTATATAGCAAAATCAGATCCAAAAACCACAGGGACGCTGTGTTAATGACATATAATATTGTACATATATCCAAAACAGGCAGACACAGAGTCAGAACATATCTGACTTACACCAAATTCTACATTAATCGGAGGAATGGCATCTCGACGATTACACATTCTTACAGGAAGAACCTATGCGTCTTCCACTGTAAGAATCCTTTAAAGCGCTAAAGGCTACAATAAATTATAACTGCCATTACACCACAATGATTACACGATCACATATCGTCCCCACGTAATCATTGGGTACAATATCAACATGCCTTCGTCATAGCCTCAAACATGACTCCTTGCTGCTTGAGCAATTTTACATAATAAAACTCTAGTGAACAGACTTGCGTATAATCAAAATAAAAAGGACCTCTGTATATGTATTTAAGGTAAATATGATATGTGTCATTTGTGATGCAAATACGTATAAATACAACTGTGTAAAAAAAAAGGTAAGAGAAAAGTCCAGGGAGTGCCACAATCACAAACCGCAGCCCTTCCCAGACCTCAAGAGGAAGGGGAAACCGACAAATCCAAGCAAGCAGAAACCGAACAAACGTACGAAAAGCACTAAGATTAGCTCTCTCTTCCCCAAGCGAGGTAATCGCAATACTAAAAGGACTGAAAAACACAAGAACAAAATGACACACGGAAAGACATACAACAAATCGCCTCGTAGAATAAACCACAAAGCAACAAAGAGTAAGACTAACACCGGGACCACTGTCTTAGAACGGTCAGTAGAGTAAACCACCGGGGGTTTAAAGCACTTTTACAGCTAACTAACTTCACCCTGGGTCCCGATGCTACTCTTAATACAGAAACACATAAAAAAAATCGGTTCGCATAAATGCTTCCAACTCAGTCACTGCACCAAAGCGAAAACACAGAAATCAAATTAAATCACTATAATAAACAAAGACGAGTACTCATGGCTAATTCTACTGTATGCCAGAGTAAATGAAAACCAATAACTGAACCACGGCGGGCCAAGCCAAAGACATACCGTCAACCCACTGGTTAAAGTTTTACTATGAGGCCGTCATTGGGTCTGAGGCCCGAACCGCCGTCGTGCAATTAAAGAGTGAAGCATAGCCATCAACAATGATTGGGTTGACAACTAGGCATTCAGTCTACCGCATAATATCCAGGCTATAGCCAATTCTTTTATAACGGTTAATAAGTTTTCTGTATTGCTCCGAAAAGTTATTTACCTACAATTTTTCTAAATCTGTACACTAAGTCACCGTAAAATTCTGGTTCCGATATACTTTGTTGCAGAAGTGTTTTCAGACTGACGCTTTATTTTTTCTAACAAGGCACTGTGTCTGCGATAAAATTTCGAAAACGCCTTACGAAGTTTAAAATAACGATAGTCATATGAATACATACAAACGCAATTGTGTTAATTACTGAATATGTATGCAATTAACATAACGCCTAACTGTGTCGTACATTCAAGCGTATATGTCTTGTGTGTGCAGTTAACATAACGCCTAACTGTGTCGTACATTCAAGCGTATATGTCTGGTAATCATGAAGGTTAAAATATACATGTCAGATCAGACTATGTTATGTTAAAATATGCTAGTGCTATCATTGCTCTGATTCATTTATCTCTCTACTCAAGTAAGAATATCAACGTTTGCTTTCTGAGCAGGGTCTACAGAACCTATCAGACTCACCAGACTGACCAGGATCTATAGAATCGACCAAATTTAATTTCCATATCTGGTTATAGTTTACCCGATACGACTTATTCGTCTGATCAGGGTCTACACATATAACCAAAGTGTACACATCTGATCAGGGTCTATCTACATATCATGCCGTACGAGTACGAACGATATATGAATCGCAACGTAGTAAAGCAATAAATTTACCTACTCGAATCTTAACTGCGGTAAAGACGAGCAAGAATATTGCAAGAATAAAATTAAATAAATTATTGACTTACCATGGTCAGATCCCCGAGATACAGCACAACATCATAACATAATAGAAAGGAAGGCAATGATCAGTCTTCAAATGAAAAATATTGTAATGTGTGTAGTTCTTTTTAATCAGAGAACTTTTATAGTAATGTGGCACGTTTTGAAACATGTGTCCACAAGAAACCTGTGATATTCAAGATCTAAAAATATTATTCACAAGAATACCGTGATAGTCAAGATTTAAAATATCCTGTTCGATTGTCCGAACGGTGCAAAATTTTACACAGCGACTGCTCAAACTATGAAGTAAAAAGCATTTTTCTCTAGGAACGCTACAAAACTGCAAAATTATGACAGACAATTGTCTCCCCTTTCAAAAGATAGCCTTGAGACAAAAATCAATCCCAGAACAGTGAAGATATTGATCACCGAACCTAGGTTCACTCAGAATATATAGTGTTCTGGTAACCGCTCAAGTATATAGACGTAAATAATCAAATACATCCTCAGCATAACTATCTCGTGATTACCGTAATACCGTAACTTGAAAGCTGAAGTGTACCTACTCGCTTAAAAAGTAAAACCGTCTTCGTAATCAGCGCTACAGTTACAAATGCAATAATCTAACCTGGTTAATAAAAATCGGAACAAACTTCTTTTTATACTATGTACATATAAAAAATATATTCAAGATAAAACAGAGACGTGACACACGAGATAAAAAAACGTTTTGCATTTTCTGAACGGTCTTTCTAAACTCCCCAGCTAGCATTCTACATAAATTTATAGCCCATAACGGCCCGCATTCGATTTTTGTAGAACGCTTGCTGGGTCTGTCTTATATAACCTCAATTTGAGACTGGTCGTTATTTTCGTTGACGAGACTCAAATAAATTATATCGATAATTATTCATTTGATAAGAGATCGAACGGATAATATTAAACATTATCGTATTTTGTTTTGTAATACGAACAAGCACACATTTGTGTTTTCGCATCGGCCGCCAACTTGGTGATGCTAAAAGACACCTTGAGAATAGTCTGAAGACGTTTGCTACCCTCCGCCAAAAACTAACAGCTGAACGGAAACCCGGCAAACATGTATATATAGGCCCCGTGTGGATAGAATCTGGGTATTTAGTCAATTCTGGTCCTACATGGGCCCCATATAGACTTATGGTGCGCATAAAAGACTCATATGGATCCTATATAGGTAGAAATCGATAATTCTTAAAATAAATGCTTATATGTGGGACCCTGCGATAAAACTGACATAATTCTGGATAAGTGACAATTTCAAGATACATAAATGGGGCCCAAATGGCTCTAATGTGATGGGTTTGATATGTGTATTAAGGGAAACAGCTATACCATTAAGTAAGCATAATGACAAAGAAATTTAATTTCTTGACAAAAATGCTAAAATAATGATAATAATAAAAATATTAAAAGAATGTTTGGTCAATACAAAATGAAAGTATCTATTAAATCTTACATACACAATTTCCTGGAATAGACGTGGTTTCATGATCATAGTTTTAATTTAACTCGTATGTTCCAATTACATGTACTTTTAAAATTGAGGGGTATATGTATTTGCATGATACCACAAATTACAACTGTTAAAAATGATACCTTCATTCTAAAGCATCTTGATTGTATCCATGTGCAATAAGTAACACATGTAGGTCTCTCTCTGTAGGGACCTAACCAGACTGTCCATCAAATAGGCTGGCACTAAGACTTGTAATCATTTGTCTAAAAACTTGTTCTTAAAGATAAGTGTGGGAAGACCCATATAGGACCCATGTGCTACCCATATGGTCAGCAACCTGTATGGGTCAGCCCCTAGGGTCAGCAACCTGTATTGGTCAGCCCTTGGCCCCATATGAGATACACATGTAGAACCGATATTGAATCCCATATGGGGCCCATTTGGGCCTTATATATATTGTTTGCAGGGCAGTTTGCTTTATTTTGCGAGTAATCTCGAATATCTCAGTTAATCCATCTCATGCTGAATACATTGAGATACTACGCCCACTTCTAATTGTCAGCCAATTAGACTACTTGATTCAGATTGTTGATACAAAGACATATACTCACTGATAAACAATGATGATCCAGATCAGTACGCTTCTTGAACTGATCTAGATGTATACTGTTTGCAAAGGCAGGTGATATCCGGGTCCAGCAGGACTAGCGTTAACTAAACGCAGTCCTGCTCTCCAAGGGGTAAAACGATTTCGATATAACACTTGCCTAAAAGGGTAAGAGAAAAGTCCAGGGAGTGCCACAATCACAAACCGCAGCCCTTCCCAAACCCCAAGAGGAAGAGGAAACCGACAAATCTAAACAAGCACACACCAAACAAACGTACGAAAAGCACTAAGATTAGCTCTCTCTTCCCCAAGCGAGGTAATCGCAATACTAAAAGGTCTGATAAACACAAGAACAAAATGACACACGGAAAGACATACAACATATCGCCTCGTAGAATAAACCACAAAGCAACAAAGAGTAAGACTAACACTGGGACCACCGCCTTAGAACGGTCAAATTTAAATTTGCATAAATTTAACTTGCATTACACAGGTCAATTTCCTGATTGCTGAAATTAGACGTGCTCAACTATAAATGTTCATGAATTTCCTCATTGAGCTTCATGATAAAATCAATTACTCTTGGTGATTAATTTTGCATTTAATGATGACCGCGAAAATGGTAAACATAAAGACACCGCTAACATTTGCTCAAATAAGAGGTCTGCTTTGAGAACTCTGCGAATATGGAAACCACGAGTAAAATATAGTAAAATTCCCCTATCAAAGCCAATTTTGGAAATATTTCAAAGTGATCTTATTAGTAGGTTGGTCTTAATATTTGATACAGAATACGTTTAATGTTCAAAAAATTAAAAATTGTACACCATACATTTTATGCCAAACATTTTGGCCAAAAAATTCTTATTATGCAGTATAATACTTAGTGGAATGACAAACAGAATAGACCTTGATCAGACTGCAGTCTCATCTGGGTTTACACTGTTTGCATTTGCCTTTTTGTCAGAAATCTATAGTTGAGTGGTTTTATCGGCAATAGTGGAGTGGTTTTATCAGCAACAGTGGAGTGGTCTTACCAGCAATACTGGAGTGGTCTTATCAGCAATAGTGGAGTGATCTTAAAAGTGGAGTTGTCTAATCAGCAATAGTGGAATGGTCTTAATAGTGGAGTTGTCTTATCAGCAATAGTGGAGTGGTCTTAATGGTGGAGTGGTCTGAATAGTGGAGTGGTCTTACCAGAGAATTATTTTGTATATATTGTTGAGCGGCTTGGTAGGTGCACTCACCCAAGAATACACCTCCTTTCTGGTGTGTGTAAGTATTGGATTTTCCTAAACAATAGAGTTGAGGTATTCCTGAGATACGCTCACTCAGGAATACACCTTCTGCCTGGAGTATGTAAGTGTTGAAGTTCCCTAGTGTTGAGGTGGTTCGGTAGGTGCACTCATCCAGGATTACACCTCCTGTCTGGTGTATGTAAGTATTGAATTTTCTAAGCTATACTGTTGAGGTGGCTCAGTAGGTGCCCTCACTCAGGAATACATCGCCTGTCTGGTGTTTATAAGTATTGAATTTCCTAAGCTATAATGTAGAGATGGTTCGGTAGGTGAACTCATCCTGGATTACACCTCCTGCCTGGTGCATGTATAATACTGAATTTTCAAAGTTATAGTGTTGAGGTGGCTCAGTAGGTGCGCTCACCCAGGATTACACCTCCTGCCTGATGGATGTAAGTATTGAAGTTATACTACTGAGATGGCTCACCCAGGAATACACCTTATGCCTGAGATATGTGACTCTTGTTTTTCAAAATAAAGTCAAAAAGATTGCCTTTGGAAACAAAGAACTGAGCCACCTCAGCCAGTTGTAGTGGCAGAAAAGTCATAGCGGCGGAGGTAGCTAAGTTGGTGCGTTCACCCAGGAATATAACTCCTGGCTGATGTACATAAGTCTTGTGTTTCACAATTCGTGGCATTGATGTGGTTGGGTTGGTTCGCTCAACCAGAAATACACCTTCTGCCTGATGTATGTGTTTCACAAATCATGGGGGCTTAGGTGGCTCCATAGGTCTATTGGTACGCCCATCCCGCCTGATGTATGTGACTTTTTGTTTTTTGTTTTTCACAAGTCATGGGAGCTGAGGTGGCTGGGTTACTTCGCTCAACCAGAAATACACCTCCTGCCTGATATATGTTACTCTTGTGTTTCACAAATCACAGGGGCTTACGTGGTTCAAAGGGTACGCTCATCCAGGAATACACCTCCTGCCTGATGGACCTGTGTGTAATATAAGCATATATAATGCCTTAAAGTACAGCAAAATTCCACTTTGAAGACCATCTTTGGTACTGTCTAAAAGTGGTCTTATTAGTGGGGTGGTCTTAATATTGAATACAGAATACGGAAAATGTTTTAAAGTTTCGAGCATTTTATACCATACATTTTTAACACAATTTTGGCCAAAAAAAAAAAAAAAAAGCTTTTTAATCAGTTGTTTCTTAAGGTACTAAGGAGAATAACAAACAGAGTAGAGTCTGATCTGGGTCTATACTGTTTGCATTTGCCATTTTGCCAGACACCTTGTTGTACAAAGATTTAAGACATACCGTAGTATGAAAGAAAACGTTTGGGGACTGACTAAAGCTGCTCATAATAGCGGAATGGTCTTATTTTCGAGTGGTCTTAATAGCAGAATTTTACTGCATTTTGGCATTAAGGAGATATAAAATTTGCAAAATAACCAAATAAAAAGACTAGTACAGTTAAAGCTCCACTATCGACTAAAACCAAGACCGAGACTGGGTAGATCATTGTGCGTAATGGTGTACTCTAGGAGTAGGTACTGACCATGATACAAACACGTTACTTTCAACTGCAATGTTATCGCTTAGTTTTTGATGGACAAACAGGCAGGTAGTTAGGTAGGCAGAATATATTGATTGCAGCAAACAGAGCAGTATCCTGCAGACAGTAGCTTGTATGCACACTGCCGAAACCATGTTACAGTATACATATTATTTCTGGAGGTAGAGGTTATAAATTTCAAATTTTGTTTTTGAAGAAAAAAATGTATTTTTGTTTACAAGCAATTTATGTAGCAGAAGCAAAATTGTGCTTTATTATATTTTTAAAGTATACGATAGACATGTGTGCCGTATATGCAATGTGAATGCACCTTCGCTGGATAGACACCATATCTGCACACCCTGTATACGGTAAAACAGATCAATTATGTACATTATGCTACCTGGGCCCAGTTGTTCAAAACTAACTATGTCGTTAGTTAACGTATCGTTAAAACTTTAATCATTAGATATGGCATATACGCTATTTTTGCTAAAAACAAATGTGATTTGCAAAAGCTACTCAAATTTGTTCACCAAAAATACCTATGAATTAGATATTATTAGAACAGTTAAAATTTTGACCACTAACGAGCTCGTTAAGATAACGATGCTTTGAACACCTGGGATGTGGGCTGTATATTTTAATTTAGCGGACGCTCCACATAAGTTGCTGTTTTTGTTGGGATGTTAGTTCCAATGATTTCTTTCTGAGTTACACAATAACTGGGAGATGATGCTAAAACTGTTTTTCCAATTCGCTTCTTTATTCCCGGAGCAGCAATTAACAAGGGTAGAAATGTTAATTTATTGTATGCTTGGTTGATTTTATGTTCAATGGCAGAGTTAGTTTGTACAATTATTTCACCTAAAAACGTTTTGTTAAAGAATTTGACTTTGATTCAAGAATTTCCCCAAGTAAGACAAAATGCCTTCAAACCACTTGACATCAACCAAAAATATCTGTGCGCCGTGTTTCTTTCTTTTATGTAGTTCGTGTGAATCCTGAACTGTTAGTCTTAGTTTTTAGTAGATAGTCGGACGTTAACTAATATAGCAGACACTATAATAACCATGTCACTGCGCAGCTATAAAATAAGATGTGTATATATGATGGATTAATAAAATACGGTATAATTCAGCAGTTAATACCATTCGCAAATAAGACCACTGCGCTATTTAGACCAGCTTTCAACAGACCCGAATGTTTTCTTTCTTATAACAGTAAATGTCCTAAAATAGTACACAAAAGTTCCTGACAATCTGGCATAAGCAAACAGTACTGACCCAGTTCAGACTGCTCATGAAGAAGCAGTTTGGTCAGTCTACGCTGTTTGCTATCCTACAAAGTATTTTACGAAACAACTGCATTAAAAGCAAAATTTAAGTCAGAAAGGTAAAGAAGTAGTTGTGATCATGGTACCAAAGCCATAATCCAAACTCATAAATCCGTAAACGGCTGGCGAATCAGAATGTTCAGACCAACAAACAGGCCCCGAGAATAAGGGGTGTAATCAGGCGTCCGCGGGGAGTACATTACTTGGAAAGCAAACTTCGCTCACCATGCCCCTAAGCCTGAACGAAGGAAATGTAGGTAGAAGTGTATGTCGGGAATTTTGGAAGTCTACTTATGGCTCGTCGTTGGCAAAGACATCAGAAACAATTCTGGAAACTGCCAAATTGTAGAGATAGACCATATCGTGATGTCTCTCTTAAAATTTCTTAAGTGTTGTCCTCAGTTTGTCGTATTGATACCCATGGCTCAACAACATTGTAGTGAGCACTTTCCCACGCACGCTCCATGAAGTCCTGATAATTTGAACAGGCTCTGTCATAACGGATTAATTGTGAAACGTAAACGCCGTATGCTTGCACAGAAGAATATTACTGCTCAGGAATGGAAAGTTAACAATGGGAAAATTGAAGTCATCCCATTTTTCGTAAAGCCTAGTAGTAAGTTTTTCATCGTCAATGTTTGTTTGTTTGTGTTGAGGTTTTACGGCCCAGTCAACCCAATGGGGTCATGTCGAGCGTGGTCAGTTTCCTAACCACACATTTACTGGGCAGGCTTAGTCCTCTAAGCGGTTAACTAGTATTGTGCACATTCTTCCGCCAGAAGCTGACAAATGCCCTTCTTGAATCAGCGGAAGGGAGAGAAAGTCCTTAGAAAATATTTCATGATCGAAAAGAATGTTGCCTCGGCGGGGGTTGAACCTGCGACCTCCTGGTCTCCAGTCGGACGGCGCATTCAACTGAGCGACCGAGGCCGGCCCATCGTCAATGTAGAGATAACAATCCAAGTATGAGGAGGAGGCTGGTCTCCGTTGTTTCCTTTATTTAAAGTTCACATAGATAGTTGAATTCCAAATACTCTGCAAATTTTGTGTTTTTCAGAGACACTTCATTATCAATATATCTATATGAACTTGAATTGTTGTGCAAGGCGTTTGTTTGCCTGCTTTTAGGAGACTTTGGTTCTGCTGAGTACTGAGACACGTATGTTTACCAAGGACATTACCGATTTAACACATTCAGAGACAGTATCAACCTCAACGTCCTCTTTCTAGGCCCAGCGTCGTGCATACTCTTCAGCAGAATCCAAAATTAATTTTGAATTCTGTTTCCAAGTAAAATATCTGGGTTCCCTGTATGTAGGGCCTTTGGAAAGAATGTCCCTGAGTTTGCTCATCCTGACTATATTGAGGTCTCCTGTTATGATGTGACCGGCTGGATTATAGTAGAACTTCGAGGCTTTACAGGAACACGCTTAGGGGTTTCGAGTAATGTTCTCAGTATTTAGCTCTTGCAGCACTTTTTTGTAACTGAAAATTTTAGGTGCAATGGGAGACGAATAACTGTAGAAAATGATGGGTGGGCTCTGGGTTTTGAAGTAAGCTCGTATCGTTGAAGTCACTGTCTTATGTTTCAGAATATTGCTAATGTTAACGGCGTCAAGACCTTTGTTTCTGAAGTCAAGTTTCAGAAAGTCACGAGTGGGAGTCTCTTCTGAAGAAACTGTTTGAATAGGCTTGTGCAACCTAAACAACAATATCCAAAATGATAGCAATCAGCTTATATTCAGGAGAACTGGAACGTAAGTTTTTGTATTTATAACTTCTTTCTGCAAAAAGCGAAGTCTAGTTACTGGCAGCTGTTACAGTTTGGTACGAATATGATGAAGTCCTAATGGCTGCTGGACATGTGGAAGCAGAGTGTCAAATGCGACATCAGCATGAAAAGTAGGACGATTTTAGTGCTGATGTCCATGAATTCTCTTACGTCTTTGAGAGTTGCCAAAGAGCCTCATCACATTGACCGAGCCGCATCTTGGGCTGGTAAGATTCGCCACAGAATCTATTTTGTCAATGCAACCGTAGGGTGCTGCAGTGTCTAAATCTCTGATCGAGAATTCCTCACGCTGTCTATAGAATGAAGTGTTTGAAATTTTAGGACCTTAACGATATTCTATTGTCAATATTATACAACCCTACTAATTAGACTACTTTTGGACAGCCCCAAAGTGGTCTTATAAGCGGAATTCTAATGTAATACGTTTTATGCCTAAAGTACAAATGCTGTTAGTTGAATAAATAAGAGAAAACAATTTTATCTGCAACATGAAATACTTCGGTATAGGATCCTTCGTCCATATCCATTATTCATTCTCATAATATTTGACGTAAACCATTTTAGTCCCTTAGCAGGGATAGTATCTATATTGAAAATCGATGAAAAATTCCAGCTAATAAACCTGAGCAGGATGTCGTCAATATAGTTTGATATATGAAATTTAAGCAGCTATCATTTAACATTGTAACACAATAATTGCTGCTGGGACATGCCTAGTTGACCAGGCAACTGTTTCAATAACATCCCACTATAGGGCAGAGATTCCAGATTACCTGAATAATATATTTGATTGGCTTAAACAACAGATTTGCCAAATCAACAAAGGTTTGTTGCACACGAAACATTTAACTTAGTACAGCAATGACGGTAAACCAGAAGGTACCGGTGTAACTGTTAAAGTTAAGAGGCTGGACACACCTCCAAAAATCTTATAGAGTAGACACTTTACTAACAGAACTCACAAAAGTTGTGTCCCTTGTAAATAATGGCTAAACATCAAGTCTCCTTAACATTAAACAAGTATTAGCTTTCACAAAATACAAGTATTAGCTTTCACATAGAGTACTTTTAGCACACAATATGTGCTAAGCGTAGACCAAGCTTTTTTTGTGAAAGCTAATACTTGGTTATAATGATGAGCAGTCCCATCGAAAATAGCAGCTGACCTAGTCCATTGTCCATTGTATTTCATAAAGTGCTTCCGGAACAATGGCAAAGTCTAAAATTGTCTATGCCCATCATTAAAGAACTCCGCTGTGGAATGCTGAAACGGTACATAAATAAACCAATACCTACCGGCCGCTGGTTCAGCAGTACATTCGACAGAAACATCTCTTTTATGATCGCAACTGGTTTGGCCCAGTACGTTGTGTTGACAATCCTTTAGAGACGTTTCGGTTCCTTCACACTTAAGTTCTTCAAGCCATATGGTACCAGATCCTGGTCCGTACTTGGTCCACGCAGAGATGCCACCTCTGAAATACAGTGTTTACCTTAAATGTTCGAATACATTAACTGCTTTCCACACTTAGCCTAACGAAGAACAGGCATAAAAAATTGGAACAAATGCAGACAAAATAAGCGATACATAGGAAACCGCCGACACACGAAAAAAGAAGAACTGCGACAGATGAACCGCATTTGAACGGTCATAAGAAAGATTACTATGTGGAAGAGGGAAACCACTTTTACTCGCACAAAACCTCACTCTCTCCATTCTGATGGGGCTTAAAATTACGGTCGAACCTCAATGTCTTGAACATATTTTTGACCATGGAAATTTGTTCAAGATACAGGTAGTTCGAGCCACTGAGGCTAATCATGGCGGCAGGTCAGGAAGCAAATAACGATAATTTAGGGAAATCTTTACGAATTTCTTAACAATACTGCATGTTGGGTGTACTCATTAGAATGGCCTCGGTGAGGCGATTCTAATGTATACACATAACATACAATTACATGGTACATTAAGAAGATTCCTCTTAATATTTGTGTTCATGAGTTATTGCGAAGAATTCGGTAGGGACTCAAAAACGCGTTAGAACTAGCCATGGTAAACGAGCCGTCTGTGTTCGAACTATTCAGATTCGATTGTTAAAGTCAGTCCGCATATGAGTCCTCTACCTTATTAATAAAACATCGCAGTAAAATACATATTATCACAACACCGTGAGGAACAAAAACAATTACAAAAAAACAAAACAAAACAAAACAAACAAACAAAAAAACAAGGCTCAATGGCGATCTGAAGCAGCCCGACTACAGAGTTAAGGCTGGCACAATTAATCAGATAATCGATCGATAAGTTCCACAAAAACGATTACCATTAAAGAATTGCTAATAACCGATCATGTGATTTTTGTGACTGTTACTTACCACACTCAACCTTAGTATTCAGACACCTCAACTCCTTATCATACTTTATCTAGAATTTTAACAAGTACCATTTACTACCTAATGTTTTGTCTAAAAAAGCTGAATGAGTTGCAAACAGTGTAGGTCCTGATGAGTCGCCGCGTTTTGCGGCGTCTCTCCTGGGTCTAAACTATTCGCTCAGGCCTGTCTGGCCAAATACGTACAGTAAAGTTCAACATATAGTAAGGATCATGCTCAGACAGACAGGTAAAATTATGGCCAAATATTCAGTGATTACTTATCGATTATCGATCACAATGGCGGAACAGATAATCAATTATCTTTAAAGTTCTGATGAGCCAGCTCTAGAGAAGCTATCAATTAGTCTGAGGACTGACCCACCGTCGTATAATTAAAGAGGCAGGTAGTTAGCAAATATAATTGGGTTAACAACCATGCATTTAGTTGGCAGAATATCCATGATTTATTTTTAATTAACCTTTACCACGCTCTAGACAAATTCAGCAGACGACAAACCGATGATAGTGTTCTATTTATCCCAGAAAAAAACAACAAAAAAACATTTCATGCGAATTGTCCCCTAAGAGACAATTTGCATGAAATGTAAAGCCCCTAATATGTTTCATCAGAGAAACCAATGCATTCGCTCCCCTATGAAACAAATTCTTTCACCATCATACGTTTTGCTGAGAAACAAATGCTTTCACCATTATATGTTTCAGCTTAGAAACAAATGCTTTCACTCATATATTTCATATGTATAACAAATGATTTCGCAATCATAAGTTTTATATGAGAATCATTCTGCCTAAAGGTTATTATTATGACCGTCACACTCTCTGGTATAGAAGCGTCCTAGCGCCAGGTGAAAAAAATATTTAAGTCCTACGTAGGAGATAGTAACTACTACGTAGGAGATAATAACGTCTACGTAGGAGATAGTAACGCCTACGTAGGAGATAATAAGTCCTACGTAGGAATAGTAACTCCTACGTAGGAGATAATAAGTCCTACGTAAGATATACTAAGTCCTACGTAGGAATTAGTAACTCCTACGTAGGAGGTAATAAGTCCTACGTAGGAGTTACTAACACCTACGTAGGAGATAATAAGTCCTACATAGGAGTTAGTAAGCCCTACATAGGAGTTAGTAAGTCCTACGTAGGAGTTAGTAACTCCTCCTGCGTAGGAGATAATAAGTCCTACGTAGGAGATAATAAGTCCTACGTAGGAGATAATGTCCTACGTAGGCGATAATGTCCTACGTAGGAGATAGTAGCTCCTACGTAGGAGATAATAAGTCCTACGTAGGAGTGAGTAACTCCTACGTAGGACATAAAAAGTCCTACGTAGGAGTTACTAACACCTACGTAGGAGATAATAAGGACTACGTAGGACTTCCTTTCTCCTACAAAGGTGTTAGTAACCGCATTACAATGCGGAGAAAAACAATCTTATGTTGGTGCTTATTTATTTATTTATTTTTTTTTATTGAAATGATTATTAATAGCAACAGTGATTTAACTGAATATTTGAATTCCAATGAATAAATATTATGTTGTCATGTTCAAAACGTTTTGGTTTTAAAAGACTTACGTGGGGGCTTTAACAGATTTTGCTGCATTTGTACATAGGGGTATAATATTGCTAATTAGTAAACACCTTAACTCTCTATCATACTGAAATTTGATTAAGACCGTGTTACTACCTGTTGACATGGCTTATACGTGCTGTTTTCTTTCTTTCTTTCTTTTTGTTTTTTGAGCAACAAACAGTGTGCAGACCTTAATGCTCTAATGCTCTGTAACGTAATGTCTGATCAGGGGCCGCGACTGCTGTTTGTTAAGGCGTGTCTATCAGAATACTTAGGTTAAATACTGTAAACCACTTTCTTCTCTTAGCATCTGTCAGAGTCAATAAATTGTTCACACCTTTTCAAACACTGGCCTAAAGCAAAGGTACTTGTTTCAAAAACAAACCTGGGGTATCAGATGATCCTTTACCACACTTGCCCTATATTTTTTTACAATGCCATTATAGTACCCACTGATTTGCCTAAACATTGCTGGCTAAGTGTAGAACCATGTACACCCTGATTACACAATGTGTTATGTGACATCTGATCCGGGTCTACGCTGTAAGCACAGGCCTCTCTGTCTAGAAACATAGGGTAGTAACAGTAATAATCCAAGGAAATGACATTTTATCCATATTTACTAACTACCCAACACAGAAATAACAAGAGTCTCTACAAATAATAAAACAGGATTTAATAATATGTGCAACAATTGTAGTTCCAGATCAGCATGTACATACACATTTTCGCTGATAGAATGTGCAATCTCTATTCACGTGCAGTGTAGACTCTGATCATAAGCGGACGCACAGACTTATCTGGGTCTACAGTGGTCGCATAATTAATAAAGTCCATTTTTATTTGAAAAGACTCAACCATCATTGTTTCTTATTTACTTGTAGACACCTCAAAGTGCTACAAAATATCAACAAGACATTCTATTTTTATTTAATTAGTACATTGTTTTATATCAATAATATTGTTCAAACATAAATAAACACGAGTTCAATAAGATCAATTGTGTATTTCCAGTGTCTATATCTAGCTTTTTAACGCTACCAGGCAACTGAGTCACATAAAGGCAGTATTTCCATGAAGTGTGAACCGGTTAAAGCAAAGGTACTTGTTTCAAGTTTCTCCAGGGACCTGTACCTCTTGGTTTCATTTATCTATTTGACATCATACAGCTGAGAACAAGAAGCCTCAGGCCACTGGACAAAGTTATAGTTTGATCTATAACCCATGCAATAAAAACAAAGGGGTCAAAACATCAAAAGAACATCAACATTTGAAAAGGACCATTACGGCAATGATCTAAGAATCCGAGCAGACAAATCGGCATCTTTAATTGTGTACCTAAAGAAAAACTGGTTACTGTAGAAAACATTGTACATTGATAAACAGTGAAAATCCTGATCAGAATGTGCAGATGGGCTGATTGATCTGGGTATGTCGTGTTTGCATAATACACAATCTCCCTTTTTCATAATCTGAAACAAGTGTCCTTTATCTGAGACAGGTCACTGCAATTCTATACTGAAAGGAAAAAGAAACGCAGGGTAAATTTTATTCCTAGATTTCATTCAAGTTTGAAAAAGTTTGTTAAATATTTTACTATGATTACAAAACGGTACATGTATGGAACAAAAGTTCCAAATTTCATTGGTTTGTGATCAACAAATCTCGAGTTATTGAAGTTCATTGGTAGCTACCCCCCAAATCTTGAAATCAAAATCAAACTGAAAATCAATATCGGGTGTGCCCCCCTCTTGCCGCCGTTGCTGCCATAATTCTCCTTTGGATAGAGTTAACCAAAGCATTGACAGTTCGCATCGGGATATTATTCCATTCATCGATCAACGCATTCCTTAGTTGTGCGAGAGTTGCGTGTGGGGAGGGGGGGGGGATTTCGGCGCTTCCTAACCCTTCTGTCCAGCTCAGCCCACATGTGCTCTATTGGGGTCAAATCTGGACTGTACGGTGGCCATGCTAGTGGTGCGATGTTATTGTTTGCCAGGAAATCCTGACAAACTCGGGCAACATGTGGTCGGGCATTGTCCTGCTGCAGAATCAGATTACGTTGTTGCACAAGCGGGACTGCAACAGGACGCAAGATCTCATCCCTATACCTTACAGACTTGATTTGACCCCAATAGAGCACATGTGGGATGAGCTGGACAGAAGGGTTAGGAAGCGCCGAAATCCCCCCGCAACTCTCGCACAACTAAGGAATGCGTTGATCGATGAATGGAATAACATCCCGATGCGAACTGTCAATGCTTTGGTTAACTCTATCCAAAGGAGAATTAGAGCAGCAATGGCAGCAAGAGGGGCGCACACCCGATATTGATTTTCAGTTTGATTTTGATTTCAAGATTTGGGGGGTAGCTACCAATGAACTTCAATGACTCGAGACTTGTTGATCACAAACCAATGAAATTTGGAACTTTTGTTCCATACATGTACCGTTTTGTAATCATAGTAAAATATTTAACAAACTTTTTCAAACTTGAATGAAATCTAGGAATAAAATTTACCCTGCGTTTCTTTTTCCTTTCAGTATATAATCTGTTTGATTGGTTAACTGAGAAATGATTGTAAAGCAAAATTTATGCATCAAGGACAAACTGATGATATTCGTCTTTTTTCCAGAAAGTAGGCTTTGACATTATCTCTAATAGAGACAGTTTGCATGAACTGTCAAACTAATATTTGGGGTGAAATAGTTTACCCCTTAACCTTTACCACACTCTGAGCTAATTCAGCAGATGATAAATTGGTGATATTTGTCTTATTTTACCCAAGAAATAGGATTTGACATTTTATGGAAATTGTTTCCAGCAGAGACACTTTGCATGTAATGTCAAACCTTTTCTGGTGTGTGTGTGTGTGTGTGTGTGTGTGTGTGAGGAGTTCTTGAATTATCGTTCACTAAATATACTACATTTTTAATTAATCAATAAGTTTTGTTTTCTTAGGTTAAACTATTGCTCTTCATTTCAAAATCGTTTTGAATTATTTATAACTACATACTATCTCCTACGTAGGACTTATTATCTCCTACGAAGGAGTTACTAACTCCTACGTAGGTGTTAGTAACTCCTACGTAGGACTTATTTTCTCTACCCCTACGTAGGACTTATCATCTCCTACGTAGGAGTTACTAACTTCTACGTAGGACTTATTAATAGCTACGTAGGAGTTATTATCTCCCACGTAGGAGTTACTAACTCCTACATAGGACTTATTATATCCTACATAGGACTTATTATCTTCTACGTAGGAGTTACTATCTCCTACGTAGGACTTATTATCTCCTACGTAGTAGTTACTGTCCTACGTAGGACTTATTATCTCCTACAGAGGACTTATTATCTCCTACGTAGGAGTTACTATCTCCTACGTAGGACTTATTATCTCATACGTAGGATTTAATATCTCCTACGTAGGACTTAAATATGTTTTTCACCTGGCACTAGGACGCCTACATACTCTGGCATTAGGAAAAAGTGTGCTATAACTTTCCAAGTAGGAATACTGTTCCGTAAATAAGCAGTATGTAAACAACGGCAAAAAAAAACAGCAAAAATGCACTTCTAAGGGAACTTAAAGATTCTGAAGTAAAATTGCAAGAGTTTCACTACACAATTAATAATTACATATTAGTAACAAAATCATTTCCTTTTAGGATTAATAGATTAGATAATGATAAATGCTCCTTTTGTGATACTGAGTCAGAAACAATACCATACATATTTATTCACTGTGAGGTAGTCAAAGAAATTTGGTCATCCCTACAAACTTGGCTAAAAGCGCACTTCAATATCTCTCTTCAACTAACAAGGAAGAATTTAGTTTTCTCTAGACAAGCAGAAAGGAGGCAAGATGTACTAAAGTGCATCTTGGTATTAGCTAAATACTTTATTTACAAGACAATTTTTTTACAAATACTCTTAGAATAGACAATTTCATAACATACGTACTCAAACAGAAAAGTTCAGGAGGAAATGTATATAAACAAAATAAATAATATTTTTGATAAACTTTTATCAAATTGGTCAGCATTATACCTTGTTTTCATAAATAATAATAATAATAATAATAATAATAATAATAATTCAACAACAATAATAATGATAATTCAAATGAGGTGGAAATATAACGCAATATTATTTTGAATACAAAATTACAAAAAAAAAGAAGAAAAATTAAAGCAGGAAAAATAACACTACTGCAGCGGGGCCCCGTAGCCTAGGGGTTTGGACTTTTAATCCATTGGGTTTCTCATCGCTGTGGTTCGAGCCTCGCTCATGTCACATGTGGGAAAGTCATGTTCTGCTTACGGATGGTCAGGTGGTTTTTCCCCGGGTTCTTCCGTTTTTGCCCACCTTTGATAAATGATCGGCTATATAAAAGTGACATATTCTTGAAAGGGCCGTAAATACACTCCCTAAGAAAAAAAAAAAAAAAAAAAAAAAAAAAACGACAATAAAAAACAACAACAACAACAATAACAAAAACATCTGGGCCCAGTTGTTCAAAGCGTCGTTAGCTTAACGAGCTCGTTAAAGGTCATTTCGTTAACTGTTTTAGCGGATTCAATACACAATATTCTGATATTGTTTGCTAAACAAATGTGAGTAGCAAAAGCTACTCACATTTTTTCAGCAAAACATTTCGGCATATTTGCCACTCGATGTAATTTTTAACGAATCGTTGACCAACGACATTGTTAGTTTTGAACAACTGGGCCCTGCTTGCGTAGATGGGATATCAACAACAACAACAACAAAAAAACATCTGCTTGCGTAGATGGGATATCACGACAACTGAGTGATGTTAATGACTTACAAAATGATGAAATGATGAATCGTTAAAATTTAACACCTGGAAGGTTTTTTTTTTGTTTGCTTTATTTTTTTTTTTTTTTTTTGCATTATGGGAAGGTCATACAAAACAATCATATCTTATAAAAAATGTTGGTTTTCATCCCGAAAACATACCTATTGCCTATATAATTTTGACCTTCTTAAACCAAACTTTAATATACTAAAACTGGGGTTTATAGGGATATACGTTATTTTTCTTTTTTCAGTTCAAAAACATAGATTGTGGGTACTTGTTATAACCGCCTCGCCTCTATGTTTTTTAGCAGAAATATGAAAAATATCAGAGTTTTTATCTAAAAATAATCGTTTTTTGGAGGTGCAATTTTCGATGTATTTTAATAGGCGTGTTTCTGTAATGTTTATCAGAAATCGATTCATAGGTGAGCTGAAAGCTGTCAGGATACAGCCAACCCTTAATAGTGTACAGGCAGATCAAATGAATTTTGTTTGCTAGCTATATTGGTTGTTTTCTAGATTGGAACCACACATGAATGCTTTCTGCAGGCCTGTTAATACACAAAGTTATGAAAAAAATGAAAAAAGAAAAACCAACTGAAATTTTTAAACCTTGCAGGAAAAAAAGCATTATTATTAAAAAGAAGTAAGATAAAAAAACAAACAAAAAAAAATAACAAAAAAAAAAAAAAAAAAAAAAAAACAACAACAAAAAAACAAACAAAAACACAACAACAACAACAACAACAACAACAAAACAAACAAAAAACAAACAAAAAACAACAACAAAAAAACAAACAAACAAAAAAACATGACCTAATGTAGGAAGGATGCAAGGAGAGAGAATGGTTAATCTTACTTTTTAATAGATTTTGTATATGTGTTATATGTAATTTACAGGTAGATAAAATTACCAACATAAAAAACGGCGAAAATAAAATGGACAGATGAGCCGGGACACAGCATTCCCTACAAACCTGCGTGTGCGCCCAGAGAAGACTCAGACCAGCCTGTCCATCCGCTCAGTCTTACCAGACAAGCAATCTATGGGTAGCTAAGGATCCAACGTGTTTTCCAAAGCGATTCTGATCAGCTTTTTGTGCATTTGCAAGGGTAAACATTACTGGGCGGACATACAATTTGTAGGAAATGCTGTGCTTGGGCCCTGAATATTCATAAATACTAACTCCTCACCTTACTTGTACTAAATTAAGAAATACATATAACGCTGTCTTTGGAAAACACGCACACGCACACGCACACACACACACACACACACACACACACAACAACGAAAATCGGAGACTCTATTTTATTAACCCATTTATGCCTAGTGGATTCTTCTATTTAAACTCTTTAGCCAGGTTCATTTGCTATATAAGGGGTGTCCGGATAGTTTTATTATTGTCAAGTGTGTAGAAAAAACTGAACAAAATGAAAACAGTGTAGACTCAGATTAGCGGCGTCTGATCTGGGTCTACACTGTTTCTAAATCTGGGAATAAATGGGTTAACTCTCTTCATACACAACTCTGTAGTTTGCGAGGCTGTATTCGCAGCTAGCACCGGCTTAAGCGATAGTAGAATAATTTTAATCCGTTTTACAACCATTTGTGTGAAAAACTGCTGGATGAGGGATACACGGTGTTCACCCAGATCAAATGCCAACTTTTGTCTACAAAGAGTCTATACAATGTTTGCTCAGACCTGTCTCTCCAAATGCTGAGGGTAACTATAAATAAAGATGTATACTCAATAATCTCTATTACTTGAAACCAAGTGATTTGCAGACGATTTCGGCATGCGTGTCTCCGAACCCATCCATGCATACAGTTCCCCATATACCATTGTATTTCACCTCAAGCCTACCAGACGTTCTATCTGGACCATTTGCCAAACGTACATCTAAAATAGAATGGAAAAAAAGTCAATAGGCAATACTTGTTAGATCCTTCCGCACAGTAATGGCAGGTAAAGAAAACAGGCGTAAGACAACTTATTGTTCAAAATGGATGAAAATGATTTGTAAAGTTTGTAGTTCATCCAAGAATCATAATGTGATTTTTTTTTTGTCAAATCCATTCATTGGTTAAAGAGATAGTGTGCGCACAAACATATTTTTCTATAAAAATTCGAGTTTCAATGTGTGTGTGATATTGAATTAAGACATTGTTTGCACACCTAAAGGGGATGAATGCCCCCGCTACTGCCAGTTTGGCTTTCTATGCAAAATTTCTAAGTAAATCTAGGGTATTTAATTCTAGCAATAAAGATTTGATCAGAGTTCTGTGACCTTTATGCACAAGCTCTGCTTATACTCTTACTTTGTCTCAAGTTTCAAATCATTATCTTGAAAACTGTAGGAGTTGCGAGGACATCACCCCTACTATACAATGTGCCTCGGGCAATATTTTAAAGAAATTCCAACGAACGTGAATGGATCAAAGTTCTGTGACCTTTATGCAAATGCCAAGCAATTATTCTTACTTTGGTGCAAACTTAAAACCATTATCTTGAAAACTATAGGAGAAGCTGCTGAGACACGCGTACTACTATACCATGTGTATAAGACAAATTTTCTAAGTTAGTCAAGGTTTTCTAACTCTACCAATAATAATTTGGTCAATTTTTTTTAACTATATGCACATGCCCATATCCTTACAAGATGAAAATTTCAAATTATGACCTTGAAAACTATAGGAGGAATTACGGGGACACTAACAGTACTATAAAGTACTATAAAATATGAACTCCTCCACCTCATGATAGGGGCTAAAATGTCACGGATAGACACACGGTCGGACCAGGACGGATGGACGGACACCGTAAAAAACAGTGTACCCCACAATAAACAGTTTTCGGGAGTATAATGATGGCAGAAAATAATAATGTCCAAAAAACAGAATATTCCGTCTTTCAATTAATCGTTTTATGAGAAAGGGGTTTGACAAAACAAAAAAAAAAAAAAAAAAAAAAAAAAAAAAAAAAAAAATGCAAACGGTGTAGATTACAATCCGACGACTAATCTGGAACAAGTATTAGCTTTCACAAAATAGTTGGACAAGGCTAAGCATATATACGTAGTGTGCTAAGCGTAGACCAAGTTTTTTTGTGAAAGCTAATACTTGGTTGTAACTAGCATAGAATCGAATATTTATTGGAAAACCTACAAATACAAAAGTTTTTCATCATTCACGTGGTTGATTGATTGAATTGTGGTTTAACGACATGTCAACCCTTGTGGGTCATTTTATGTCGTCTCCCAGAGAAAGGAAGATGAGAGATAGAATGCAAAAGTTATTGAGCAGAAACTAATATCAACACACAAACAAAAACACAGTAGAAAAAGGGCCAAACTCAGCCAAAGTTTTTGCGAATGATAACTTATATCGAACTTGGCCTGTATTTTACAATGATATATCCTTCTGCAAACTTTCAATAAAATCAATGCACCCCTGCAAAAGTTATTGATCGGAAACCAATATCAACACACCATCAAAAAGTAAGTCGAAAAAGGGCCATAACTCAGCCAAATTTGGCGGATAATTACTAATATCGAACTTGACCTGTATTTTACAATTATGTATCCTTCTGCAAACTTTCTGTAAAATCAATGCATCCCTGCAAAAGTTATTGATCGGAAACCAATATCAACACACCAACAAAAACTAAGTCGAAAAAGGACCATAACTCAGCCTTAATTTGGCGGATGAATACCAATATTAAACTTGACCTGTATTTTACGTTGATATAAAGTTCTGCAAAGTTTGAATGAAATCAAAGCTTCCTTTCAAACATTATTGAGCGGAAACGAACAACAAAAACTAAGTCAAAAAGGCCAATAGTACAGTCATGACTTGGCGGATGATTACCAATATCGAACTTGACCTGTATTTTATAGTGATATAAAGTTCTGCCAAATTTAAATGAAATCCATATATCCCTACACAATTTATTGAACGGAAACGATGTGTGACGACGACACCGACGACGCCGACGACGACGACGCCCACGACGCGGACGGATAACACGATCCCTATTTGTCTGCCATGCTACGCAGGCGACACAAAAACAGGATAAGACATTTCGGGCAAAAAAGTAAGGACAATTTTACCAATTTGTCATCTGTTAAATTAGCCCAGGGTGTGGTAAAACTCTGGAAATGCCACTGTAAGCCAGTTACAACACCGAGCCTTCTCAAGACACCGATCAAAGGCTCAACCACACAAAACGACTATACAAAACAGTAACTCGACGTAAACAGAACAAGCAAACAAACGCAGAATTGACAAAAAGGTGGAGAGGCGGGTACAAGCATCGTGCCTGTATGAATATCCAACCTTAATCCTGATAGAACTACACAAATATGTTCGGTCCGTGTAGGAGTTCTCTAACTCATCAATGGATCAACAAATAAAAACATATATTTCAAAATTTTCACAAGTGTAATATAAAAAATGACTTTTTCATTTATGAAACTATTTTGTTGAGGACCTATTTAGGAGCTATTTTGTTTTGTTTATACTTAATAAAGGACATTTATGGAATAGAACAGCTCTAGCCGTTGATTGTTGAGTGTTCTAACATGACATAGACGTTTTCCCATTGTGACTTATGGAAAAATCGCCCTGACCAAACTACAATAATGTAGCGCTTACTAAAGGGCACGTTTGATGACACCGCATGTAAATGTTTACTTCTGTCGATGTCAGCTTCAAACGAGTTCGTTGGAAAACATTGCAACGATGTTGATTTTCGTTTTGTATCATGTGAATCGAAATAATTGGAAAAGTTCCTCAGGACCTTTCCATAATGTTCACTTTGAAATAAAGCAATTTTGCTCCATTGCAGACTACTTCCTTTAACTTAGTAAATAGCATCCATTATTGCCTTTAAGAAATGACGTGATCAAGTCCAAGACTGATAAGGATACGTCTATTCTCCGACTATCGCTGCGGTGTGTTTATATATTAGCCGAAATTAGCTGAAAAGACTTCAAACTCAAATTGCTATATAATAAGTTTTAGCTTTCGCAAATAGTTTGCGCTACATTAATTACGCGTTTAAGCTTTTCGAAGATCTTTCCAATTAGAGATGTGCTACAAATGCACACGGGAAGATAAGTGGAAGATTTGAACAATTGTCAGAGGTTTTACTACCTTGCAGAACCATGGCTAGAGATTTCGCTACTCCTTTTCCGTAGTTTGGGTTTCGTCAATAGGAAGGTTCCACGGCTCTTTCGGCTCGATGGGCAGTTTTCGGTTGAACGATATATCATAAAAGCATGCCAAACGAAACGGTTTCGTCTACATACATAGCATAATTACCATAAATGATATGACAAACAAGTCTGAACTATCAGCGTAGACCCAGATCAGATCAGAATGCTTTCTTTTTAAGCCATGATAACACTCTCGTCCAAGATCAGATCAAAAGCACTTACTACTGAAAACAATCGTACAAACAGGTCAGAGCAAATGCTATGCACCCAGATCAGACTATACCGCTTTCATTGCATACTCTGTATATTATTGTCGACCCAGGTCAGATAAGGAGCAGTGTTTACCATAAATTATTGTGTGATTTTGATAAACAAGCCTAATAAACGCTTAAACTTAAGTGCAGGCCTAGGTCAGATCAAACGTCTTGTTTTAATGCTATTTATAACAGTATACATCTAAATCAGATGAAGAGTATAACTGTACCTATCCCACAGAGAAACAGACCTGAGCAAACAATTTAGACTAATATCAGATCAGGGCCCAGGTGTTCAAAGCTAACGACATCGTTAGTTAACGATTCGTTAAAATTTACATCAAGTGATAAGCAAATACGCTGAAATTTTTTGCTGAAAAAATGTGAGTAGCTTTTACTCACATTTTTTCAGCAAAAAATATCAGAATATTGTATATTGAATCCGCTAAAAGAGTTAATGAAATGACCCTTAACGAGCTCGTTAAGCTAACGACGCTTTGAACAACTAGGCCCTGACTACTTTCTATTTTATATTATGGCCAGCCATGTAGACCGAGTTCATTTATGAAGCACTCAAAACAAGATCAGAACTATTAGCAATTCCATCAGATCGTCAGGATTCTATCCGTTGCTATGCACATAATGTAAATGAAAACAAAATGCACGCCTTGATCATCTACAAACTGAAACAACTCTTGCAATGCTAAAACTGTGATACATCTTTTAATTCTACTGACTACAGTTTTGGCTGTTATTCCGAGTCCTTTTCAGTGTCAGTAGAAGTAAGAATGATTAAGGCTAAGTTTCCGTATTGGTAATTCTGCATGACAAATTGCTGTAACAGTTGATGTGCGCAAACAATAGATGTTTAAATTCCCTGGTAATATTTCTTCATGAGCTAAAATAAAGGTTATGAACGAACATCCCTTTAGGAATATTAAAGCATGCCAGTATACCTCTTTGGTAATAGAACTTGGGACATATTTGGACTGCGGCAGTTTTAGTTGGGACGATTTTGGTCTAATTGTATTTTTATAATTCTATTATATACTTTTCTAATGTATCTAGTATATAATAAACGTTTGAATTTACTCACCAAAGTACATTTTAAACCACGTTCTTACTAATTAGTGGCGAAAATACAGATAGCAAACTTGCAAGTAGCGAACACCTGTAGGTAATAGGTAGCAAAATCCCTTTCCGCGAAAATATTTAAGGGCGAAACCGTACATATTGGAAACTTGCAAGTTGCGAAACCTCCGTTTACCATTCGAACACCTCTGTAAAGTCTAAAGCAACTACAAGAGGGAGCAAAATATTATTATTCTAATGAACACTTTATGTTTACATCCTAAATTGAGTGCTCATTTCGGTCCATTTCAATAAAATGGTTTCGATTCTGTCCGTTTGTATAATCTTAACCCTTGTCCTGCTGAGCCCGGATATACTGTCACGTCCCTGTTTTATCTTGAATATATTTTTACATGTACATAGTATAAAAAGAAGTTTGTATCGATTTTTATTAACCAGGTTAGATTATTGCATTTGTAACTGGAGCGCTGATTATGATGACAGTTTTACTTTTTAAGTAAGTAGGTACACTTCAGCTTTCAAGTTACGGTATTACGGTAATCACGAGATAGTTATGCTGAGGATGTATTTGATAATTTACGTCTATATACTTGGGCGGTTACCAGAACACTATATATTCCGAGTGAACATAGGTTCGGTGATCAATATCTTCACTGTTCTGGGATTGATTTTCGTCTCAAGGCTATCTTTTGAAAGGGGAGACAATTTTCTGTCGTAATTTTGCAGTTTTGTAGCGTTCTGAGAGAAAAATGTTTTTTCCTTCATAGTTTTAGCAGTTTCACCGTTCGGACAATCGAACAGGTTATTTTAAATCTTGACTATCACGGTATTCTTGTGAATATTATTTTTAGATCTTGAATTTCACGGATTTCTTGTGGACACAATATTTCAAAACATGCCACATTACTATAAAAGTTCCCTGGTTGAATAGAACGATACACACTACAAAATTTATTTCATCGAAGACTGATCCTTGTCTTCCTATTTCTAATCTTCGTGTTGTGCTGTATCTGGGGAATCTGACCATGGTAAGTCAATAATTTATTTAATTTTATTCTTGCAATATTCTTGCTCGTCTTTACCGCAGCTAAAATTCGAGTAGGTAAATTTATTGCTTTACTACGTTGCGATTTTATGTATCATTCGTACTTACAAACCCGGCATGATAAGTAGATAGACCCTGATCAGATATGTACACTTTGGTTATATGTGTAGACCCTGATCAGACGAATAAGCCGTGTCGGATGTGTAAACTATAAACCGAATAGGGAGGTTAAGTTTGATCGATTCTATGGATCCTGATCAGTCTGGTGAGTCTGATAGGTTCTGTAGACCCTGATCAGAATGCAATCATTAATGTTCTTATTTGAATAAGATAAATGGATCGGCACAATAATATGACTACCTTATTTTGATATTACATATTTTCATCTGACATGCACATACCAGACATATACGCTTAAATGTATGACACAGTTAGGCGTTATGTCGTTATGTTAACCGCACACACCGTACATATACGCGTAAACGTACGCTACCGTTAGGCGTTATGTTAACTGCATACACATTCATTAGTTAGCGCGATTTACACAAATGACACATACTATACTGAAAGGAAAAAGAAACGCAGGGTAAATTTTATTCCTAAATTTCATTCAAGTTTGAAAAAGTTTGTTAAATATTTTACTATGATTACAAAACGGTACATGTATGGAACAAAAATTCCAAATTTCATTGGTTTGTGATCAACAAGTCTCGAGTTATTGAAGTTCATTGGTAGCTACCCCCCAAATCTTGAAATCAAAATCAAACTGAAAATCAATATCGGGTGTGCCCCGCTCTTGCTGCCGTTGCTGCCCTAATTCTCCTTTGGATAGAGTTAACCAAAGCATTGACAGTTCGCATCGGGATGTTATTCCATTCATCGATCAACGCATTCCTTAGTTGTGCGAGAGTTGCGGGGGGATTTCGGCGCTTTCTAACCCTTCTGTCCAGCTCATCCCACATGTGCTCTATTGGGGTCAAATCTGGAGTGTACGGTGGCCATGCTAGTGGTGCGATGTTATTGTTTGCCAGGAAATCCTGACAAACTCGGGCAACATGTGGTCGGGCATTGTCCTGCTGCAGAATCAGATTACGTTGTTGCACAAGCGGGACTGCAACAGGACGCAAGATCTCATCCCTATACCTTACTGCGGTCATATTGCCCGCAATAATAATCAGCTGTGATTTTATCCCGTGAACAATGCCTCCCCAGACCATAACGGAGCCAACCCCAAACCGATCCCGTTCGACAACACAGGCGTCGGCAAAGCGTTCTCCGCGACGTCGGCACACACGACGTCGACCATCTGCGCGATAGAGAGTGAACCTAGACTCGTCCGTAAAAAGAACTAGTCTCCACTGCCTCATCGGAAATAGCATGGGCGCATGCGCCGTCAACCACGCCATAAGACGCAACCTACGTGTCTGGGTCAGTATGGACGACGAGCTCGAAGACCAACCTCACGCAATCGACTTCCAACAGTCTTCGGAGAAATTTTCGATTATGCGTACCTACTGTATTAAGAGCAGTTTCGGTAGCAGTGAGATGACGATTCCGCAAATGTGCCAGACGGATTGTCCTGTCTTGACGTCGCGACGTCACGCGTGGACGCCCAGACCGCGGTCGGTCTGCTAAATGCCCTGTCTCCCTTAAACGTCTAACAAGACGTTCAATTGTTGAAACGTTAACCCCAAAATGATTGGCAACTTGCTGTTGCCTCTGACCCTGCATCAGCAACGCAATTGCCCTACCCCTCTGAACATCAGTCAATCGTACCATGATTGAAAAAAAGTTCAAAGTAGCGTAAAAATGAAAAGAAAAATCGGTAAAAGAATCGAAGAGCGTTGTGTATCGTTGAAGTGTACCAAATGGTGTGAGGAAATCTTGTGCTGAAGGTTTAAACATGCTTGTTTTGCACGAAATTTTGGCTTTCCGTATTGTCCGTGCAATGCACTGTGTAGTGCACGGTTGAATGATTTCACATACTGGGTAGATAGCACATCGACCAAAGACTCGTATACCCGCGGTTCACATTCACAGGACAATCTGTAAAAGTGTATGGCTATAGTAAACACCTTAAAAAATGGTTAAAATAAGAAGGAAAAAACTCTACCCTGCGTTTCTTTTTCCTTTCAGTATTTATTCACCTTAAACACATTTACAGAGGTCCTTTTTATTTTAATCACAAGTCTGTTTACTAGAATATTTTACGGTGAAATGACTCAAGCAGCAAGGAGTCATGTTTGAGGCTATGACGATGGCATGTTGATATTGTACCCAATGATTACGTGGGGACGATGTGTGATCGAGTAATCATTGTGGTATCATGGCAGTTATACTTATTTTAGCCTTTAGCGTTCTAAAGGGATTCTTACAGTGGAAGGCGCATGGGTTCTTCCTGTAAGAATGTGTAATCGTCGAGATGCCATTCCTCCGATTAATATGGTTGTCAGATATATTCTGACTGTGTGTCTGCCTGTGTTGGATTTTTGTACAATATTATATGTCATTAACAGCGTCCATGTGGTTTTAGGACAGTACCTGTGGATTATGGAAGCTTCGGAACATGGAAATTTGAACTTTAATTATAGTTTTTTTTTGTTTTTTTTTTTAACTTTTTAAATACATGCTTGTTTTTATTTTACAAAGTATTGTGTTTATCCTCTGATTGCTTGTGATTGCGTCTAGTCCATCGTCACCGGCCCAACGCTCGTCCGATCACGTGACAATGGTGTCAGAAGTGGGATTACGGTGACTTCGGACACGTTATTCTAGCAAACAGAGGATCAGATGTATTGTGTGTTTTTTTTAGATAAATACATTTTGTTGTTTATGTTTTGTATGTAGTTATGTGGAATTAGTTACTCTGTCAAATCATGTATATTCCAGAAGGTAATGACAAGCGGGACCATGATCAATCATGTTGTGTAATGTGTCCCATGGTGAGATAAACGGATACAGCACAGCAGGCGTGAAGAAAGGATAAGGTCACAAAAGCTTTTTGTTTGTTTTCCAGTGGTCTCTTTTTATCTGTTGACCGTGAATGCCATTTATATTGTGGATAAGCTAACGCGCAGGGTTGTACATGTTCCATTGATAACTTGGAGAGGTGTGATATTAATATAGTTAATGAGTAATTTTGTGTGGATATGTTATGATATAAGCAACGAGGAGTGATATATGGGTTTATTTGGTATTATGGATGCCGTTGGCCTATAATCATTTTGAGCATTGTTATTGTCCTCTTCTAGAGTTAGTGGATACTGTATTCATATTAGTGGAATGCTTTATTTCGTGTTTGACTTCAGTGTAAACTAAGGGTTAATTTTTGTTTTAGAGCATTTAATAAATAGTGATGTTTCTGCTACTTATCATATGAAACTTGTGCTTAATTGAAACAAACTTCTTGCTATTAATTGTTTCACTGGGACTAAGAGAAGTGGAGACCATAGAACATTTAAAAGCTCAAGGGGAGGCTTTAGGGTACGAAGGCGATGCACTTCGAGCTTTTATTAAGGATCAACAAGATAGGTTACGCGACGAGAGAAAGGCACAGCGTGAGGCGCAAGCACGCGAACGTGAACTCGCGGAGGCTAAGGAAGCACGCGAGCGTGAATTAGCAGAAGCGGCGGCAGCGCGTGAATTAAAAGAGCGCGAACTCGCGGCAGCGCGTGAATTAAAAGAACGCGAACTCGCGGAGGCTAAGGCCGAGGCTAAGGCAGCACATGAACGCGAGATACAAAGAATGCAATTACAACAAGACATTGAGCAAAAGAAACATATATTTGAAATGGAAAGATTAGCCGCAGAGCAAAATATAAAGCCGGCAGTACAGCATAAGGAAGATAAATCTTATGTCACTGCTAAGACCCCAAAATACCAGCATTTGATAAAGGTAAAGATGAAATGGATTCTTATTTGCTTAGGTTTGAAAGGTATGCTACAGCTCAGAAATGGAAGAAAGAGGATTGGGCTACTAATTTGAGCGCACTTCTCAAAGGTAAGGTACTTGATGTATATGCATTAATGCCTGTAGAAGAGGCATTAAATTATATGTTGAAGGCAGCTTTACTCAAAAGAAATGAGTTAACTGAAGAAGGATTTAAGAGAAGGTATAAGAAGTGTAGGCTAGATTTAGGTGAAACTTTTCAGCATTCACCAGCCGTATGAAAAGTTATTTTACAAGGTGGGTAGATATGTCTGGTATTAATAAGACTTATGATGGATTAGCAGATTTAATACTTAGAGATCAGCTTGCATTTATTTGTAATAGAGACCTTGAACTTTTCCTTAGAGAAAGGGAACCCAAGTCACTTGAACAGGCTAGTAAATTAGTAGATCAGTACAAAGAAGCCAGATATACTGATATTCTTAATTTGACATTTAAGATCAATGAAAGGCCAAGATCTAGGTCAAGGTCGAGATCACCTTCACCTTCTGTTCGTAGGTATAATCATCAAGGCCCACAACCTTTTAGAGGATTATGTTTTATTTGTGGTGATAAAAAACACATAGCTAGATTTTGTCCTGATAGAGCAAAAGGTAATATGAAGGTAGCTGCAACACGAACATATGGTAGAGGTAGAAGTAGATTTCCCTCAAAACATGTGCGTTTTCAGGATCAGAGACAAGGACAGGAACTGAGCGATGACGGGAAATCGGATGACAACCAGGTATGTGGAGCGTGTTTTATTCATACTGATACAGTTAGTTATACTCAAGCAAGCAATGATGGCACTAAGGTCTGTCCAGGGATGGAAGATACATTGAAGGTGAGTACTACAGCTCAACCTTCACCCATTTGTAATGATATGAAGACCGTACAGTGTTTAATGGGGAACGAAATGGTTAGTGTCTTGTGCGACACTGGGTGTACTGGGGTGATTGTTAAACAATCATTAGTTTCCTCAGAGAATTTGACCAGCAAGATGCATTCATGCATGATGGTAAATAGGACTACATTACAGCTTCCTGAAGCTAAGGTATCATTAGACACTCCTTATTTTAAGGGAGACACACTTGCCCTTTGTATGGAGAACCCTTTGGTTGATGTTATTATAGGTAATATTCCAGGGGCGAGGGATGCTCATGACCCGAATATGAATTGGATGCCAGCTTTAGCAGTACAAACCCGGTCCCAAGCCAAACTACCTAAACAAACCAAAACATCACTCAAAACCCCCAATATTATCGATAGGGATATTTCACCTCAACAAATTAAGGAAGCTCAAGTTAATGATCCTACTCTGGCAAGAATTCGAAAAGCTTGCGATGAATCAGAAATTAAAGGTAATGCTAAATTTTTTCGCAAGAATGACTTGATATACAGACAGTTCAGATCACCTACTGTGGAATTTGGTAAGATTTTTATTCAACTTGTAGTTGCACAGCAATATCGCAAGATGGTAATGAAATTAGCCCATAAGTCAATCCTGTCTGGACATCTTGCAGTGAAGCGGACTATTCAAAAGGTACTATCAGAATTCCTTTGGCCAGGGATAGCAAGTGATATAAAGAGGTTTTGTCAATCTTGTGACATATGTTAGCGTACTATAGCCAAAGGTAGGAATACAAGAGCGCCCTAAGGCAGTATGCCAAGTATAGATTCCCCATTTTAAAGAGTAGCAATTGACTTGGTTGGTCCACTTGAACCCCGTACTGAGAATAGGAATAAGTATATTTTGACGTTAGTTGATTATGCAACTAGGTATCCAGAAGCAGTAGCTCTGTCTTCAATTGAGACCGAAGCAGTTGCAGAAGCTTTAGTTAGTATATTCAGTAGAGTCGGAGTACCGAGAGAAATATTAACTGACATGGGAAGTCAATTCACGTCAGCATTGATGAAAGAGGTAAGCAGATTTTTGTCATTCAAACAGTTAGTTACGTCCCCTTATCATCCCATCTGTAATGGCTTAGTAGAGCGCTTTAACGGTACATTAAAGAAAATGTTGACTAGAACGTGCGCAGAACGTCCGAAAGACTGGGACAAGTATATAGATCCATTATTATTTGCATACAGAGAAGTTCCACAGGAAAGTCTGGGGTTTTCTCCGTTTGAATTAATATATGGATGGCCTGTGCGTGGACCTATGCAAATATTAAGAGAATTGTGGACGAAGGATATCGAGGATCCTCGGGTACGTACTACTTACCAGTATGTTTTAGATTTGAGGGAAAGATTAGAGTCAACGGTAAGTTTAGCACAGCAAAACTTGCAGGATATGTCAAAGAAGTATAAAAAATATTACAATCGGAAGTCGACGCGCCGACACTTAAAAGTAGGTAGCAAAGTTCTCGTACTTCTCCCGACTAAGACAAATAAGTTGTTGATGAGTTGGAAGGGCCCGTACGAAGTAGTGGAGAAATTAAGTGTCTTAGATTATAGAATTAAAATGGGTAAGAAAGTAAAAACTTTCCATATCAATATGCTTAGGCAATACATTGAAAGAGAGGATAATCGACAGACTACAGATGTTCAGGTATGTTCTATTGCAGTATTAGACTGTACTTCGGAAGATACCGAAGATAATATAGAAGGGTTAGTGGAATCACCATCAATTTGTGACAATGAGTCAGTTGAACTGTTAAACATTAACCCAGACTTGACAAAAGAGGAACAAAGTCAGGTAAGGCAACTTGTAACAAATTTTGCCAGTACATTTACAGGAATACTCGGCTGTACCACTTTGTTGGAACATGACATTAAGTTGACAACAGATACGCCGGTAAGAGTAAGCAATATCCACTTCCTTTCAATATGATGAAAGCAGCAAAGGATGAGGTAAGAGATATGATCAATTTAGACATTGTAGAACCACCAGAAAGTCCTTACTGTTCCTTTGTTCTTATAGTCAAAAAGTAAGACAATACGAACAGATTTTGCATAGATTTTCGAACACTTAATAAGATTACGGTTTTCGATGCAGAACATATGCCAAATATGGAGGAAATATTTACGAAAATAGCGGGTCATAAGTACATATCCAAGCTTGACCTTACCAAAGGTTATTGGCAGATACCTTTAACTAAGAATGCTAAGCAATACACAGCTTTTCAAACACCATTAGGACTGTTACAATTTAAAGTTCTACCTTTCGGTTTAGTAACAGCTCAAGCTTCCTGTAGTAAACTGATGAGGAAACTGCTGAAAGGTATGTCTAATATGGACAATTTTGTTGATGATATAATCATATTCACATCTACTTGGGAACATCATAGTATTCGGAGAATTATTGAAGCCACTAAGATATGCCAATTTGACTGTGAAACCAAGTAAATGCTTCATTGGTTTTCAAAATTTAGAATGTCTTGGTCATTTGGTTGGTGGTACACTTATTAGGCCTTGTCCTGATAAGATTTTAGCAATTGAAAAAGCAGAAAGACCTATTACCAAGAACACAAGTACGTTCATTCTTGGGACTTGTAGGATTTTATAGATCTTTTATTCCTAATTTTTCTCACATTGCCGCACCTTTGACGGAAATTACAAAGAAAGGTGAGTCCAATAAAGTACATTGGGATGAACCACAACAGAGAGCATTTGATTCATTGAAGAAGGCGTTGACAGTTCAGCCTATTCTTAAAATGGCCGATCTGTCAAAACCATTGACTTTACAAGTAGATGCCTCTAATGAAGGATTAGGAGCTGTCCTTTTGCAAGACGAAGAAGGTAAGAAAAATCCTATTGCATATGCAAGTAGGAAACTGAAACCTAGTGAAAAATCATATGCAGTAATAGAGAAAGAATGTCTTGCGCTAGTATGGGCAGTGCAAAAGTTCCATAGATATTTGTATGGCACAGCATTTACGGTAGAAACCGATCATCAGCCAATTGATGATAAGCTATTTAAATAAAGCAAAGCTTACCAATTCCAGACTGATGCGATGGGCTTTGGCATTACAGCCATATAGATTTCATATAGTGGCAATACGTGGTGCAAAAAATGTGGGCGCAGATTATTTAAGCCGTGTATGACGTAATATATTCGGCGATATAAAGTGACGTAATACTCTAGTGCTACGCACTTCTGTAAGAGGGGAGATATGTCACGTCCCTGTTTTATTTTGAATATATTTTACATAAACATAGTATAAAAAGAAATTTGTATCGATTTTTATTAACCAGGTTAGATTATTGCATTTGTAACTGGAGCGCTGATTATGATGACAGTTTTACTTTTTAAGCTAGTAGGTACACTTCAGCTTTCAAGTTACGGTGTTACGGTAATCACGAGATAGTTATGCTGAGGGTGTATTTGATTATTTACGTCTATATACTTGAGCGGTTACCAGAACACTATATATTCCGAGTGAACCTAGGTTCGGTGATCAATATCTTCACTGTTCTGGGATTGATTTTCGTCTCAAGGCTAGCTTTTGAAAGGGGAGACAATTTTCTGTCGTAATTTTGCAGTTTTGTAGCGTTCTGAGAGAAAAATGTTTTTTCCTTCATAGTTTTAGCAGTTGCTGTGTGAAACTTTGCACCGTTCGGACAATCGAACAGGTTATTTTAAATCTTGACTATCACGGTATTCTTGTGAATATAATTTTTAGATCTTGAATTTCACGGATTCCTTGTGAACACAATGTTTCAAAACATGCCACATTACTATAAAAGTTCCCTGGTTGAATAGAACGATACACACTACAAAATTTATTTCATCGAAGACTGATCCTTGTCTTCCTATTTCTAATCTTCATGTTTTGTTGTATCTGGGGAATCTGACCATGGTAAGTCAATAATTTATTTAATTTTATTCTTGCAATATTCTTACTCGTCTTTACCGCAGCTAAAATTCGAGTAGGTAAATTTATTGCTTTACTACGTTGCGATTTTATGTATCATTCGTACTTACAAACCCGGCATGATAAGTAGATAGACCCTGGTCAGATGTGTATACTTTGGTTATATGTGTAGACCCTGATCAGACGAATAAGCTGTGTCGGATGTGTAAACTATAAACCGAATAGGGAGGTTGTTTGTTCGATTCTATAGATCCTGGTCAGTCTGGTGAGTCTGATAGGTTCTGTAGACCCTGATCAGAATGCAATCATTAATGTTCTTATTTAAATAAGATAAATGGATCGGCGCAATGATAGCACTACCGTACTTTGATATTACATATTTTCATCTGACATGCACATACCAGACATATACGCTTAAATGTATGACACAGATAGGCGTTATGTCGTTATGTTAACCGCACACACCGTACATATACGCGTAAACATACGCGTAAACGTACGCTACCATTAGGCGTTATGTTAACTGCATACACATTTATTAGTTAGCGCGATTTACAGAAATGACACATACTATATTCACCTTAAACACATATACAGAGGTCCTTTTTATTTTAATCACAAGTCTGTTTACTAGAATATTTAATCACAAGTCTGTTTACTAGAATATTTTACGGTGAAATGGCTCAAGCAGCAAGGAGTCATGTTTGAGGCTATGACGATGGCATGTTGATATTGTACACAATGATTACGTGGGGACGATGTGTGATCGTGTAATCATTGTGGTATAATGGCAGTTATAATTTATTTTAGCCTTTAGCGTTCTAAAGGGATTCTTACAGTGGAAGGCGCATGGGTTCTTTCTGTAAGAATGTGTAATCGTCGAGATGCCATTCCTCCGATTAATATGGTTGTCAGATATATTCTGACTGTGTGTTTGCCTGTGTTGGATTTTTGTACAATATTATATGTCATTAACAGCGTCCATGTGGTTTTAGGACAGTACCTGTGGATTATGGAAGCTTCGGAACATGGAAATTTGAACTTTTAATTATAGTTTTTTTTTTTTTTAACTGTTTAAATACATGCTTGTTTTTATTTTACAAAGTGTTGTGTTTATCCTCTGATTGCTTGTGATTGCGTCTAGTCCATCGTCACCGGCCCAACGCTCGTACGATCACGTGACATATACCCTGTCTTTTCAAAGAGTGTAAAATCCAGATCAGTTGCCTTCTGAAGAAGCCAACTGATCTGGATCTACACTGTTTGCCATTCAGTATGTGGATTAATATAAACAATTAGTATGTGGATTAATATAAACAATTAATATAAACAATCTAATTCAAGGAAACTGATTGGGTGACAATTAGAAGTGGGCGTGGCATCTTAATTTATTCAGCATAACAAGGGTTAAAAATCAAGGCTGTGTTTAATAAAGCAAATCACTCGCGAGAGGTTTTTTTTTTTTTAAATTAATTCCCATCTTCTGAAAGGCTGTTGTAAACACCACGTCTTATGTAACCTCACATTAGAAAGTAGCCCTTGTTCTCGTCGGTGATTCTTGATATTAGATAGAATAAATTGAATTAACAATTTTTAATTTCACAAAGAATCAAATTAATAATAACAACAGAGGAAACATATTCATATCTTTTCACGAACCAGCATACAAAATTGTATTCGCATATGCCACAATTTTAGTAGTGCCAAAAGACAGCTAGAGATTAGTTTATGGTTTGCGGATATTCTCTACCCTGTCTAGAAATCTGTCATAACTGAACGGAAAGTTTGCTTTTGTTACTGGACACAGCTCGTGTCGGGTAAGCACGCAAAAATGCCTTTAAACCAAAATTTACAGGTTTTATACACAAAATGACCTTTTATGGTGATGCGTTATGATCTATACATGTTTGTTTACATGCAGCATAGTCCGTCTGTGAACTGTCTTATATTCACAATTCTGGGCTCCATCTGCAAAATGTTTTATATCCACAATCGTGCTTTAACGAATTCTATTATGATGAAAACCCTCCAGTGTGTTTGTTTCATACTGGGTAAACATTCAGCACATAATATTTTGCTATATTTTTTCTAACTTTTTGCGTAAGATAGGCTTCGACTTTTCATGCAAATTGTCGTAGTCTATTTTCTGGGAAAAAATAAGAAAAATGTCATCAATTTATCGTCTGCTGTATTTGCCAAGACACACCTGGTAATCTCGTAAGGGGTAGCCGCTGGTTATGCACTCAAACTACTTTCGCGAACTTCCGGCCATGACTTGCAAGACATCCAATATCAACAAACGGGTAACTTCTCCCAATTTATTGTTTTTTCGTCAATTTTACAGACATATTTTGAAACATCGGACAGTGCTTTTCCAAGCAACTGACACTTCTGCAACAAAGTATATCGGAACCAGAATTTTACGGTGACTTAGTGTACAGATTTAGAAAAAAATATAGGTAAATCTAACTTTTCGGAGCAATTCAGAAAACTTATTAACCGTTATAAAAGAATTGGCTATAGCCTGGATATTATGCGGTAGACTGCATGCCTAGTTGTCAACCCAATCATTGTTGATGGCTAGGCTTCACTCTTTAATTGAACGACGGCGGTTCGGGCCTCAGACCCAATGACGACCTCTTCGTAAGACTTTAACCAGTGGGTTGGGGCTTGGCGATATGTCTTTGACTTGGCCCGCCGTGGTTCTACTATTGGTTTTCATTTACTCTGGCATACAGTAGAATTAGCCATGAGTATTTGTCTTTGTTTATTTTAGTGATTAATTTGATTTTCGTGTTTTCGCTTTGATGCATTGACTGAGTTGGGAGGCTTTATGCGAACCGAATTTTTATGTGTTTCTGTATTAAGAGTAGCATCGGGACACAGGGTGAAGTTAGCTAGCTGTAAAAATGCTTTAAACCCCGCGGGGTTTACTGTACTGACCGTTATAAGGCGGTGGTCCCGGTGTTGGTCTTACTCTTTGTTGCTTTGTGGTTTATTCCACGAGGCGATTTGTTGTATGTCTTTCCATGCGTCATTTTGTTTTTGTGTTTTTTAGTCCTTTTAGTATTGCGATTACCTCGCTTGGGAAAGAGAGAGCTAATCTTAGTGCTTTTCGTACGTTTGTTCGATTTGTGCTTGTTTGGATTTGTCGGTTTCCTCTTCCTCTTGGGGTCTGGGAAGGGCTGCGTTTTGTGATTGTGGCACTCCCTGGACTTTTCTCTTACCTTTGTTTTCATTGCTACGACGGAAAAGATAGGTTTGGGCTAGAAAAAAGAAGCGGCTATTTTTTATTTAATTTCAATCGGAGATGGGTAGTCCGTTGTTCCTGTTTTGACTTCTTTTTCGGTGCAATATGAAGGTTTTTCAGCTATCTGGACTACGAAATACGTACTTAACATAACAAGGAAGACGCACTGCAACCTACGTCTACGTTGAAATACATAAAATGCTTAATTTTCCAAGCGTTTGTTCCGGGGACTGAAATATTTGTGTCGAATATGTCTAACGAGGCCGACTACGCCTTATGGGGACATTAACCGTTACGGGGACAACGGGGACAAGAAAGCCAACAGTCAGGTGTCTGATTACAATGCCTGAATATCTCTTATGGGAACATTAGTCATTATCAGAATGCCCCGCATTTAAAAACATGCAGATGTTAGACCAAACCAGTTTCAAAATATTTCATTTACATAAACAATCAAACACCATGGAAGGTTTTGCAATTGAGACAGCATGTATCAATAGGGGTTTGATATGGCACATTTGCACACATTTGAGGCTCTGAATTGAGAAAAATCATATAATCATATAAAAATTTCATTATACAGACGTAAGGATTGCTTTGTGATAAATAGGCTTTCTTGTCCCCGTAAGGGTTAATGCTTCCGTAAGGGGTAGTCGGCCCCGTAAGTCAAATTCGGCACAGTCATTTCAGTCCCCGGAACAAATGCATGAAGAAATTAAGCATCTTACGTATTTCAAAGTCGACGTGGGTTGCAGTACGTCTTATCTGATATGTTAAATAAGTAATTCATAGCCCAGGTAACTGAAAATACCTTAATTTGCACTAGCAAAAAAGGTCAAAAGAGGAACATTGGACTACGCTTCTCCGGGTGAAATCAAAATAAAATTTAGTCGCTTGTTTTTTAAAGCTCACACCTATCTTTTCCTATGTAGAAACAAGAGGCCCACGGGCCACGGGTCGCTCATCTGAGTGACATAGCCACTGCAAATATGCAGATGTTATGCAACATTTTTCCAGTCCTGTCATCGCAGCTAATGAAAAGATCAACCTTAAGCAGTTCTTAATTTTGAAGAAGTATATTGTATATGGCATGACAGTCAATGGAGCATGATCATTTGAACAAACTCTCAATCACATTTCAACAGTAGAATCAATGTGAAATTTGGAGGCAATTGGCTAATTGGTTTCTGAAGAATTATGATTTTATACATGTAAACAGCACAGTAGCAGGGAAATACAATAAACATAAACAAGATGGCAGCCATCTTAGATTTCCAATCAGAATGATTTTAGCTACTGTTGATCTACAAGTCACCTCGATACTTTCAATGAACTTGGCTATCTTGGATTTCCGATCAAGCAATTTAAGCTATTTTAGATCTACAAGTCACCCAAATGCTTCCTACCAAGTTTCGATTGAAATGGCCTTTCAGTTCAAGAGAAGAAGTGAAAAGTAGATTTTCAGGATGGCGGCCAAGATTTTCAAGACGGCCACCATGGCGGCCATCTTGGATTTCCAATCAGCATTTTAGCTACTTTTGATCTACAAGTTACCCTTATGCGTCCTACAAAGTTTGGAGTCAATAGGCCTTTCGGCTCAGGAGAAGAAGAGAAAAATAGATTTTCAAGATGGCGACCATGGCGGCCATCTTGGATTTCCGATTAGAACGATTTTAGCTACTTTTGATCTACAAGTCACCCCGATGCTTCCTACAAAGCTTCTAGTCAATTGGCATTTGGGGTTAGGAGAAGAAGCGATAAATAGATTTTCAAGATGGCCGCCATGGCGGCCATCTTGGATTTATGATCAGCACAATTTTAGCTATTTTTGATGTGATACATGTCACACCTATGCTTCCTAGCAAGTTTGGAGTAAATTGGCCTTTCGGTTCAGGAGAAGAAGCAAAAAATAGATTTTCAGGATGTTTGCCATGGCAGCCATCTTGGATTTCCGATCGGAACAATTTTAGCTATTTTTGATCTACAAGTCACCCCAATGCTACCTACCATGTTTGGAGTCAATTGGCTTTTGGGTTCAGGAAAAGAAGCGAAAAATAGATTTTCAAGATGGCTGCCATGGCGGCCATCTTGGATTTCCGATAGGCATCATCTTAGCTTTTTTTTATCTACAAGTCACGCCAATGCTTCCTAGCAAGTTTGGAGTCTATTTTTGATCGACAAGTCAAGCCAATGCTTCCTAGCAAGTTTGGAGTCAATTTTTGATCTACAAGTCACGTCAATGCTTCCTAGCAAGTTTGGAGTCAATTGGCCGTACGGTTCAGCAAAAGAAGTAAAAAATAGATTTTCAAGATGGCTGCCATGGTGGCCATCTTGGATTTCCAATCGGCACGATTTTCGCTACTTTTGATCTACAAGTCACCCCGATGCTTCCCAGCAAGTTTGGAGGCAATTGGTCTTTCGGTTCAGGAGAAGAAGCGAAAAATAGATTTTCAAGATGGCGGCCATGGCGGCCATCTTGGATTTCCGATCGGCAAGATTTTAGCAATTTTTGATCTACAAGTTACCCCGATGCTTCCTAACAAGTTTGGAGTCAACTGGCCTTTCGGTTCAGGAGAAGAAGCGAAAAATAGATTTTCAAGATGGCGGCCATGGCGGCCATCTTGGATTTCCGATCGGCACGATTTTAGCTATTTTTGATCTACAAGTCACCCCGATGCTTCCTAGAAAGTTTGGAGTCAATTGGCCTTTCGGTTCAGGAGAAAAAGCGAAAAATAGATTTTCAAGATGGCGGCCATGGCGGCCATCTTGGATTTCCTATCGGCACGATTTTAGCTATTTTTGATCTACAGGGCACCCTGATGCTTCCTACCAAGTATCGAGTCAATTGGCCTAGGGGTGTAGGAGGAGTAGGCTTTAAAAGCAATTGTTGACGCCGCACGACGCACGACGCACGACGGACGACGCACGACGCACGACGCACGACGGACATTGACTGACCACAATAGCTCACCATGAGCACTTCGTGCTCATGGTGAGCTATTAAAAGCTGTTGGAAATAGCATTGTCCGAATTTTTCTAAAATATGTCTATAAAATTTACTAAAAATTAATAAATCAGGAGAATTTATCCGTTTGTTCACATTTGGATGTCTCGTAAGTCATAGCCGGAAGTTCGCGTAAGGATTTTGAACGCGTAACTAGCGGCTACCCCTTTGCGCCGGTACTTAGACGTTTACGTCTAAATAGTTTGTCTTGTATTGTTTTACTTCAGTAATTACACAAAGAACAGAGCAGTTGACTTTTTCTTTTTTATTCTTTTCAACTGACAGCAGCAGACCTTACGTTCGGATTCTTTTTAAGAAGCCAACTAGTTTTTTTCTCTGCCGTGAATTATCTCGATTAACGGAGGGTGTCCTTGAGCGTATGCGAGTATTACTATACTCTGGCTTCGCCGCGTGAATCAACACTTAGCAATCTGTCCTTCAATATCATGTGTTATTCGATGATAATTCACAGTAGAGAAAATTATTTCTTAGATAAATCACAGGTTGGAGGTCAGTTGTAATGAAGATGACATCACGAGCACGTAGCACGAGTGATTTATCTTCATACAACTGACCGACAAAATGTGACTTGTTACTAAAAATTCACGCAACTAGAACTGTTCTTTTTCTATTCAAACACACTAAAAATCGACAAAAATGCCATTGATTCCTTTAGAATCTCCCAACCTTCCGCCACAGTTCAACAAAACTCGGCCTATCCTTGACCTTAACACATGCATTTAAGTCTATCAGTAACGTATCTGATGCGAAAAAAAGATACTGGCACTGTCTTGCCTCTGGATCCAGCTAGGGCAAAGGCAGGATGAGCGAGGTTGACTCTTCTCTGTCATTATAGTCCAATTCACAGCGCATGTCATCTTAATCAGCAACACACAGTCACAACAAGCACATGTATGCAAGTCATACAAAAAAGCCCTGTGGCGATGGGCGAGCACCGAAGCAGCAGGTGAGGTGGAGCTGTACTTGCGGACCTGCACACAAGGGGCTTGGTTCTGTATGGTCACTTTCCTTAAGACCAAAGAACTGAGCCACAGAGCAGACCTTTTTTAGGATCTCACTGCTCACCCACTTAGCGTGCGGAAGGGGCGATAAAAGGTGCCCTGAACAAGTGCCTGCTTCAAAACATGGCTGGCTAACTGCAATTTATGGGGATCCCACTTGGCGGCCGAAAAAAGAAAAAAGACGACAAAGCGATACCTTAAACAATCGGCGCAGGAATGTGCGCAGTCTAGTGGACAGTGCTGGTTCTAACAAACCTCAGCAAAGACCGGTTCGTTGGTAGAGAACTTGACAGATACAAATGTGAGATTGCAGCTCTGAGTGAGACTCGACTTGCAGAGAAAGGTTTTTTTTAAAAGAAATTGATGCTTGTTACACTTTTTTCTGGAGTGGGCGTAAGAAAGAAGAGCGGCGTGAAGCAGGAGTAAGATTCGCCATCAAGTCAGACTTTGTCAGCAAGCTCTCGTTTTTTGAGGCCCTATGAATTTCTTCCGATAGCTCAAGACAACAAAAATTTAAAGAAATTTTATCTTATCATGAAATTGTATGTTGTGTGTATTAATTTGTATCACTTCATCGACGTGATTCTAATGAGTACATTCGACAAACGTGTATTGCCTAAAAGATCGGAAAACTCCTTAAAGTATTGTGATTTGCTTCCTGACCTGGTGTCATGCTTAACTCTCAGTGGCTCGAACTACCCGTACGTCGAACAAATGTCCATGGTCCCAAAAGTGTTCAAGCCAATGAGTTTCGACTGTATTTTGCCCAAATACAAAGTGAACGCCAGATCCAAAGAAAACCACCAATAGAACTGTCTGACAACAGACCACCCGATCACAGCGGGCATACAACGTTGAAAAAATATCGATTCAACGTCTTGATGGCAAATCGACGATAGATCGACGTTGTTTCAATGTAACGTTGAAGCAATGTAGATTCAACGTTGCTAAACGTCTTGATGTTCAATCAACGTTGAATCGACGAGGCGAGGCGGTTTGAACGAGTACCCACAATATAATTTTTGAGCAGACATAAGAAAAATAAAATTTACCCATGTAAATCCCAGTTTAACTATATAAAAGTGGGGTTTAAGGGGGTCAAAATTATATAAGTATATTTTAGTGATGACAAAGCCCAAAAACAAAAACAAACGTCACATAGGAAAATATCGACGAACCCACCCACAAAAAAAAAAAAAAAAAAAAAAAAAAGTTTGGAGGGAAAGATTAAAAAAATTCTGCCTCAAATTCTGATATAGCTGCAAATGAGAATTTTTTAAGTTCGGTCCGCATCTAGGTCCTCTGTTTTGTTATTTACAAATACGAAAATGACACTTAAATGTATTTATTTATGATCCCTCATTATTTAAGGCGCAAAGTCAGGACATTTTCCTTCCAAAGGCTTCAAAACGTATGTTCACAACGAAGACTCTGAACAGCCCGTGCATTCGTGCATTCTGATCAGAATCTTCATTGGGCGCATATTCGATAGCGAAGGGTGAAATTTTCCTTCAAGCGGAAGAAGAAGATTAAACGGACCAGTTTGATTTAACCCTTAAAGCGCCAGTCACAACTATTGTCGTCTGCTTTGTCATCTGCTTGTGATTTTAAGTCATTTTTGCAAACAGTGTGGACCCAGATCAGGCTGCTCCTTTAGGAGCAGTCTGATCTGGGTCCACACTATTTGCCTGTATGCAAAACCAGGTTTGAAAAGTGCAAGAATATTCAGCAGACGACATAAACAGACGACATTTTCAGATGCAGTTTTTCTTGGCGCTTTAAGGGTTAAATCTTCGTTGGGCGCATATGTTCCGTCACGTTGCGGTTTATTTACTTTTGAATACAACTGAATCTGCTTTACTTGTCTACAGCATATAATCATCGGGGTCCAGTTATTCAAGTTCAATCTTTGATCATTTAATATGGAATATACGCTAAAAGTTAAGCTGAAAACATGTGAGTAGCTTTTGCATTTGCATAAAGACCTTCGCCGGAGTTAACACCTGATAAAGAAAAACTAAAAAAAAATTCAGAGATAAAAACTCTTATATTTTTCATATGTCTGTTCAAAACATAGATTGTGGGTACTCGTTAGAACCGCCTCGGCGAGACGGTTCTAACGAGCACCCACAATCTATGTTTTAGAGCAGAAATAAGAAGAATAATTGTCACGTCCCTGTTTTATCTTGAATATATTTTACATGTACATAGTATAAAAAGAAGTTTGTATCGATTTTTATTAACCAGGTTAGATTAATGCATTTGTAACTGGAGCGCTGATTATTATGATAGTTTTACTTTTTAAGCAAGTAGGTACACTTCAGCTTTCAAGTTATGGTATTACGGTAATCACGAGATAGTTATGCTGAGGGTGTATTTGATTATTCACGTCTATATACTTGAGCGGTTACCAGAACACTATATATTCCGAACGAACCTAGGTTTGGTGATCAATATCTTCACTGTTCTGGGATTGATTTTCGTCTCAAGGTTATCTTTGAAAGGGGGGACAATTTTCTGTCGTAATTTTGCAGTTTTGTAGCGTTCCGAGAGAAAAATGTTTTTTGCTTCATAGTTTTAGCAGTTGCTGTGTGAAACTTTGCACCGTTCGGACAATCGAACGGGTTATTTTAAATCTTGACTATCACGGTATTCTGAATATTATTTTTAGATCTTGAATTTCATGGATTACTTGTGGACACAATGTTTCAAAACGTGCCACATTACTATAAAAGTTCCCTGGTTGAATAGAACGATACACACTACAAATTCATTTCATCGAAGACTGATCCTTGTCTTCCTTTTTTCTAATCTTCATGTTGTGTTGTATCTGGGGAATCTGACCATGGTAAGTCAATAATTTATTTTAATTTTATTCTTGCAATATTCTTGCTCGTCTTTACCGCAGCTAAAATTCGAGTAGGTAAATTTATTGCTTTACTACGTTGCGATTTTATGTATCATTCGTACTTACAAGCCCGGCATGATAAGTAGATAGACCCTGATCAGATGTGTATACTTTGGTTATATGTGTAGACCCTGATCAGACGAATAAGCCGTGTCGGGTGTGTAAACTATAAACCGAATAGGGAGGTTAAGTTTGATCGATTCTATGGATCCTGATCAGTCTGGTGAGTCTGATAGGTTCTGTAGACCCTGATCAGAATGCAATCATTAATATTTTTATTTGAATAAGATAAATGGATATTACATATTCTCATCTGACATGTACATACCAGACATATACGCTTAAATGTAAGACACAGTTAGGCGTTATGTTGTTATGTTAACCGCACACACCGTACATATACGCGTAAAAGTACGCTACCGTTAGGCGTTATGTTAACTGCATACACATTCATTAGTTAGCGCGATTTACACAAATAACAAAGACTATATTCACCTTGAACACATATACAGAGGTCCTTTTTATTTTAATCACAAGTCTGTTTACTAGAATATTTTACGGTGAAATGGCTCAAGCAGCGAGGAGTCATGTTTGAGGCTATGACGATGGCATGTTGATATTTTACCCAATGATTACGTGGGGACGATATGTGATCGTGTAATCATTGTGGTATAATGGCAGTTATAATTTATTTTAGCTTTTAAAGTTCTAAAGGGATTCTTACAGTGGAAGGCGCATGGGTTCTTCCTGTAAGAATGTGTAATCGTCGAGATGCCATTCCTCCGATTAGTTCATACGGATGTCAGATATATTCTGACTGTGTGTCTGCCTGTGTTAGATTTTTTTTTACAATATTATATGTCATTAATATCGTCCATGTGGTTTTAGGATCTGATTTTGCTATATAATAATCAATTGCAACGGACTTGTCGCATTTATAACATTTGGCGTACATACTCTGTATATCTATTGGAAATTAATAAGGAAATATCTTGTCATGTTTGATATCGAGAGTTCTAGGACATGATACTTATTTTCAGGTCCAGTATCCATATCCGTATCCGTTTATGTATCTGTTTCACCACTGTTATCGTCACTATGATTGACCATCAAATGTTTTCCGGCAAGTTTTGTTCAAAGTTCTATAGGAACAAGTGTTAGTGATAACCGGAAATATCATGGAGGATACATCCGTGGACAGTTACGTAATTACTTCAAATTTATATTATATTTAATTATGGAAATATATTTAAATAGTTTTTTCAATTTATGAAGTTTAACAGTACCTGTGGATTATGGAAGCTTCGGAACATAGAAATTGGAACATGGAAATTTGAACCTTTGATTATATTTTTTTTTGAACTTTTTAAATACATGCTTGTTTTTTATTTTACAAAGTGTTGTGTTTATCCTCTGATTGCTTGTGATTGCGTCTAGTCCATCGTCACCGTGCCCAACGCTCGTCCGATCACGTGACAATGGTGTCAGAAGTGGGATCATGGTGACTTTGGACACGTTATTCTAGCAAACAGAGGATCAGATGTATTGTGTTAAATACATTTTGTTGTTTATGTTTTGTATGTAGTTATATGTAGTTATGTGGAATTAGTTACTGTCAAATTATGTATATTCCAGGAGGTAATGACAAGCGGGACCATGGTCAATCATGTTGTGTAGTGTGTCCCATGATGAGATAAACAGATACAGCACAGCAGGCGTGAAGAAAGAATAAGGTCGGAAAAGCTTTTTGTTTATTTTCCAGTGGTCACTTTTTATCTGTTGACCGTGAATGCCCTTTATATTTTATTATGGATAAGCTAACGCACAGGGTTGTGTATGTTCCATCGATAACTCGGAGAGGTGTGATATGTTAATGAGTAATTTTGTGTGGATATATTATGATATAGGCAACGAGGAGTGATGTATGGGTTTATTTGGTATTATGATGCCGTTGGCCTATGATCATTTTTGAGCATTGTTACTGTCCTCTTCTAGAGTTAGTGGATATTGTATTCATATTAGTGGAATGCTTTATTTCGTGTTAGACTTCAGTGTAAACTAAGAGTTAATTTTAGTTTTAGGGCATTTAATTAATAGTGATTTTTCTGAGACTTATCCTATGAAACTTGTGCTTAATTGAAACAAACTTCTTACTATTAATTGTTTCACTGAGACTTAGAGAAATGGAGACCATAGAAAATTTAAAAGCTCAAGGGGAGGCTTTAGGGTACGAAGGCGATGCACTTCGAGCTTTTATAAAAGATCAACAAGATAGGTTACGCGACGAGAGAAAGGCACAGCGTGAGGCGCAAGCACGCGAACGCGAACTCGCGGAGGCTAAGGAAGCACGCGAGTGTGAATTAGCAGAAACGGCGGCAGCGCGTGAATTAAAAGAGCGCGAACTCGCAGCAGCGCGTGAATTAAAAGAACGTGAACTCGCGGAAGCTAAGGCCGAGGCTAAAGCAGCACATGAACGCGAGATACAAAGAATGCAATTACAACAAGACGTTGAGCAAAAGAAACATATATTTGAAATGGAAAGGTTAGCCGCAGAGCAAAATTTAAAGCCGGCAGTGCAGCATATGGAAGATAAATCTTATGTCACTGCTAAGACCCCAAAAATACCAGCATTTGATGAAGGTAAAGATGAAATGGATTCTTATTTGCTTAGGTTTGAAAGGTATGCTACAGCTCAAAAATGGAAGAAAGAAGATGGGGCTACTAATTTGAGTGCACTTCTCAAAGGTAAGGCACTTGATGTATATGCATTAATGCCTGTAGAAGAGGCATTAAATTATGATATGTTGAAGGCAGCTTTACTCAAAAGATATGAGTTAACTGAAGAAGGATTTAAGAGAAGGTATAAGAAGTGTAGGCCAGATTTAGGTGAAACTTTTCAGCAATTCACCAGCCGTATGAAAAGTTATTTTACAAGGTGGGTAGATATGTCTGGCATTAATAAGACTTATGATGGATTAGCAGATTTAATACTTAGAGATCAGCTTGCATTTATTTGTAATAGAGACCTTGAACTTTTCCTTAGAGAAAGGGAACCCAAGTCACTTGAACAGGCTAGTAAATTAGCAGATCAGTACAAAGAAGCCAGATATACTGATATTCTTAATTTGACATTTAAGATCAATGAAAGACCAATATCTAGGTCAAGGTCGAGATCACCTTCACCTTCTGTTCGAAGGTATAATCATCAAGGCTCACAGCCTTTTAGAGGGTCATGTTTTATTTGTGGTGATAAAAAACACATAGCTAGATTTTGTCCTGATAGAGCAAAAGGTAATATGAAGGTAGCTGCAACACGAACATATGGTAGAGGTAGAAGTAGATCCCCCTCGAAACATGTGCGTTTTCAGGATCAGAGACAAGGACAGGAACTGAGCGATAACGGGAAGTCGGATGACAACCAGGTATGTGGAGCGTGTTTTATTCATACTGATACAGTTAGTTATGTCCAAGCAAGCAATGATGGCACTAAGGTCTGTCCAGGGATGGAAGATACATTGAAGGTGAGTACTACAGCTCAACCTTCACCCATTTGTAATGATATGAAGACCGTACAGGGTATAATGGGGAACCAAATGGTTAGTGTCTTGCGCGACACTGGGTGTACTGGGGTGATTGTCAAACAATCATTAGTTTCCTCAGAGAATTTGACCGGCAAGATGCATTCATGCATGATGGTAGATAGGACTACATTACAGCTTCCTGAAGCTAAAGTATCATTAGACACTCCTTCTTTTAAGGGAGACACACTTGCCCTTTGTATGGAGAACCCTTTGGTTGATGTTATTATAGGTAATATTCCAGGGGCGAGGGATGCTTACGACCCGAATATAAATTGGGTGCCAGCTTTAGCAGTACAAACCCGGTCCCAAGCCAAACTACCTAAACAAACCAAAACATCACTCAAAACCCCCAATATTATCGATAGGGATATTTCACCTCAACAAATTAAGGAAGCTCAAGTTAATGATCCTACTCTGGCAAGAATTCGAAAAGCTTGCGATAAATCAGAAGTTAAAGGTAATGCTAAGTTTTTTCGCAAAAATGACTTGATATACAGACAATTTAGTTCACCTAATGTGGAATTTGGTAAGATTTTTATTCAACTTGTAGTTCTACAGCAATATCGCAAGATGGTAATGAAATTAGCCCATGAGTCAATCCTGTCTGGACATCTTGCAGTGAAGCGGACTATTCAAAATTTACTATCAGAATTCTTTTGGCCAGGGATAGCAAGTGATATAAGGAGGTTCTGTCAGTCTTGTGACATATGTCAGCGCACTATAGCCAAAGGTAGGAATACAAGAGCGCCCTTAGGCAGTATGCCAGTTATAGATACCCCATTTCAAAGAGTAGCAATTGACTTGGTTGGTCCACTTGAACCCCGTACTGAGAATAGGAATAAGTATATTTTGACGTTAGTTGATTATGCAACTAGGTATCCAGAAGCAGTAGCTCTGTCTTCAATTGAGACCGAAGCAGTTGCAGAAGCTTTAGTTAGTATATTCAGTAGAGTCGGAGTACCGAAAGAAATATTAACTGACATGGGAAGTCAATTCACGTCAGCACTGATGAAAGAGGTAAGTAGACTTTTGTCATTCAAACAGTTAGTTACTTCCCCTTATCATCCCATCTGTAATGGCTTAGTAGAGCGCTTTAACGGTACATTAAAGAAAATGTTGACTAGAATGTGCGCAGAACGTCCGAAAGACTGGGACAAGTATATAGATCCATTATTATTTGCATACAGAGAAGTTCCACAGGAAAGTTTGGGGTTTTCTCCGTTTGAATTAATATATGGATGGCCTGTGCGTGGACCTATGCAAGTTTTAAGAGAATTGTGGACGAAGGATATCGAGGATCCTCGGGTACGTACTACTTACCAGTATGTTTTAGATTTGAGGGAAAGATTAGAGTCAACGGTAAGTTTAGCACAGCAAAACTTGCAGAATATGTCAAAGAAGTATAAAAAATACTATAATCGGAAGTCGAGGCGCCGACATTTAAAGGTAGGTAGCAAAGTTCTCGTACTTCTTCCGACTAAGACAAATAAGTTGTTGATGAGTTGGAAAGGCCCGTACGAAGTAGTGGAGAAATTAAGTGTCTTAGATTATAGAATTAAAATGGGAAAGAAAGTAAAAACTTTCCATATCAATATGCTTAGGCAATACATTGAGAGAGAGGATGATCAACAGACTACAGATGTTCAGGTATTTTCTGTTGCAGTATTAGACTGTACTTCGGAAGATACCGAAGATAATATAGAAGGATTAGTGGAATCACCATCAATTTGTGACAATGAGTCAGTTGAACTGTTAAACATTAATCCAGACTTGACAAAAGAGGAACAAAGTCAGGTAAGGCAACTTGTAACAAATTTTGCTAGTACATTTACAGGAATACCCGGCTGTACCACTCTGTTGGAACATGACATTAAGTTGACAACAGATACGGCGGTAAGAGTTAAGCAATATCCACTTCCTTTCAGTATGATGGAAGCAGCAAAGGATGAGGTAAGAGATATGATCAATTTAGACATTGTAGAACCATCAGAAAGTCCTTACTGTTCCCCTGTTCTTATAGTCAAAAAGAAAGACAATACGAACAGATTTTGCATAGATTTTCGTACACTTAATAAGATTACGGTTTTCGATGCAGAACCGATGCCAAATATGGAGGAAATATTTACGAAAATAGCAGGTCATAAGTACATATCCAAGCTTGACCTTACCAAAGGTTATTGGCAGATACCTTTAACTAAGAATGCTAAGCAATACACAGCTTTTCAAACACCATTAGGACTGTTACAATTTAAAGTTCTACCTTTCGGTTTAGTAACAGCTCAAGCTTCCTGTAGTAAACTGATGAGGAAACTGCTGAAAGGTATGTCTAATATAGACAATTTTGTTGATATCATCATATTCACATCTACTTGGGAACATCATATGCATGTATTCGAGGAATTATTGAAGCGACTAAGAGATGCCAATTTGACTGTGAAACCAAGTAAATGTTTCATTGGTTTTCAAAATTTAGAATGTCTTGGTCATTTGGTTGGTGGTACACTTATTAGGCCCTGCCCTGATAAGATTCTAGCAATTGAAAAAGCAGAAAGACCTGTTACCAAGAAACAAGTACGTTCATTCTTGGGACTTGTAGGATTTTATAGATCTTTTATTCCTAATTTTTCTCATATTGCCGCACCTTTGACGGAACTTACAAAAAAAAGGTGAGTCCAATAAAGTACACTGGGATGAACCACAACAGAGAGCATTTGATTCATTGAAGAAGGCGTTGACAGTTCAACCTATTCTTAAAATGGCCGATTTGTCAAAACCATTGACTTTACAAGTAGATGCCTCTAATGAGGGATTAGGAGCTGTCCTTTTGCAAGACGAAGAAGGTAAGAAAAGTCCTATTGCATATGCAAGTAGAAAACTGAAACCTAGTGAAAAATCATATGCAGTAATAGAGAAAGAATGTCTTGCGCTAGTATGGGCAGTACAAAAGTTCCATAGATATTTGTATGGCACAGCATTTACGATAGAAACCGATCATCAGTAATTAAGCTATTTAAATAAAGCAAAGCTTACAGATTCTAGACTGATGCGATGGGCTTTGGCATTACAGCCATATAGATTTCATATAGTGGCAATACGTGGTGCAGAAAATGTGGGCGCAGATTATTTAAGCCGTGTATGACGTAATATATTCGGCGATATAAAGTGACATAATACTCTAGTGCTACGCACTTCTGTAAGAGGGGAGATATGTCACGTCCCTGTTTTATCTTGAATATATTTTACATGTACATAGTATAAAAAGAAGTTTGTATCGATTTTTATTAACCAGGTTAGATTAATGCATTTGTAACTGGAGCGCTGATTATTATGATAGTTTTACTTTTTAAGCAAGTAGGTACACTTCAGCTTTCAAGTTATGGTATTACGGTAATCACGAGTTAGTTATGCTGAGGGTGTATTTGATTATTCACGTCTATATACTTGAGCGGTTACCAGAACACTATATATTCCGAACGAACCTAGGTTTGGTGATCAATATCTTCACTGTTCTGGGATTGATTTTCGTCTCAAGGCTATCTTTTGAAAGGGGAGACAATTTTCTGTCGTAATTTTGCAGTTTTGTAGCGTTCCGAGAGAAAAATGTTTTTTGCTTCATAGTTTTAGCAGTTGCTGTGTGAAACTTTGCACCGTTCGGACAATCGAACAGGTTATTTTAAATCTTGACTATCACGGTATTCTTGTGAATATTATTTTTAGATCTTGAATTTCATGGATTACTTGTGGACACAATGTTTCAAAACGTGCCATATTACTATAAAAGTTCCCTGGTTGAATAGAACGATACACACTACAAATTCATTTCATCGAAGTCTGATCCTTGTCTTCCTTTTTTTCTAATCTTCATGTTGTGTTGTATCTGGGGAATCTGACCATGGTAAGTCAATAATTTATTTTAATTTTATTCTTGCAATATTCTTGCTCGTCTTTACCGCAGCTAAAATTCGAGTAGGTAAATTTATTGCTTTACTACGTTGCGATTTTATGTATCATTCGTACTTACAAACCCGGCATGATAAGTAGATAGACCCTGATCAGATGTGTATACTTTGGTTATATGTGTAGACCCTGATCAGACGAATAAGCCGTGTCGGGTGTGTAAACTATAAACCGAATAGGGAGGTTAAGTTTGATCGATTCTATGGATCCTGATCAGTCTGGTGAGTCTGATAGGTTCTGTAGACCCTGATCAGAATGCAATCATTAATATTTTTATTTGAATAAGATAAATGGATATTATATATTCTCATCTGACATGTACATACCAGACATATACGCTTAAATGTAAGACACAGTTAGGCGTTATGTTGTTATGTTAACCGCACACACCGTACATATACGCGTAAAAGTACGCTACCGTTAGGCGTTATGTTAACTGCATACACATTCATTAGTTAGCGCGATTTACACAAATAACAAAGACTATATTCACCTTGAACACATATACAGAGGTCCTTTTTATTTTAATCACAAGTCTGTTTACTAGAATATTTTACGGTGAAATGGCTCAAGTAGCGAGGAGTCATGTTTGAGGCTATGACGATGGCATGTTGATATTGTACCCAATGATTACGTGGGGACGATATGTGATCGTGTAATCATTGTGGTATAATGGCAGTTATAATTAATTTTAGCCTTTAAAGTTCTAAAGGGATTCTTACAGTGGAAGGCGCATGGGTTCTTCCTGTAAGAATGTGTAATCGTCGAGATGCCATTCCTCCGATTAGTTCATACGGATGTCAGATATATTCTGACTGTGTGTCTGCCTGTGTTAGATTTTTTTTACAATATTATATGTCATTAACAGCGTCCATGTGGTTTTAGGATCTGATTTTGCTATATAATAATCAATTGCAACGGACTTGTCGCATTTATAACATTTGGCGTACACACTCTGTATATCTAGTGGAAATTAATAAGGAAATATCTTGTCATGTTTGATATCGAGAGTTCTAGGACATGATTCTTATTTTCAGGTCCAGTATCCATATCCGTATCCGTTTATGTATCTGTTTCACCACTGTTATCGTCACTATGATTGACCATCAAATGTTTTCCGGCAAGTTTTGTTCAAAGTTCTATAGGAACAAGTGTTAGTGATAACCGGAAATATCATGGAGGATACATCCGTGGACAGTTACGTAATTACTTCAAATTTATATTATATTTAATTATGGAAATATAATTAAATAGTTTTTTCAGATTATGAAGTTTAACAGTACCTGTGGATTATGGAAGCTTCGGAACATAGAAATTGGAACATGGAAATTTGAAGTTTTAATTATAGTTTTTTTTTTGGACGTTTTAAATACATGCTTGTTTTTATTTTACAAAGTGTTGTGTTTATCCTCTGATTGCTTGTGATTGCGTCTAGTCCATCGTCACCGTGCCCAACGCTCGTCCGATCACTAGACAATAATGTACACACCTGTATAAAACCCCCAGTTTTGCTATATAAAAGTGCGCAGTCTGATCCGGGCCTTTACTATCCACTAACACAATCATTGGACACTACAGAATGTATTAGTGGAGAGCAAATGCCCGAATGACACTGCATATGCTAGGGATGAGTTTATCTTTTGGATAATATTTTTATTAGATTTGGAACTAAACTTTATAGGCAAACTACTGGTATTCCGATGGGAACTTATTTTGTTCCTTTGTTGCAGATTTGTTTCTTTTTTGTTATGAGAAAGATTTCATGAAGTCTCTCTCACGTGAAAATCAGGCTGACATTATTGAGGCTTTCAATTCAACTTCAAGATACCTTGATGATTTATTAAATATTGACAATATTTACTTTGACCAAATGGTGGTCCGGATATACTTTACAGAACTCCAATTAAATAGAGCAAACTCTTCCGATACCGAGGCACCATTTTTGGATTTGAATCTATATATATCTAATGGTACAGTTTCCACCAAAATTTATGATAAATGGGACGATTTTGATTTTGATATAGTCAATTTTCCTTTTCTGGATGGCGATGTTTGTTTGTTTGTGTTGAGGTTTTACGGCCCAGTCAACCCAATGGGGTCATGTCGAGCGCGGTCAGTTTACCTAGCCACATGTTTACTGGGCAGGCTTAGTCCTCTAAGCGGTTAACCAGTATTGTGCACATTCTTTCGCCAGAAACTGACAACTGCGCTTCTTGAATCAGCGGAAGGGAGAGAATGACCGTAGAAAATATTTCATGATCAATCTCCACGAAAGAATGTTGCCGACCTCGGCGGGGGCTGAACCCGCGACCTCCTGGTCTCCAGTCGGACAGGGATGGCGATGTCCCCCGGCGTACCTCATATGGGGTATACATATCTCAACTTATTAGATTCGCCAGAGCTTCTTCAAATCTTAATGACTTTAACGACCGTAATAAAGCCCTAACTGCCAAACTTCTTAGGCAGGGCTGTCGTTATTTTAAACTTCGTAAGGCGTTTTCGAATTTTTATCGCAGACACAGTGCCTTGTTAGAAAAATATAGCGTCAGTCTGAAAACACTTCTGCAACAAGGTATATCGGAACCAGAATTTTACGGTGACTTAGTGTACAGATTTAGAAAAATTGTAGGTAACTGTAACTTTTCGGAGCAATTCAGAAAACTTATTAACCGTTATAAAAGAATTGGCTATAGCCTGGATATTATGCGGCAGACTGCATGCCTTGTTGTTAACCCAATCATTGTTGATGGCTATGCTTCACTCTTTAATTGCACGACGGCGGTTCGGGCCTCAGACTCAATGACGGCCTCTTCGTAAAACTTTAACCAGTGGGTTGGGGCTTGACGATATGTCTTTGGCTTGGCCCGCCGTGGTTCTACCATTTACTCTGGTATACAGTAGAATTAGCCATGAGTACTCGTCTTTGTTTATTATAGTGATTAATTTGATTTTTATGTTTTCGCTTTGATGCATTGACTGAGTTGGGAGGCTTTGTGCGAACCGAATTTTTATGTGTTTATGTATTAAGAGTAGCATCGGGACCCAGGGTGAAGTTAGCTAGCTGTAAAAGTGGTTTACTCTACTGACCGTTCTAAGGCGGTGGTTCCGGTGTTAGTCTTACTCTTTCTTGCTTTGTGGTTTATTCTACGGGGCGATTTTTTGTATGTATTTCCCTGTGTCATTTTGTTTTTGTGTTTTTCAGTCCTTTTAGTATTGCGATTACCTCGCTTGGGGAAGAGAGAGCTAATCTTAGTGCTTTTCGTACGTTTGTTCGATTTGTGCTTGTTTGGATTTGTCGGTTTCCTCTTCCTCTTGGGGTCTGGAAAGGGCTGCGTTTTGTGATTGTGGCACTCCCTGGACTTTTCTCTTACCTTTTTGTTATGAATCTGAATTTGTGCATTTTACGCAATGCTGAAAGACACAGTTAAGCTTTGCGCTGCCCATGTTATGTAGATCCCTTTGTTTTCCGTAATATATAATAAAAAATAGGGGAGTTCAGGGGTATACATTTTAAGCGAATTCTCAGATTCTTTTTTGGCGTTTCAAACATTAAAGTCTTTGATATTCACGACAATGCCTTACAAACTTGTTTTCGGATAAGATCTGCAATCTGCTGACTGCAAAAAAACCCAAATCGGGCAATAAATATGTAAAGGCGAGCTGTAATAGGCTAAACAGGTTGACATGTATAGCTTGGTCAGGGTACGCGCCCAGTTTGAATAGGCCTAAAGACTAACCTGCCTCTGCCACTGCCTCTGCCGTATCTCCATTAGTAGGACCTAGTGTTGTTGCCGGTTGAGTGGTTGGAGTCTGTGTTGTCAGCGCTTCAGTGGTGGGAGCTTGTGTGGTCGACGGTTGAGTGGTGGGAGTTTGTGTTGTCGGTGCTTGAGTGGTGGTAGCTTGTGTGGTCGGCGGTTGATCGGTGGGAGTTTGTGTTGTCATCGCTTGGGTGGTGGTAGCTTGTGTTGTCGGCGCTTGAGTGGTGGTAGCTTGTGTTGTCGGCGCTTGAGTGGTTGTAGCTTGTGTTGTAGCTGCAAAGATGTCAATATCATATCATTGATATATAGGTGCAAAATCAAAACAGAAAATTAACACATAAGTGCCTAACGTCCCACAGAACCGAGCCAGTGTTGATCCTGAACAGATGCCAAGTACCGCGCCATCCGTATTAACATACTTTTTTTTTCGTATTGGAGATTTATTACCTCCGTCTCAAAGTCTCAAAACATTTGTAAAAGGTACAAACAAGAGCAGTGTTTGATGATAGTTCTTGGATAATTTCCTCAGCGGCGCCATAAAAACACAGGTTAGGGGAACTCACAAGAATCCCTTCTGATGATTATCCACACGTATGCTTTTACATGGTGAAATTAGAACAAAGCCAATTAATCGAATTCATATCTCCTTGTTTGTTTTTTAAGTTCTTCTATCTCCAGATCTGAATACTATTTAAGGACAATAACTTCAAAGTAAATGGGTCAACTCTGATGAAATTACAGTCGGCTCTCGTCATCTCGAAGACCAAGGGACACGCTGAAATATTTCGAGATATCCACGTACCTCAAATATCAGATTTGCAGAATTGAGGAAATAAATAAGTCGAACAACCATATTTCACAAAATGAATCAAATCTGATCAACGGTTTCAGTGTTATGACTCCAGGTAGATGGGCAGACAGACATACGGACGGACGGATGGATAGAATAACCTAGAGTAATATTTTAATTCTCATAAAATTATCAGGATATTAAGAAACCATGACTATATTTATATATTCAAATATGAGTTCCTCTTTGCTGATGACATGTCAACCCAATCATTGTTGATGGCTATGCTTCACTCTTTAATTGCACGACGGCGGTTCGGGCCTCAGACTCAATGACGGCCTCTTCGTAAAACTTTAACCAGTGGGTTGGGGCTTGACGATATGTCTTTGGCTTGGCCCTCCGTGGTTCACCTATTGGTTTTCATTTACTCTGGCATACAGTAGAATTAGCCATGAGTACTCGTCTTTGTTTATTATAGTGATTAATTTGATTTTTATGTTTTCGCTTTGATGCATTGACTGAGTTGGGAACCTTTATGCGAACCGAATTTTTATGTATTTCTGTATTAAGAGTAGCATCGGGACCCAGGGTGAAGTTAGTTAGCTGTAAAAGTGCTTTAACCCCCCCCCCCCCCCCCGCACAGTGGTTTGCTCTTCCGACCGTTCTAAGGCGGTGGTCCCGGTGTTAGTCTTACTCTTTGTTGCTTTGTGGTTTATTCTACGAGGCGATTTGTTGTATGTCTTTACCACGCCTGGTAAACTATCACAGGTACCTCCGCCGAGGTACCGATTAAATGGTTGTGACAGATATCCGGAGCTACCTGTGATGGTCAAAAACTAGACAGAAAAAGACACGTGTTCGTCTTTTTTGATAAAATACACATTAACCAGAGAGTTTACTGAAAATCAAAGAGTGCTATTCGACCCTTATAGGCATAAAGTTTTGTCACACGTCATATCCCACAGAACTTTCCATATTTACCAAAGATACGACCTTAGAAGTGACTTCAAAGTCAGCACGAAGTACTCGATACAGAAAAAGACCGATCGTTTTTGGTTCTAAATGCGGATATCTTGCATACAAATCTGTTTATCTTGGTACACTGATGTAAAGTAAACCTGTTTGCCTGAATACAGATCTCGATAAACTCCAAATAAGGCTGGATTCTTTAAAAAAACAGCTGGAGGTGCCTATGACGTCGTGGAGGTGTCTGTGATGTAAAGAAATATAGTGCAAATCTGAAGAGTTATTGCAGCTGCAAATATTAATATAATTCTTCTCTAGATCACTGCCTGGAAAGAATCATTCATTCTGCGTCGCAATAAGCTATCATAATGTGTATGTCATGAATTTCCATGTTAAAGTTATAAAACATAATCTCAAAGAATTATTGGTGCTTTTGAGTTAGATTGTCATAGAATGCTCACTGAAGTAAGACTTTTTTTCCTTGAATGATGGCGACTATAATCGGGAGTTGCTGCCTGTTCGTCATTCCAACTCGTAGAAAATTGTCTTTGCTAAATATATCACACGCCATGCCAGCTACACATATGGTGTACCAATAGTATAAAAAATGCCGATGCCTTTATATTGCCAGCGCTAGAATTCAAACACATCCGTAAGGCCTAGGTGTTACATAAACAACACATAACATAATCTCGACATTACATCTTTTAATATAGTGAAGTGATCGGAATCTTACTGTAAATCGTGTTAAATTCAGTCACCAAAAAACCACTATGAAAATATTTTGTCGAAGCGTTTGCAAAATCAACAATATGTCGGAAAGTTGCTCTTTTGTCAGCATATTTGATGCACATAGTGGCCATTTGGAGACTGAATTTCAGATGGTTTGCAGTAAAATTCCAATCACGAGTTATCAAAAGGGTCAACAACGTAGTTATTTTAGGTGTTCCGGTAATGTTTAAATTGCGTCATAATTTACGGTGACAGGCATCGGCATTTTTTATACGTTTGGTACATCATATGTGTAGATGGCATGGCGTGTGATATATTGAGCAAAGACAATATTTCTACGAGTTCGAATGACGAGCAGGCAACACCTCCCGATTACAATCATCATCATTCAAGAAAAAAAGTCTTACTTCAGTGAGCTTTCTATGACAATCTAACTCAAAAGCACCAATAATTCTTTGAGATTATGTTTTATAACTTTAACATGGAAATTCATGACATACACATTATGATAGCTTATTGCGACGCAGAATGAATGATTCTTTCCAGGCAGTAATCTAGAGAAGAATTATATTAATATTTGCAGCTGCAATAACTCTTCAGATTTTCACTATATTTCTTTACATCACAGGCACCTCAACGACGTCACAGGCACCTCCAGCTGTTTTTTTTTTTTTTTGAAGAATCCAGCCTTATTTGGAGTTTATCGATATCAGTATTCAGGCAAACAGGTTTACTTTATATCAGTGTACCAAGATAAACAGATTTGTATGCAAGATATCCGCATTTAGAATAAAAAACGATCGGTCTTTTTCTGTTTCGAGTACTTCGGGCTGACTTCAAAGCCACTTCAAAGGTCGTATCTTTGGTAAATATGGAAAATTCTGGGGGATATAACGTGTGACAAAACTCTATGTCTTTAAGGGTCGAATAGCATTCTTTGATTTTCAGTAAACTCTCTGGTTATTGTGTATTTTATCAAAAAAGACGAACACCTATCTTTTTATGTCTAGTTTTTGACCATCACAGGTAGCTCCGGATATCTGTCACAACCATTTAATCGGTACCTCGGCGGAGGTACCTGTGATAGTTTACCAGGCGTGTTTATGTCTGTCATTTTGTTCTTGTGTTTTTCAATCCTTTTAGTATTGCGATTACCTTGCTTGGGGAAGATAGAGAGCTAATCTTAGTGCTTTTTCGTACGTTTGTTCGGTTTGTACTTGTTTAGATTTGTCGGTTTCCTCTTCCTCTTGGGGTCTGGGATGGGCTGCGGTTTGTGATTGTGGCACTCCCTGGACTTTTCTCTTACCTTTTATGGCAAATGGTGCTCCAACAGAAGAAAAGATGCAAATGTGTGGATCAAGTATCTGATTCATGCGACAGCATGAAAAAGACTGAGGTGGTAAAAGGGCCTACCATCACAGTGAACGGTCAACTACTGCAAGTGGTAGACAAGTTCACTTACCTTGGAAGCACATTGTCTAGAGTTGTGCACATTGATGACGAAGTCAATGCTAGGATTGCCGACGATAGTATTTTGGATCAAAGTGACACAAAGCTGAAAGTCTATAGATCCGTGGTGCTTCCAACACTTTTACACGCATGCGAAACTTGGACAGTTTACCAACGGCATGCCAAAAGACTGACCCACATTCACACAAGCTCTCTTAAAAAACTTCTATAGATCAAGTGGCAAGACAGGATTTCAGATACAGGTCCTGAAAAAGGCAGGGATGCAGAGTGTACATACTCTTCTGAAATAGGCTTTTACAAACAGCATAGTTCCATAGTTAATTGGCACAGTTAAGATGAACAGGCCATGTTACCGTCTGATTTTCTCTTTTAACAAACCGTCGCTTGTAAAGAGGTTTATACATAAAGTTGAAAAACTGAATGTCAAACAGCGTAGATCCAGATCTGGAACTATGCTGTTTGTAAAAGCCTATTATTATCGCCTGTGGCAGTGAAAGAGTTAAAGACTTCAACATACCAAAAGGGTCGTGGGAACAGATTGCATGGGATCGAGCGAATTGGCCAGGCCTCATAAGAAGGGTACTGTTGAATAGAAAGTGAAAGGAATCAGCGAAGATACGTGCGCAGCGGAAAGCCGTAGCTAAGGCATCACCTACAGAGCTTTTTTTTCAGACCTTTCTTGTTCTCTCTGCAACAGGCAATTTAAAGCTAAGATTAGTCTCATCAGCCATCATAGAACAAACAATAACACTTCACACATTTGATTTGGACTTGGCATTGTCAGTCATGACAGACGGACATCATATCCAGGTATGAATCAAATTCCATTAACGATTACAGAGATATCTAGACAACACTAATGCTTAGTTTGACCATGTAAAGGACAATAAGTTGACTAATAACTCATTTATGCCTTGCGTACTACAAAAGGGACATTGGCAAACAGCGTAGACCCAGATAAAAACACGGCGTCTAATCAGGACCTACAATATTTCAATTAAATACATAAATTTTCGTAAGAGATAGCTTTAATAGAAGGTAATCAGACACCCTTCTGTTAGAAATGGACCTGCCCAAAGTGTTGCCATAAATGAGTTAGGAAATGATCAGGATACGGAAACCTCATGGGCATGACTTATTCAAAATATGAATCAACTCCCATTACCAGGTACAGAAATATGACTCCGGAAGGACAAACATCGCGTATTTTTATTATGTCAAAAGCAATAACTTGTTGAACATAAGTTTATTCTTACAAACTATCAGGATATAATAAGCTCATATATAGCCATTATCATTTACTTAAGATGTGAATTAAATCCAGTTAACAGTTACAGAGATTGGGCTACAGACGGACAAAAATAATTATACAAATTTCTAAAACAATCTCAATAGGGTGAATGCTTCGGCAATACATAAATAAAAACAAGAAAATCATAAACTATTCATAAGCCAGTGGCGTTGCCAGAACGTAATTACTTTTACGCACACCCAGGGAAAATCGTCAAAAGTATGCCTAGAATCGCTTCCGAAATAGGGGCCGCTCTTAAAGGAAAGAGTTAGCTTTCTTTCTTTTAAGAGCAGCCCTTATTGTAAACAAGAAAAATGTTTTATGTTAATACCACTTTATTATGAATATTTTTCTCACCTATGCTACGCATATGCGCTACGTCTATGTACTCGTATAAACTATAAAAGTAAATAAAACTTACCGGCATGAGCCACCCCTGAAAGACAGGTTACCAAGAAGAGAATAACTATTTCGCTCTTCATACTTCTAAAATTTGCAGAAATAATAATTATTTCTGATGCACCGAGCCTTTTTATAGCCATAACGCTCATCATTAACTCGACAAAAAGGCTATTTTGGCATATGATGACAACAAAGGGCTTATCTGCCTGTGCATCCGGAGAGTCTGACCAACTCCTTCTCTAGTCGTCCATATACTATAAATTATCTAGTAATTCTGTTTGTAGGAAACGGAGGCTCTGATCAGATTGCGCGAATGCATCAGCTGATCTGGATCTTGCTACCCATGTATGTAATATGGGCTTTCTTCTCATGCCGAGTTTCAGCCTGATATCATTTCATATGTGCGTCATTTCACTGTATGTATTTCAGAACTGTCATCTTGTCTCATGACTAAAAAGAAAAAAAGGAGAGAAACTTATTAAAACGCTGTATTACCTGTACACGGATCGAGCACCTGTATACTGACAAACTGACAAACCAAGGAGGAAAACAGACGGATAGACAGCAGACATACAGACAACAACACAAAAGCAGTGAAGAATAGACAGAACTAGACATCAAGAGAGAGAGAGAGAGAGAGAGAGATAGATAGAGTGACACATCGAGACAGACTGACAAACAAGGGCAGTTTGCTTGCCTTGTTTCTGGTCTGTTTGTTATACCGATAAACTTCTAAATATGAAATTATAATGCCATGTTTAAGTGTTAACGTAGAATTCGTTTAGAAATTAAGGAAACAAAGACAAAATTTACTAAGCGTCTAGAGCTGTAAATAAACAGAATGTTAGGTGGGTCTTGACGAGTTAACAGATGTCTTCGAGGCATATAACGACAGTATATGCCAACAGATAGGGCGCACTTTTTTTTCTCGGAGCGGGGATGCGTCAGTTCGCCGCGCTTAACTGGTTAACGCACTCTTTTCTGAGGCCGAGTCAGCCGGCAGCAAATCGGCTTGGCCCTATTGCGCCCACTTTTATTGATAGGTTATGCGACTAAACACATTGCGGATAACGTAATTCGTCTGTTAACAACAAGTATAAGCTTTCACAAATTGCTTAGTCTTCGCTTCGCACACAAATGCTAGCTGATTTTAATATGGAATAGTTTTCGGTTCTTTACATGCACGTTTTAGCTTAATCGGCTAAAAAACATAATGTAAAAGGTAAATTTGAGAGGTCTAGATGACTTTTCGTTCCGTTGATCTCTTCAAGAATGATCCCCACTTAAAAAAATCATCGCTTTTAGGCTTACCTCACCAAAACTAAAATAAGAAGTTAAAAATATCAAACTTTTATCACGCTGTCCCGGGAACACAATAAATTGCTCTTAGTAGTACTAATACTGCATCCAACCACTTTAAAAGTGACATTGTGGAAAAGTAAAGTGTTGCAATGGTAACTTTTTAAAATATCTTCATTAGTGCGATGTGCAGAAACAGTGCCTTGAAAGGAGAATACTTGCTAAGTGATGCGCTATGAGTCAACAAAGGATTCACATTCCTTTCCCAACCAGACCCTATGTAGACTTCTCAGCCCATGGGCGTTCTCGATGACGAAACAGCCACATAGTTTGGTCAGCCGCGTTCTTTTGATCCGGCGCACTCTTTTGTTACAAACAGCCGGTTAACCGCCGACTGGATCGGTTACGTGAGAAAAATGTGCGCCCGGGCCGTCGTCTTCAGTATCATTTGAGCTCTGGCACATCATTTGCTACAAGACTGCATGTGTGCCCAACGAAGACTCATGTCAGCCCGTGCAGCTTTCGCTGTCCGCCAGAAGACGATTTCGATCCTTGGCTACCCACAAAGTGCCCTGCGAAGACTCAGGCGATTATCAATAACAGAGTTATTGATAGTTATGCTTTACTCTTTAATTGCACGACGTTGGGTCGGGTCCCAGACACAGTGACGGCCTCTTCGTAAAACTTTAACCGGTAGCTTGACGCTTGACGATATGTCTTCGGCTTGGCCCGCCGTAATTCTACTATTAGTTTTCATTTACTCTGGCACATAGTAGAATTAACCACGAGTACTTGTCTTTGTTCATCAAAGTGATTAATTTGATTTTTATGTTTTCGCTTTGCTGTATTGACTGTGTTGGAAGTCTTTAAGCGAACTGAATTTTTATATATTTCTGTATTAAGGGTAGCATCGGGACCCAGGGTGAAGTTGGCTAGCTGTAAAAGTGCTTTAAACCCAGGGTTGTTTATTAAACTGTCCATTTTAAGGCGGTGGTCTCGGTGTTAGTCATACTCTGTTGCTTTGTGGTTCATTCTACGAGGCGATTTGTTTTAAGTCTTGCCTTGTATTACATCTATAGTGGACATTGTGCAAAAAGGATGCGGTTATCAAGAAAAGATTGGCTTAGTATCTTAGTTCAAACTATAGTCTAATTGTTTACAGTGGACATTGTGCAAAAAGTGTGCGATAATCAATAACAGATTTGCTTAGCAACTCAGGTAAGTCTATAATCTATCTGCCTGTAGTAGACATTGTGCAAAAAGTATGCGGTTATCATTTACATATTTGCTTAGCTACTCATGAGAGTTTATAATCTATTTTTTATAGTGGACATTGTGCAAAAAGTATGCACATTTGCTTAGTAACTAAGGTCAGTCTATAATCTTTTTGTCAATGGAGGACAGCGTGCAAAAGGTAGGCGGCCATCAGTACCAGATGCTTAGTAACAGGTCAGTCTAGACTAATTTTCCATTCCAGAGTTCACCTCCCATGGGGAGCACATTCTTGCCTTATAAACCCCTTTGCCTAGTGCTGTTTACAAAATAATATTACATTTTCAACTGAGAGACGAAGTAAGTATATCAGATACCAGCTGTTGTTTCCATGGACAGAAGACGAACATGCAATGAAACTTGAATAAGACCAATATGACGGTATCATGTAATAATACGGCGCTTTCTTTGTCGTCTGCTGATCCTGGTTTTTAAAGAGCTTTGAACCCAATCACGGGTGGTGACGTCGGCAAACTTGTTTGCGCCAGATTTATTACGCACTTTGTACGCCAATTGCGTAAGAAAATATGTTTAATTAACACTTATTATGCTGGGTAAAATTTTAGCATACGACATTTTGAAAAAAATGATTTGTATTTTGCCTAAAAAATAGGATTTGACGTTTCATGCTTATTAAGATTTTACTTCCTTAGGACAGGCAGAGCGTACAGTGTAGATGAATGATGACGTTGCCAAAACGGGCATTAAATGGACAACAATGGACATTAAAATTTATTTTAGATTTGAAAAAAAAAAAATACGATGTGTGAAATGACATCAGTTTTATACAGACTTCTTGAAATTATGGTCACTTATCATACTGGCCTTAAAAATTTTAGCAAGCATATTGCACTATATGTTGAAGTGTCTAAAACTGCTTTTTGAGTAGCCGAAGTGTAGATCCTGATCACTCGCCGCGTTCTTTTAGCATCTGATAGGGTCTGCACTGTATGCTCAGGCCTATTCGAATTCTTAGTGAAACTACTATATTTATGAAAGGGCCGAAAGCTATAGCAAACCTAATTACCTTTTAAACTAATGTACTCTATATGTCTGCGGGCATAATTATTCGTCATTTTCTGACGCCGCCCTTTAAGTAAATGTATTTCCATACGCTTTTTTATTTTAAAAAAATCATATGCTAAAATTATAAAGTCTGTAATAAAATGAAAGTATAGAAAAAAGAAGCCGTATTGATAAGATTAATAAATAACTAACATTTCAAGAGGTCTGCCAACAGATGACATTTCATGCATCGTTTTTTATTATTATTAATCCTTTTTTAAAAATCGGAGTAACATTTTAATGTTCTGTTTTGGCAACGTAACCATTTGGTATACACTGTTTATCCAGGCCTGCCCTTAAGGTAGTGATGAATGGAACGATCTAGATAAACTGTTTGTCTTATAACTGATACAATACGCGTTATGAGAAAAAAGTGTCTTTGGGGTAGAGGCAACTCGTAAAAGAAACTTCAGGCTCTTTGCTTTCCGTACATTCCCGAAGACACATTTTCGCATGACCCGCCCAAATTTATGTGTATTTATAATGTGTGTTAACTCTTTCACTGCCATAGACGATGATAACCGGTTTTGCAAACAGCGTATGGCTCATATGAGATATCACATCTGGATTTTCGCTGTTTGACATTCAGTCTGTCAACTTTACGTTTAAACTTCTTTTCAAGCGATATTTTCTTAAAGAAAAAGAAAAGCAGACGACAAATGTCGTCTGAAATTTGGCACCGAAAGAGTTAAAGGCCCTCGCGATAAATGCAAAGAACGAAAGCCTTTAAATCATCTGCCAGCACGTATTGTAATCGATACACTATCAGGGGATACAAATCGTCAAAATTATTTTGCCTCCCTTCTAAAAAAAGGATCAAATCTTAAAAGAAATCATTTGCAAACAGGAAGTCACATAAAATTGTTTCTCTTGCAAAAAATGGCGATGAAGCTGCATAGTGTATCCAGTTCTTAACCCATTTATGCCAAACTTTCCATAAAAGGTAGAGTTGCTAACAGTGTAGACCCAGATATATCACCGCGGAACGAGGCTTCTGGTCAGGGTTTACACTGTTAGCATTTCGTATATATATATATATATATATATATATATATATATATATATATATATAGGGAGAAATATGAAATACCACTGGACTGAGTAAGGTTTCGAACCCACGCCGGCTACGACGGTAGCGCCTAGCCCTTCAGAGTCAGGAGTCATAACCACAGGGCTAGGCGCTACCGTCGTAGCCGGCGTGGGTTCGAAACCTTACTCAGTCCAGTGGTATTTCATATTTCTCCCTATACACTTTTTTCTGAAGTACTTGCATCAGTATTGATCCTGGGCTGGAATTCTTTGTTGAAGTTTGTTTAAATCTTAAATTATATATATATATATATATATATATATATATATATATATATATATATAGAGAGAGAGAGAGAGAGAGAGAGAGACCCCTTCTGTTAGAAATGGACCTGATCACAGCGTTAAGGGTTAAGGTAGAAATCTGTGTGTTAAGTAGAAATGTTCATTCGATGTAAATGGGTTAATCTCCAGTCAAGGTATTTTAGAATAGTTTCGCAATATTTTTTCTCAGTTTCTACATATATCAAAGATCAAAAGACCTATCACGAAATAATGAAATTTCACGAACAATGTTTTAAATGACAATATTTGCATTAACAACATTTTCATTTATAAAATCGTGCAATATACTGCTAAATTTGTACCTCTTTTGACGTCATTAATTTGGTCACTCAGTGGAGGATGTGGGTGGGACTGGAGGGAATTAACCTTTTTTTTATATTGGGCGGTGCTTGAGGGGCTGAGGAGGGGAGTGGTTGCAAATAAAAGAAAGCTTAAACATGTACTACAGTCGAATCTCGTTATCTCGAATTCCAAGAGACTCTCTGAAATACTTCGAGATATCCGTACCTCGACATATCAGACTTGCAGAATTGAGGAAAAACTACCTGGATTAACCACATTTAACAAATATATGTGTAATTGGACTGTTGAAGTTGGAGTTCGAAATATATGTGTAATTCGACTCTTGAAGATGAATATATATTGAAAATATTGTTGAAATGAGGAGAAATTGCTCCTCTTTTCCACAAAATATATATGTAATTAGACTCTTGAAGTTGGAGTTGGAAATATATGTGTAATTGGACTCTTGAAGTTGGAGATATATTGAAAATATTGAGGAAAAGAGGAAAAATTGCTCCTCTTTTCCACAATATTTTTACATGTTGTTAGATTTTCATGTTTAGGCAGGGACCAGATTTTCACTTCGAGATAAGCGGTTATTCGAGATAAGCAAGTTCGAGATAGCGACAGACAACTGTAGTTAGCATATGTAATGATAAGTGTGTCATCTTTCTCTGTAAAAATCAAACTGAAATTAACCAGTAAAGTGATGAACATTTTATTTCTATAAAGTATAGCATACAACAAAGTCTAGACTTTGCCGCTGGTTTACATTCGTTCTTTAAAGTTAAGGGGTACCTTAAGTTAAGGTCGGAAAGTTTAACACATGAAATGAGGTATGTAAAGGCTATTAAAAAGAATAGTTTTGTACTCAGTAGTCGAAGACTTTATATTTTTATTCTCTTATTTGCATAAAAGAGCAGAGTTTGACATTTCGTGCGAAGACAATATGAAACATGAAAATTTTCTAAGAAAACATTAGCAAATATTCAAAGTTTGTTGTCTGAAGAAGCCTGAAAATGCTTTAGGTAATGACGACTGTGGATATTATTTGACTGAACAACGCATGTCAGCAAAACATTCCTTACGCATGTGCGAACAGCGAAGCTCCAGATCAGATCAGCCTAATCATCCGCACTCTGATCGGAAATTTCGTTTTTCACTATAGATTGCATTCTACCTTGCCTCATGGACAGCAGTCGCTCTGATTAGATATGAGAATGCCTTATCTGATCTTGGCCCTCGCAGATTGCACATGCGTGGGTCATTTCTATTTTTGGGAGTCGCACGACGTTTCAAACAAACATTCTGCCACATCAAATAAACAAGAGGCTATGTAAAGTGTATGCATGTGCTCAGTATCACTGGCTGTAGGACCAATAGTTACTGAGCAGCTGACTTAACGCAAAACTTAAGTCAGTGGACCGTGAAATATAGGCTGAGGTAAAATATGGATAACTGCATTCTATAGGCCATGGTAAGATGTATGCAAGTGCCAAGTATCATTGTTGTAGGGCCAAAGTTAACGTTACTGAGAAACTAATCTAAACGAAGATGATGAAGAAGAAGAAGAAGAAGAAAAAAAAAACAACTAAAGAAAGTCACTTGACCGTGAAAGTTTTCCATTGATTTGGCCCTCTGACCTAGTTTTTGACCCCAAATAACCCAATTTTACACTTGACCTAGAAATCATCAAATCTTTCGTTTTGAGCAAGTGTCCGGATGATTACTTAAAAAAAGTGACCTAGTTTTTTACCCTAATTGACCCAGTTTTAAAGACGATTGCTTAAAAATGTGACCTCTAGAGTGCTAACAAACTAATTGTTGACGACGCACGACGGACGACGGGCAGTATATGAGCACAATAACTCGTCGGTGAGCCAAAAACAACGTTTCATATAAAAATGGTTTGTATAATAATAATAATAATAATAATAATAATAATAATTATATACAATTATTGACTGTTGAGTTACTGGACATGATGTGATGTCGACCAGAGACTACCATTATTGATCGGGGCGGAGCCGAGGTAAGTATTGGTATTCTCTGGTCGACATCACATTATGTCCAATGGCTCAATAGTCAACAATTACTTTATTATTACCAATGACTGAAATAGTTTGTCGGAAGAAACAAGGAGCGCCATTTCAGTCAGTGCCTTCAAATCACGCCTTGACCAAAACGTAATTGTTCCAGAAATACCTAACTACTTTATATAGGTGACAGACATCTGGAGCTGTTGCATACGCGTCTTCGAACAAACTGTAGTTCCTTAAATCAAGATTTTTTTCCTGAAAAAATATTTCTGATACTTCCCCGTGCACTTGTGGGAGTTACTATGGGCAAAGACAAGAACATTTCCGGATAATTTCATTTATTTGCCCGATTTCTGTTTAATGTTCTCTTGTTTGGCAACTGCCCTGTAAGTTATGAAAATAACGTAAACATTTTCGAGACAGTTCATAATCATCTCGATAACATACCTATATAATTTTGACCCCTTAAACCCACTTTTATATACTAAAACTGTGGTTTACAGAGATATACATTATTTTTTTCATTTCAGCTCAAAAACATAGATTGTGGTACTCGTTAGAACCGCCTCGATGAGGCGGTTCTAACGAGTATCCACAATCTATGTTTTTAGCAAAAATATGAAAGATATAAGAGGTTTTTATCTGAAAATTTTCAGTTTTTGAAGGCAAAATTTTCTATATATTTGAATAGGCGAGTTTTCGTAATGTTACATTAAACAAGTAAACGTTTTTAATCTTACCTTTACATGGCATATTTTCCTCATTGTTGAATGATGCAAATACATGTATTATGAAAAGGTTAGATAGATCAAAGGAATCACAAATATATTTAGTATCCAGTAGTACAACAGGTTAGTGTATTTGGCCATTTTTTGTTCTTACAGTGCAGATGGCGGTCCTTACTCTTCAAACAAATTTTGGTTATTTTCTTTTGTCATTTTTATCTGCCCTGTCGCTCCATCTCATGACATTTCTTTTAGTTTTTTTCTCCTTATTATTGATGAAGAAGATTATTATTATGTTTTTTTTTTTTTCTTTTCTTTTTCCTCTTCTTCCTTATGCTTGTTATGTTTGAATCTATAATGTTCTACTTTCGCTATATAGTAATGTAATGTTAAATTAGCATATATATACTACTCAAAGTTTGCTAAGGATCACATTTGATAATGTCTACTACTTTTAATAGATTGAAACGACATGAGAAATTAGATCATTTTTGGAAGCGTTATTCATTTAAGAATTCATTTTTAATAAAGTAATGGCCAAGTAAATGTTCATTGGCGTGAATTCATGCGTGAATATGGCGGATGGAACGTAAGGGTCGAAAATCAACATTTTTAGGATTGCTGGCGGAAATCTGAAAATCAGAAAAATCACTAGTCTGTGAGTTTTAGCTTAGTTAATAGCGTGTATGGTGCCCGTGGGCATTGATTACGGCCTGACATCGCCGTCGCATGCTACCGATAAGTCTACGGAGCTTATGCTGAGGAAGCTGGGCCCACTCCTAAATGAGAGCCTCTCTGAGCTCCCGGAGTTACTGGTTGGACCTGGCGAGAAGAAATGGCTTTCTGCAGCATATCCCATGCATGTTCTATGGGATTTAAATCAGGGGATCTCGCTGGCCAATCCAATTGCACAATTGCAGCTTGCTCAAGGTACCGGTATGTGATGCGGGACCTATGCGCACGGGCATAATGCTCCATCAGAATGAAATCAGGACTTATAGCACCTGCATATGGGCGAACATGAACGTCCAAAATTTCATTGACGTACTTCTCTGCCGTCAGTGTGCCGTTATCGATGACGTGCAGGTCCGTTTTCCCCTGAGCGCTAATTCCCGCCACACCATAACAGCGATCATGCTCTGCAATACAAACTTCAGCAAAACGTTCATTTCGCATCATCCAGACCCTAGCCCGCCTGTCAGTGAAGTCCACACAAAACCTGGACTCATCAGTCAGTGAAAAGAATGGGGGTCCAGTCATTAAGGGCCCACGTAACATGATCTCGTGCCCATTCTAAACGCTCCTGAACATGTTGTCGTGTCAATGGGATGCGTATTGCAGGTCGTCGTGACCTAAAGCCAGCTTCATGCAACCGATTTCTAATGGTCTGCGTACTTAAACTAACACCGGTAGCGTTCTGCAATTCTCTACGTAACGTTGTTGCGTTGTTGAACCGGTGACGTCGGGCTTGTAGAGCGATAAATCGGTCTTGAGCTCGAGTTGTTGAGTGTTCACGACCTCCGGCGTGCTGATGCATTACGTTTCCAGTCAAATGGTATCGAGTCCACATTCTTGAGATAACGCTCTGGGACACCCCAAGAACACGAGCAATCTCCCTCTGTGGCAACCCAGCCTCAAGCATTCCAATGCCCCTATTCATCTCTTCTTCGCTTAGACGACGCCTAACTTGTCGGTCTGCCATACCTTACGTTAAATCTGATCAAAGTTTGACGATAACACAAGCAAAACCTTGTTTCAGGTACACATGTACATGAAGGCAAATGGCCATAAATCAACGATTTTCACGAGTAGGCTTCTTCCCATGCTTCTCGTGCAAAATGTATATGTCAAATCAATAACTGCATTACACGTTTATGAGGCCCGAACATCGATTTACCTTTAGTAGCAATTTGATTATATATGGTGATAATATGAACAAAATATCTGACGTCAAAAAAGTGATCCTTAGCAAACTTTGAGTTGTAGTTAGATTTTGTTTATTTTGAGGTTTTACGGCCCAGTCAACCCAAGGGGGTCATGTCGAGCGCGGTCAGTTTACCTAACCACACGTTTACTGGACAGGCTTAGTCCTCTTAGCGGTTAACCAGTATTATGCACATTCGTTCGCCAGAACCTGACAACTGCCCTTCTTGAATCAGCGGAAGGGAGAGAATATTTCATGATCAATCTCCAAGAAAGAATTTTGCCGACCTCGGCGGGGATCGAACCCGTGACCTCCTGGTCTCCAGTCGGACGCGCTTCAAACTGCGCCGCCGAGGCCGGCTATATAGTTAGATATGTCACATGAATGCATCACATATTTACAACCTTATGTCGTTATCAGATACATTTTATTGTACGTATGAGGAGAGGAACTTCATAGGCAATTTGCTTTCGTTCAAATCCTAGTACTTTGTATGTTGTTTTATTTTATTGTCAGCGGTGAAATCAGTGTATATCTAATGAAAATAAAAGTGGTATCAATCACTAGTGAATTGATATCGTATCATTTCACTATAGTGAATGATACGATTTATATTTTCACTCTTCGCTTTGGACGACTTCGGTTTTCTTCACTGTTTCAGAAGTGGATGTTACCTCCACTTCGGATTTTTGAACACCTCTAACTTCTTTGTTTCTGAACTAAACTATCAAGTGTTGGTATGCATTTTCTTAGTTAGAATGTAAGGAACATTATGGTATAAAAATTATTTTGATTCGCCAAAACTTTTTGTTTTTTGTCTCTCCAGCGGTTCACATGTTAAGCACTGAGCGTCGACGCCATGACGTTCATGTTTTGTTTGGTGACGTTACTTATGACGTCAGGAACGCGCATTGACGTGTGAACAATAAAATAAAAAGAAAATTTACTCTTTTTCAGTGAATACAATAAAAATTTTCATCTCGTGTAATGAAAACATTCAAATTTTCACTCGTGCTTCGCACTCGTGAAAATACTGATGTTGTCATTTCACTCGATCACAATATTTATGGTATTCACAGCAAAAGAATAAATATCCTCTATATATGTATTGATGTGTTATTAGTTCTGAATAAAATATGTTTAAACTAAATGCTCTGCTTATCTGACGCTCTGAACCGTCAAGGTGGAATGAATGCTCATGTTTGGCAATGAAGTGGTGCGATGCCTATCAATAGTATATATTACCTTAAAAAAAGTCTGCACGTTGAAGACAATCATGGACGAAGAAAATCTACAGAATTGTAAACGTTTGAAAATCCCCATCAGTATACTGCTTCATGTTACGGCCATGAGACTTTTTGGAGATGTCGGGCCCTTATATTTCATTACAACTTTTATCTTAAGTTTTACAACACACACACACACACACACACACACACACACACACACACACACATATATATATATGAGTGAGGGTCAAACCCACGCCGGCTACGACGGCAGCGCCTAGCTATTCAGAGTCAGGAGATATAACCACTGCACCACTACGCTTGTTAAAAAAACAAGTTTCATGGAACAGCGTTATGCTTGATTTCTCTGAATGACCCGTCAGATAGGGTATATTTTTGGTGCGCTAGCGTACTCATTATGTACAAGGAACTCTCTGGATCCACAGGATACTGAAGCTTGGAAATATTATTATAAATAAAGATTTAAACACATTTCAACAAAGAGTTCGCGAAAATTCAGTTTGACCAATGAACTCACTGGATCCGTCTCATTTGTCAGGAAAAAGAGTTCTACTGAACTCGAGGTTAAAGAGAGGACGTCTCATTTATGCGACGAGCTCTAATCTTAAGTTTAGCAGAACAGCAAATCGAGTCTGATTTCTTTGGCATTAGCTTTGTTTCCAAAGGATTCGCTGCCTCGCAGTGCAGTCGGTACTGTGTCGGACTGCAGAAGATCCAGGATTCGCAAGTTCGAATCCCAGCTCGGCCACATGACTTTCATGGAGATTGATGATGAAATTATTTTTACGGCCATTCTCTCTATTCCGGTCGCAGATTCAAGAAGAAAAGTTGTCAGTTACTGGCGAAGGTATGTTTATAAGTATTGGTTAACCACTTTAAGGGAATAAGCCTGTCCAGGAAAAGTGTCAGTACGCTAACTGACCGGTTACGCTAACTGACCGGTTCAACCATTATGCCTATTCAAATAAACTTTTACCACCAAAAAATGAAAATTTTCAGATAAAAAGTTCTTCTACGAGGAATGTTCGAAATGAATTGCTTATTTTTATCTGGAGACTTCAAATTTCAAGTTAGCCCAAAAGTACTCATTTCATGCCCTCGAAGTACTCCCCGTGGCTAGAAATGCAAAGTTTCAGCCGATGTATCCACTTCTTGAAGGCGTCACGGTACGCTGATTTGGGCACAGTAATAAGGTATTGATGAATGGCAGATCCAAGTGCCTGTCGGGACTGGTATTTCCGCCCAGCAAGGAATGCTTTCAATTTCGGAAACAAAAAGAAATCACATGGGGCAAGGTCTGGGGAATACGGGGGGTGAGGCAAAACAGTTACTTTTTCTTTCTTCAAAAACGCCGTAACTATTCCGGAGGTATGAGCTGGGGCATTGTCATGTAGAAGGACATGTTTAAAATCAGTGGCAGGGCGTCGTTTCTGATAATACTTTTTCAGTTTCTTCAGTACTACGTCTTTGTAATTCTTTCCGGTGATGCTTTTGCCCTTTTTCACTGGCACTTTTATTGCGACTCCTTCACCAGAGAAGAAGATTGCATACAAAACCTTCTTTGTACTCAAAGAACGTTTGGCAATTATTGGGCGTTTGCTGTGTTTAGTGGCTCAGATCTTATTGCTAACCTTTCTGACAGGCTCAAAATAATGGACCCAGGTTTCATCACCTGTGACGACATTGGCAAACTGCTTTTTGTCATATTTTGGAAACATTTGAAGCAGCTTTTTGGCCACTTTAACCCGTTGCCTCTTTTGCTCGTCAGTCAACAGATGTGGCACCCATCTAGCAAAAATCTTTCTGACTTTCAAATGCTTCTTCAAAATAAGGTGAACCGTTGATAGTGATATGCCTACCTTTCGTGCAATATCACGAACTGTAAATCTGGCATTTCATTCAATGATTTCCTTTATTTTGGAAACGATTTCTTTACGAGATGCAGATTTTGGCCTACCTGATTTCGGTACATTTTTGATGGACTCTACACCAGACTCAGATTTCTTTTTCCACCGCCGAACTGTGTCATAAGACACACAAGAAGGTCCAAAAGCAGTAGAAATTTCAGTCATCAGCTTCTTCAAAGAACAACCAAGTTTTGAGCGAGCTTTGATGTAAGCCCGTATTACATCTTTTTTGTCGACGCTTCTACCAACCATTTTTACTGCAGTGGTCAATGACTGCGTGTATTCAAATGGCAAATTTTATGTCTTACACTTAGTCTAACATGTACATTTATACACCATTGTGTAGATATTGAATATACCGGCACAGTGGCTCAGTGGTAGAGCGTCCGCTTTGTGACCGGGAGGTTGCGGGTTCGATCCCCGGCCGGGTCATACCAAAGACTTTAAAAATGGTACTAGCTGCTCTTTCGCTTGGCGCTCAGCATTAAGAAAGTAGAGCTAGAACTGGTCAGCTCAGTGTCAGTATAATGTGACTGGGTGGAATATCATGTCAAAGTGTCTGGGGCGTGATATTTCAGTGAGGCAGCACTCTAAAAGTGAGCATTGAGCTCCCGGCCACATCCAGACACCGTCGCGATATGACTGAAAAAGGTGGAAAGCGACGTTAAGCCCAAATCAAACAAACAAACAAAGATATTGAATAACCCTATACAGGTATGTATTGGTTTTTATCGTGCCCCACGTGGATATCGAGCTAGAGGACAATAAGCAATTCATTTCGAACATCCCTCGTATTTTTCATATTTCTAACCTCGACGAGGCGGTTCTAACGAGTACTCACAATCTATGTTTTTGAGCAGAAATAAGAAAAATAATGTATACTCCTGTAAATCCCACTTTTACTATACCAATATGGCGTTTAAGGGTGTCAAAATTATATAGGTATGTTTTCGTGATGTCAAACAAATAAGCATGAGAAATGAAGGCACAAAGGGGAAAATTAGCGAATATATTATTCATCCCTCCTATAAAAAGTATCGAAAGGAAAACATAGGCTCACTGGTAAGTTAAAACAACAGCTAAGGGACCCGCAATGTCAGAATTGCACCTTCGGATATGTACAAACAGCGAAGATTCAGATCAGAGTGACCATCCTATTTTCTAGGAAAAAATAAAAAAAATATTACAAAACGTCGTCTGATGAAATTTTTTACCAGCACGGAAAGTGTTAAAGGCGTGGTTTCGGTCATGTCAAACTAGTTTAAGCCCCACAGTAGTAGTTTCTGCCGACTGTTCCAAGGCTGCCCCTCTTGTTTGTTTGTTTGTTTGTTTGTGTTGAGGTTGTACGGTTTAAGTCAACCCATTGGGATATGTCGAGCACGATTAGTTTACCAAACCACACTTTTACTGGGCAGGCTTATTCAGGCATGCTTCACTCTTGAATTGTACGACGCCGGTTCGGGCCTAGGAATCAATGACGGCCTCTTCGTAAAACTTTAACCTGTAGGTTGGGGCTTTACGATATGTCTTGGTTCAACTATGCCGTGGTTCAACTATTGGTTTTCGTTTACATTACGAAAACACGCTTATTCATATATTTTGAAACTAAAAGTTTTCTGATAAAATTTTTCATATTCATGCTCAAAACATAGATTGTGGATACTCGTTAGAACCGCCTCGCCGAGGCGGTTCTAACGAGTACCCACAATCTATGTTTTTGAGCAGAAATAAGAAAAATATTGTATACCCAATTAAACCCCAGTTTTACTATATAAAAGTGGGGTTTAA